>LPNX010252503.1:52290-94228 GCA_001517045.1 Pseudotsuga menziesii
TTATTTAACAATCATTGATGTTTTACAATCTTACGAAATTGTACAATTTTTCAATTTAATAAATTACAAGTTTACAAAATTTACAATGTTTACAAAGTTTACATGTTTGCAAAGTTGTCAATCGAATGTAACTTACAATTTTTAACATAACTTGCAATTAAAATGTTACAAAATTTATAAATTTACAATGTAAGATCTACTAGGTGCAAATTACAACTACAAGGTAATATTTGATTTCATTTACAAAAAAAATTACAACTACAATTTTAAATTTGGATTCATTTGTAAAAAAAATTACAAGTTTGCAAAATTGTCAATCAAATGAAACTTACAATTTAACATAACTTACAATTAATATCAATTGCAATCGGTAGATTTAATGAGGATGCAATAAATGTATGTGTTGTTCTTTGGATTTCATATCACTAACAATTTACAAGTTTACAATTTACAACTTGTCTACAATGTAATATGTAATTTAGAACTTTGCACAAATAGAGTGTGATATACACATGTATTTGCACAAATACACCAAAAAAACGTTACATAGACAAAATTGAGCTTCCATAAATGATGGTCTTAGTACATTGTTGGTATTCCTAGGTATAGGTGTCCATGCACATAGAGTATATGTAAATGCACATACTCTCATATATAAGTTTACAAAAATTACATTTAAATAGAAATGATATATATTTCAGAAGAAATTTTGATTTGCTACATTTCAAAAGCATGTCAACTATGTCAATTTATCAAAAGTGGCATTCAACTTTCTTTCATCCGGCCAATGGTTTATAGGAATGCACATCTCCATAATATGATCATGGTCAGCTACTGACATCTTCCATCTCTTTGGTTCACCCCTCTTCACCTTGATTTCAATGAGATGTATCCGAGATGCCACCACCAAATGACTGTACTAACAAGATATATATTCAGGCATGAAATATCTGTAAATAATATAGTCACCTTGTCTTCTCACTTTTTCAAAAATGTGGCCCATCACAACTAGGTCACCAACTTGGTACGTGAACTCTTCATCGATATAGGTCCGCACCAACCTGATTTTGATTTGTGTACACCACATCAAAAAGTATGCCACATGCTCGTCATTTCTCGATGGTGCAATTACAACAAATACATCACCTGCATCAAGATTTTCAAATATTAAACAAATCTTAAATATATATATGCATGTGTACAAGACTAGCGATTTAAACATTCAATCAACTATCATGTACCTTACTTAACCAAATCAGAAACCTGATCATGATCTAGTGAAACCAATGCCTCGTCAGTGTGCATCTCTTGCCATGTCATAATTGGATGTGGCCCCTTTGGATTAAGAGGGACATATTTCCATTATTTGAAATATGCATCGTTCACGCAATGATCAACCCCTAGTCCATTGGCGTCAATGTAGAACTCACAGAAACACGCATACTTCCTCGTTTCAATGGAAAATATGTCGCCCATGTCTTTACTATGAACTGAATGTAGTTCTCTCGTACCAGGTATGGTATCACAATATCATGGCATGGATGTATTCACATCGCCAAGGGCAACATCCCAAAAAAACCTACATCGAATAAAAAACATCATATATATATATATAATACAAACACATTTATTAAATTCCAATTAAGTTGTTGTTTTTTCATCATATATATTTATTAAATTCCAATTAGAAAAAACATCATATATATTGTTCTTACCTGCGCACCGACCTTGCTTGTTCATGACCTTGGTGACCCAAATTTTGTGTGCACAAATCAACTACTTTTGCTGAGTACTTGAGTCGAGATGCACTATGAATCATTTGGTACCTCTGAAGTGCTCGTTTCACGCATGCACCTGCACCATCATGTTCACCCTTTTCGTGCCCTATTTCAAAAAAGCTCCAGGTGTGTTGAATACTTGTCTCTTGGTGAAGATGACTCAACCAATAAAAGGAGCGTGTCGATTTGAACTGCCCCACACAACCATCTGATCAAATCTAGTGTTTTGTAAATGATACCCCATTCTTTCTGAATGAATCATAAATCAACCCAAAGCAGTGTTGAACAAACAACGTGTCATGCTCATGATCATCACTGACATAAAAATGGTATTCCTTGATCACATCGCATGACTGAGGAGTGCTATCCCTACCATCAATGCTCACATGAGCATGTCTATACAATACATGGACAAAGATGGGAACCTGGTCGGAGTGATAATACTCACTTTGTATGTCTCTCTGAGGAGCAAATGTGTAATTCTCAGCAAATTCTACCACTGATAGGATTGTGCATGGCTCAAAAACCTCACGAGAATGCTTAAATTCTATTGCTTTCCACCTAGACCTGTTGGAGTGTTGAATGTATTTGTAAATCTGACTTTGAAACTTGTCCATGAAGTCTGAAATAGGAATATCATCCTCGAGAAAGTCGATCCTCTTAGATGGAACATGTGAAGAAGATGATGGATTCATGGAGACATACTCACATCTCTTTCACTTAACTATGATATATGACAATCCAGGGTGTGTTGGATTGATAGGAAACTTACTATGGAACAATGCCAAATCACCACAGTCATGGCATCTTCTCCCACCTACACACTTGTTGAGGCCTGGAAAATCGCAGGTAACAATAGTTAGGGATTCTCACCAGTAAACGTTCCCAACTAGCCCGTTACTGTTTGGTATGGGGAATCCGTCTGGTTTACGGTCCGGCTACCGTAGGTCAAGTAACAAAATAAAAGGTTTTACCGGTTACGGCCCGGTCCACCGTGTATGTTTTTAGTTTTTTATATTTAAGTATGAGATGCAAGTGCCTATCTAAAAAAATGCAGATTGATAGAGAATACGAGGAGCAATCACAATGTGATGTGTAGGTTCTTACCTCTCGTCTTAACTCTCTTGCATCTAAATCAAACAAAACAAGAAACTAAAACTAACTACCTAACCTATTCCTAGGGAGCAAGATTATAATTTATCAATGAGTAATGTATTTTGCGCATGCATCAAGAAAAATCATAGATAGTTGTTACTTATTTCAAAACACATGAACAGTTATAGATATATGAACATGTTGGGGCCTGTAAAATCGCAGGCGACAACAGCAAGGGATTCTCCCCAGTCAACGTTCCCAACTAGCCCGTGACTATTTGGTATGGGGAATCCGTCCGGCTTGCGGTCTGGCTACCGTAGGTCAAGTAACAAAAATAAAAGGTTTTTACTGGTTGCGGCTCGGTCCACCATGTATATTTTTGTTTTTTTTAGTTTTAAGTATGAAATTCAAGTGCCTATTTGAAATGCATATTGATCAAGTGTACGAGGAGCGGTCACAATGTGATGCGCAAGTTCCTACATCTAGTCTTAAACTCTCTTGCATCTAAATCACACACAACAGGAAATAAACTAACTAAGCTGTCCCTAGGGAGCGATATTATCGAGTAATGTATTACTGTTCATGCGTTAAGAAAAATCACAGGTAGCTGTTCTTTGATTCAAAACACATAAACATGAATAGATAGATGAACAATAAGATAGCTCATTGTTTATGAAAACATTCATTACTCATAGTGGAAATTATCATAAAATAAACTAGAGAACATTCATACAAGAACATAGGTTCAACAAGTTAGAATGATCTCACAGTTAATGAATAAAAGGTGAAAATGAAATAGTTCCCCTTCAACAACATCCATTTCACAGCATTTGAACATTCCACCAAAGCTTTCTCCAACAGGAAAAATTGTAATTGTCTATTGCAAAACGAAGTAGTTCCTCTTACAACATGTTCTCACAAGTATAACTGGGAAAAAGTCCTTCCTCTATCTAAATCTCTTATATTTATACAAAGGCCTAACTTTTGGGTTGCCCATCAGACGACCTTAGGGCTCCCCCAACCGTTGAATCTCACAATTTTGTCTTTTTGTGAGTGCTCATGATTCATGCAAACGTTACATTTCGAACGACGATTAATCACTTCATAAAAGGTAACCAACTTGGTAACTGGCGAATTCCTTGAGCCCGGGACTCCATTCTTAATAATTAGGCTCGGTCAACCGTTGGTCCTTTTGAGATTCGGTTGATCTCAGACCTTCGCTATCTTCTTTTCCTTGAGCAACATCTCTACTTCTTCATGCTTTAGCTGCTTGTTTCTTCAGCCAACTTACTTCTGAGTTGTCCTCCAACTATGTCTTCTTTGCTGCAGTAATCATCAACTGGATCTGAGAAAATCTCCCATGTCTGTCTGCGATCAACACGAAAAACTCATCATTAATCTAGACCACTTTCAATGAATGTAAATCATACTAACAATAAACATGAGCATCAACAATGAAAACTCGGGACTGTGTTTTCAATGTGAAAACCTCAAACTTGATAAAAAACCAAGAAATCTGTCACCTAGGGCAAGAAAACCCCACCGGTGGGAAAAATAAACCTCTGGAAGATAAAAACCCTCATTGGTGAATCAAAACACACAACGTTGGACGGTTAGTTCACTAAAACACCGCAATGGCGGGCGACCCATGATCTAAGGGTTCTGGAGCAAAACAAATCGTCGGCAAAATAAAGCATTAGAAGAGGGCGTCGGAGCTCAAAACGACTAAAGCATCAAACCATTAGTACGTTAAAACACCGCAACGATAGAAACTACATATACCAAAAGCTCGTAGACTAGTCAAAATCAGAGAAAAATAGAGCCAAACGTTAAGTGAACCATCGGCGAGAAATAGAACATAAAACATCCACGAAAGGAAAAGCTAAAAGGTGGATGGATAGTCCGTTCTGGAGCCGCAACGACGGAACACAAATAGACTAAGGATTTTGCGAAAATCAAAATGATGACGATTGGACAAGCAAAAACTAATCCCCCAATTCAAATGTCCAACACGGCTCTAAAAACGACAAGAACAAAATTACAAAAGCAAACGGCGGGATCGGCAAAGGTAAAATCTTCCGTCGTAGTGCTTGCAATTTGCCATGTGATACAACGGAAATACAAGGTACTAGTGCTCCGACGATGACGAAACAAAAAACACCGAAATAAAAATAAAACAAAAGCACATCGACGGAAAACAAGGTTTTGGATTGGGTCATTTGCTATTGAGCTTCCGCAACGGCAGCTGCGTAGGTGACTATGGCCCCGATTCACAGTTCAAACAATTTTCGACAGCGAAATAAGAAATCATCCGTAAGTCAAAACTTAAGTTCAAATGGCAGCATCAACATACAAAGATATTCATTCAACAATCAACCTCAAAAAATCAAACTCGCAGTAAAGTTAAGCAATCCCAACAAATCTAAGCAAGATAAAATTTAAAAGGAGGGTCCCAATTTTTTTAGAAATTTGGGAAAACATTGCAGCGACAACAGAACAACAAGATAGCTCATTGTTTATGAAAATCATTCATTACTCACAGTGGAAATTTCATAGAATAAACTAGAGCGCATTCATAACAAGAACATAGGTTCAAAGAGTTAGAACGATCTCACAGTTAATGGATAACAACTGAAAACGAAATGGTTCACATTCAACAAATCCATAGAACATCATTTGAAACCTTCCACAAAGATTTCTCCAACAGGAAACTTGTAATTTCTTTATGCAAAAGGAAATAGTTATTCTTACATCATACTCTCACAAATCTATCTGGGAAAAAGTCCTCAACTCTATCTAACTCTCCTATACTTATACTACAAGCAAAACTCTTCGGCTGCCCTTCGGTGACCTTTGGGCTCCCCCAAACCATTCAGTCCCATGATTTTGTCTTTTAGTGAGTGCTCATGATTTATACAATACGTTACATTTTAGATTAAAATTTTAAGAGCACTTTATAAAAAGGGACCAGCTTGGTAACTGATTAACTTTTCCCAAGCCTGGGCCTCTGCTGCTATTGATTCTGCTTAGTAATCCGTTGGTATTTTTGAGATCCTGTTGATCTCAGACCTTCACTCTCTTCTTTTTCTTGAGCAGCATCTCTGCTTCTTTATGCTTCATCTTCTTCTTTCCTTGCTACCTCCCTTCTGCTTTGTCCTTTAGACATATCTTCTTTGCAGCAATCATCCTGTCATGAACATATCAGATTTTTAGACCATTTAGCATTTAACAAAGTAACATAAACTATATCATTACATGCATTATGTAACATGAAATATAAAAAATATTAATGCATGAAAAGATAAGGCAAAGAAAATCCTGCAAGCTGGGTCTGAAATCCGCTAAATCCACTGTCCAAACTAAAATCACAAGCCCAATAAAACAGGATCCCTATCTCAATCCAGGCCGCATCTGGACCAATTCGAAATCCTTCAATGAAAACATGAATCATAACAAAGTAACCACCAATATGAAACCCCAAACTGCGCTCTTCATCTCGGAGAAACCACCATGGAAAAATAGAGTAGAAGCACACAAAAAAGGCGGGAAAACCCTCACCGAAGGGAAAAATACTAAGCATCGGGTGGAAAACTCTTCATCAGTGAATGAAACAACTAAATGTCGAATGGTTAGTTCACTAAGCCGCTGCAACGGCAGAAACCATAAATACTATGGCTTCTGTGGCAAAATAAAACGTCGACGAAATAAAACACAAAAAACTGCTGTACAGGCATCAGGGATCGGAACCACTACCCATTAAACACATAGGCATCGGTGATCGGAAGGACTAACCATAATGCATCAGCAGAAAAGTTCATTACACAGCTGCCATAGTGGGAGACAGACGGACTAAAAGTTCTGCAGTCAACATAAAACATCGGCGGTCGGCAACGGGGAACTAGCTAGGAGAGCATCGACAGATAAACCAATTAAACATCGGAAATATAGTACGATCGACCGCCGCAACGGCGGATGCCAAACTGACTACCGACCCCGCAAATCATGAACCCGTCGGCGATCGGAACAACTAAAGATCATGCATCGGCAAAGCAAAGGACTAGTCTTCCGATCAAATGTCAAACACAGTTTCGATAGTGAAAAGAAAGCAAATCATTTTGAAAACAAAACTCGCAGAATCAGCAAATATATGGGGTTCCGTCGGGGTGCTTGCAATCTACCATCTGAAACGACGACAACGCAAAGGACTAATGCTTTGATCGTGATAAAACATAAAATGTCGATAGTCAAAAGTTTTGAAAAAAATAAACAAAGCAGATAAAAACCATCAGAGAAAAACATGACTGTCCATCGGGACATTCGTAATTTACCTTCCGCAACGGTGGTTGCGTAGAGAAATGCAGCCCCAATTTACTGTTCAAAAGACTTCTGACAGTGGCAAAGGAAACCAATCCATAAGTCAAGAAACTTCAAACTTCACAGTCAAAAGCATTTGTAGACAAAAAATAATCATTCAACCTCCGAAAGCGGTAAACAATTGAACTCAATTCAAACTCAGGAAAAACCAAATTTGTAACAGAGGAAAGAAAGAGTTCAGGAAACCAAACACTCCCAGGCAAGAAAAAATTAAAATAAGGGTCCAAATTTTTTTAAAAATTTGGGAAAATAGTTGTAGCTGCAACAGCACCTTTTAATGAAAAACACATTTTCAGGATTCCTATTGCATAGTATCATAGAAATAAAATCGTGCACTATGTGAGGAGCTAGTTCACCATCCCAATTTTTTTTGCAAGAATCCAAAAATGTGTCATAGTATAACTAGAATTCAACGTGGTATCGACAACAAAAAGTGTCCCGAATCGTATTCAGCCTAATATACCACGGTTTCAACCTACTGAACATGGTAAATGAGACATGGACACCGGGATTTGATTCGATGAATTCCTCGAACAAAGCAACTCTTGTCATCTCCAAAACATGCTTGCAATGCTCCTTATAAATGCCTCTTCCAGAACGTTGTCGTAAGACATGTTCGATCTGGTATAGCACAAGAATGGTTGTCCCAATACTCTATCACCTTCTCTTTGATGCCCTCTTCCATCCTGTCTTTATATGCGTTTCTGCATATAAGAGCCCAATAAGCAGCTTCATCATTTTCATCTATCTTTACCCTGAATTTAGTTTATTTGTGCAGTGTTTTTCTTGAAACGTGGAGAAATTTTGACATTGTTGCGACCATTCAATTTATTGAAGTGCTTTGTGTTGAATTATTGTAACTTTGAAGTGTATTGTACCCTGATGTTCCTATCGGGAGAATCATTTGTATTTCATTGTACCCCGATGTTCCTTTCAGGAGAATCATTATTATTGTACTAGGCCAATAGAGAGTCATGAGGAAATCCCATCCATTGTAAGTCGGGTCATTAGCACCCTAATTAATATAATATTAAGTTGTTTGAGTCTTCCTAGAGAAATCAGCCCAATCAGTTTTAGTGGGGCCGACTTGGTTGAGTGAAATGTCAAGTGAACTGAAGAATATAAATAGAGGTGAGGTGCTTCTCATTTTAATACACTCACACTCACTTGTGTAGCGCATAAGAGAGAGAGAGAGCTATAGCTTCAAGGAGGAGAAGGATCAGTTTGGGGTTTTATATTTTGATAATCTATATTGAGGAATCTTTTGCTGGGTTTTTCCCATTAGGGTTTTCCCAGGGTAAATCTGTGTTGATCTTGTGATACCGTTTCTTTCAGTGATCCTGTCTATATGCTTTTGTTATGAAATTGAAATTGAATGCTGATAATCTAGCTTAGCATTTGGAATCTCAACATGCTATTAGAGATAACCTAAATAGGACAACTTTCACAAGGTGAAAAATCCCTCTCTCTCTCTCGACAAGACATTAGGGTTTCAAGAAAATTTTGAATTTTGAAGAACTTATTACATGGAAAGTTGCACCCTCCTAGAGTGCATATTCTGAGCTTGAGATTGAATTTTTTGAAGGAGTAGATCTTCGGGAAATTCAAACCCTAGTTTGACTTCTGGACCAGAAAACTGCTAGAAGTTGCAGTGCTGGATCTCACAAGTCAGATTTGAAAGACGAAGACTTGAGATCTCTAGAAACCAAGAACACTAGTCAACTCGCCTTAGTCAAGCGTATCTCCTGGTAAGATCAATTTCTCATTTTCCAGAATTTCAATTTTTTGTGATCTCTTGACAAGATGGCCCCAAGCACCAAGTTTGAGGACAAACTATAAGGCATAGAGAATTACATAGCATGGAAATACAAAATTGGCCTCATTCTCAAGGAGAATGATCTTGAAAGATATATCAAGGATGAAGTTACAGAAGCTGAAGAGGATGAAGCTAAGGAAAAGCACAAGAAGGATCTGATTAGGGAAAAAAGGATTATTGTTGACCCTATCAAGGATCACTTGATCCCTCAAGTGTCATCCAAGAAGACTCCGAAATAAATGTATGATTCCCTAGAAATAATGTATGAAGGAATAAACATCAACAACAAGATGAATCTAAGAGCTCAATTGAAGAGCACCAAGATGAGTCATGGAGAATCCATCCAGGATTACTTCACAAGGGTCTCCCAGTTCAAGGAACAACTAGAAGCCATTGGAGACAAACTTGATGTAGATGAGTTGGTTATGACTGCTCTCAATGGTCTCACTAGACTCTCAAAGTGATTCATCCAAATGATGTGTGCTAGGAAGGAACGCATGAAGTTTGATATTGTATGAGAAGATTGTATTCAAGAGGAGACTAGAGTGGCAAATAGATAAGCTCCACTGAAGGAAGATGATCAAGACCTAGCCACTCATACCAAGAGAAGAAGAAGTCAACCCAAATTCAAGAAGGGAAACCACAAGGAGTCTCAACGTCCCAGAAGGTTTCAAAGAACAAGAGAAAGTCTCCACAATAGGGACTGCTCCAGCTTTCAATGTTTTCATTGTGATAAGAAAGGACACATTGCCAGAAATTGTCCTTTGAAGAGACAAGAATACAAGAAGAGGAACAAAAACAACAAAAGACATCATGCACATATAGCTAAAGATGAGGATGAAGAATAAGAAGAGGAAAGACCTCAAAGAAAGCAAGCAAGATAAGAAGATGCAGAAGAGTATGTACTATTCTTTGCACTCTCTAGGTCTTTAACACCTGGAGAAGACACTTGGATTATTGATAGTGGTGCTTCAAAGCACATGACAGGACAAAAGAAAACTCTGTCAAAACTTGAAGAAAAGAACTCTCCCTAGAAAGTATCTCTAGGAGATGAATATCAATATCAAATCAAAGGAATTGGTGAAGCAAGCTGCAAGATTGATATATGAAATCCCCTAAAGATGAAGGAAGTCTTATATGTACCAGGTCTAAAGAAGAATTTACTTTCTATCTCAACTTTAGATAAGAAAGGATTCATAGTTGCATTCATAGATGACCAAGTACTCATGTGGCCCAAAGGAAAGTCAATTGAAGATGCAGTTGTCATCGGTGAAGAAGAAGGAGGCCTGTATAAACTCAAGGGACATTCAGAAACATCCCTTGTTCATGAGTCCACTAACCCTAGTGAACTGTGGCATAGAAGGATTTCCCACATCAATTACAAAGAACTACCTCATGTGAACAAAGTAGTGATGAGATTACCAGACTTGAAGATCAACCATGAAGGCATTTGCAAAGGATGTGTGAAAGGGAAGAATATCAAGAATCCATTTCCAAAGAGTGAAACAAAAACTAAAGGTACATTGGAATTGATTCATTCAGATGTGTGTGGTCCAATGTCCTCCACATATTTGAGTGGTTTTGAATACTATATTACATTTATTGATGACTATTCAAGAAAGACATGGATATACTTCTTGAAAGCAAAGAATAAGGTGTTTGAGAAATTCAAGGAATTCAAAGTCTTGATAGAGAATATTTCAGACAAAAGAATCAAGACACTCCGATCAGACAATGGAAGAGAGTATACTTCAAAAGAATTTGAATCCTTTTGTAAATATTCTAGAATCAAGAGGGAACTAACTACTCCCTACAATCCTCAACAAAATGGTGTTGCGAAAAGAAAGAACAGAACCATCATGCAGGCAGTGAAGACAACGATATATGATCAAGATCTTCCAATGCATCTATGGGAAGAAGCAACCAGAACTGTTATCTATGTACATAATAGAATATCTCACAATGCTCTTGGATTTAAGACTCTAGAAGAGATGTTCACAGAAAAGAAGCTTGAGGTAAGTCACCTCAAGATATTTGGTTGTCCAGTATATGTTCATATACCGAAAGAGAAAAGAACCAAGTTGGACCCCTCCGGAAAGAAGGGAATATTTGTTGGATACTGTGAAGTATCCAAGGCATTTAGAATTTACATTCCTGGGTTCCATCACATGGAAATTAGTAGAGATGTAAAATTTGATGAAGAAGAAGCTCTCAAGAGATCCAGAAAATGTCAACATGAAGAAGTGTATGAGGAAGATGCACCTCCCAGAAATGTAGAGGCTACATTCCTCCATGAAGATGAAGCACCTGAAGATCATGATATGACATAACCACAAGAACCTCCTACAATGGAGATATCATGGAAGAGAAAGCCTACTTGCGCAAGAGAAATTATATAAGAAGCATAAAGATATGGAGCTCCTGAAGGCTCCACGAGGATAAGCAAGAAGCCCAAGACATTTTCCAACTATGTAGCTTTGATGTGTGATCTTGTAGATCAAGAAACTACAAACTGTGAAGAAGCTATGCAGAATAAAGAATGGGTAGACACAATGATGGAAGAATACCAGCCAATAATGAAGAATGATGTGTGGGATATAGTTCCCAAACCAGAAGGAAAGAGTGTAGTATCCTCCAAATGGATCTACAAGATAAAACATGTAGCTGACAGAATTATAGATAAGTACAAGGCAAGATTTGTGGCTAGAGGTTTCTCTCAGAAAGAGGGAATTGACTATGAAGAAATGTTTGCACCAGTATCACGGTATACTTCAATTAGAGATATCATGGCACTTGCATCCATGATGAAATGGGACTTACACCAGATGGATGTGAAAACAACCTTCCTGAATGGTGTGATTGAAGAATAAGTATACATAGAACAACCACAAGGATTTGAAGTTGAAGACAGATGGACTCATATATGCAAGTTGAAGAAGGCCCTATATGGCCTGAAGCTAACTCCTAGAGCTTGGTATGGAAGGATATATAGTTTCCTGATGAGCATGGACTTTACTGAGAGTAAAGCCGATCCTAAAATTTACTTCAAGGTTATAGAAGATGAACCTGTCATACTATTACTGTATGTGGATGATCTATTTCTGACAGGGACTGAGAAATAGATTGTAGAATATAAGAAAAATCTCACTGAAGAATTTGAGATGAAAGACCTTGGTCTAATGCATTATTTCCTAGGTCTGGAAGTATGGCAGAACTCAGAAGGAATCTTTCTCAATCAGGAAAAGTATGCAATGGGAATTTTGAAAAGATTTGATATGTTGGAATGTAAAGGCATGGCCACACCCATGGATGCCAACCTGAAGTTGTTGGTTGATGAATCATCAGAGTTAGTGGATGTGACTCAATATAGACAGATTATTGGATCATTGATGTATCTAACAAATACCAAACCAGACATTTGTTTTGATGTGAACACCTTGAGTCAGTATCTAGTTCAACCTAGACGTGTTCACTTGGTAGCTGCAAAACATCTGATGAGGTATCTAAAAGGGACTATAGACTTTGGTCTATACTATGATGGAAACCATGATTACAGATTGTATGGCTATACATATGCAGAATGGGATGGAAATGTCTCAAACAGAAGAAACACATCAGGTGGGTGTAATTGTCTGGGGTTTGCTATGATTTCATGGTTTAGCAGAAAACAGTCCAGTGTTGCTCTTAGCACAACTAAAGCAGAATAGATCGCAGCTTTCTCTACTAGTTGTGAAGCCATATGGATTCAGAAGCTGATGTTAGGTTTATTCAACCTGGAGTTGGATACCACAATGATTCTATGTGCTAACCATAGTTGTATAAATATGACAGAGAACCCAGTGTTCCATGATAAGTCAAAGCACATACAAATATGGTATTTCTACATCTGAGATATGATATAGAAGGGATCCATAAAGCTCCAGTTTGTGAGTACCGATGAACAAGTTGATGATGTGTTGATGAAGCCTCTGTCTCGAATAAAGTTTGAATATTTTTGAGACAAGCTTGGTGTTGTTTGGAAAGACCTTCCCCGAAAGGGGGAGCAATGCTGTTGCAGTGGGAGTGTATCATCCCTGGACATTTGTCCTAAAGTGATCCGTAGACTTATGTATCCAAGAAAGAAGCAAGATTGTATCATCCCTGGATATTTGTCATAAAGTGATCCGGTGGCTTCGGTCCTCGAGAATGTGGTAGGATTGTATCATCCCTGGACATTTGTCCTAAATTGTATCTAGTGGATTCGGTCCTCGAGAATGTGGTAGGATTGTATCATCCCTGTACATTTGTCCTAAATTGTATCCGATGGCTTCAGTCCTTGAGAATGTGGTAGAATTGTATCATCCCTAGACATTTGTCCTAAATTGTATCTGGTGGCTTCGGTCCTTGAGAATGTGGTAGGATTCCATCATCCTTGGACTTAGTCCTAAAGAGATAGTGAGTGATTATCCCGTAATTGTATCCGGTGAATTCGGTCCTTAAGAATGTGGTAGGATTGCATCATCCTTGGACTTAGTCATAAAGTGATAGGGAGTGATTATCCCGTAATTGTACCTGATGATTTTCGTCCTCGAGAATGTGGTAGGATTGCATCATCCTTGGACTTAAGTCCTAAAAGTGATATGTATACTTTCGTCTTCGTATTGTGGATTGCAGGTTGTTGCTGATCGAAAGATTATAGTGTGATGATGACATTGCTCAAAGTATTTCTGATGACGATGATGATGTTGCTGATTGAAAGATCAGAGTGTGATGATGATGTCGCTTAGAAAATTGCTGCTGATGATGATCGAAAGGCCAAAGTATTATTGATGATGATGATGTTGAAGACTAAAATACTGATGATGATGTTGTCGATCAAAATGTTGTTGTTGCTGAAATTGAAGATGAAGACTATATGTCAAAGATAATGAAAAAGATTTCAATGATTTATAGATGTATCACCCCGATGATGTTGAAGAAGCTCTTTCTCCTTCTCCTACTGCTGTCGTTGATGTTGTTGTAGAATATCCTTCTCATTAAGGGGGAGTGTTGAATTATTGTAACTTCGAAGTGTATTGTAACCCGATGTTCCTATTGGTAGAATCATTGTTATTGTATTAGGTCAATATAGAGTCATAAGGAAATCCCCTCCATTGTAAGTTGGGTCATTAGCACCCTAATTAATATAATATTAAGTTGTTTGAGTCTTCCTAGAGAAGTCTACCAAGTTAATTTTAGTGGGGCTGACTTGGTTGAGTGAAATGTCAAGTGAACTAAATAATATAAATAGAGGTGACATGTTTCTCATTTTAACACACTCACTCTCACTTGTGTAGGGCATAAGAGAGAGAGAGAGTTGTAGCTACAAGGAGGAGAAGGATCAGTTTGGGGTTTTATCTTTTATCTTTTGATCATCTATATTGAGGAAGCTTTTCCTAGGTTTTTCCCATTAGGGTTTTCCCAGGGTAAATCTATGTTGATCTTGTGATATTGTTTCTTTCAGTGATCCTGTCTATATGCTTTTTTTATTAAATTGAAATTGAATGCTGATAATATAGCTTAGTATATGGAATCTTAACACTTCGTGCCACAATAGAAGTTGTAATTCCCCTATGAGCAGCGCTGATATCAATTTTTCTTGACTTTCCAAATGCATATAGTGTAGATGTTACATATTCTGTTACATTCTCACATGCATTTTTTATTTTTAACATCCTTAAAACCCAACAACTTTGTGGCACGTTTCAATTTTTTGTGTTTTATCAATCCATGTAGGATTTGAGCTTGTGTAATCATTAATTGTTGTTCAAAGTACAACTTGATTATGTTACTAACATGATCTCTGATTGTCCGATCGAGGGTCGGGTTCCTAAAATTTTCTTGAGTGGCATCATCCAACCCTCTTAAACAATTAGCAGCCATTCTAATGTCAATGAAGCTCCTAATTGCTCTTGAGAAATTAGAGGGTGCACGATCCTGTGATGGTTGGCCAAGATCTAGCATTAAATAAATACAAACTAAAAAATAAATACAAGCTCAAGAATAAATACAAGCTCAAGAATAACATTGTATTTTACTTATCATATTGTCATTGTTAGTTAAAAAATTAGCAAATAAATTATACAAGCTTGAATAACATTTTATTTTAAGTTTATCGTATTGCCATTGTTTGTTAACAAATTAACAATTAAATACAAGCTTGAATAATATTTTATTTTAGTTATCATATTTTCATTGTTTGTTAGGAATCCAAATCAGAGTCAGAGGTCATGTGTCCCTCTTAAGGTGAGGAGTGTTGTCGATGAGGGCTTCGACGGTGACGGTCCAAACAACCAAACTGAGGGGATCGCTCCCTAAGGCGAGAGGAAAAACATGGTGGAGCAATGATGGCTGTATTAGTAACTAGAGATGAATATGGACCCCAGTTTAAATTGAATTCCTAATGGTTCAAAGGTAGTCACTCGACCACCAAGGCTGTCTTAGGCTTGAGTATTGGGGCAGTACCCTTCACTTCACGGCATAGGTAAAACTGCTAACTGCTTGGACACAAATGACAACTCTTTGGATTTCCTCACAGGTGGGAATCTAGCCAATATGGTAGGGGTCATTGCCCTTTTCGCTTGGCAGGTCCTCTCAATGGCCAGCTACTTCGGGGTTATTGTGGTACTCCTCATAAGGAGTTTTAGGGGAAACCCCAGGTACTTCCCACAGTTGTTGCGGATGAGACTTATGTCCCAAACCAAATGTTATTAAGTAAATTAGGTTATTAAGTAAAATAGGTTACTCTGCCTTACTGTCCCATTGACGTAAGGCCGGTGCTTCTTCACGTTAATGTGATTATAATTGTAATCTGATTGTAATTATAATTGTGATTGTAATTGTAATTGTTTATTTTCTTTGAGATCATCATTGTCATCGATGCTTCAAGCCATGTGATTCCTATTCATTTGTACATGATTGTAATGTAATGTAATTGTAATTGTAATTGTAATGTGATTGTGATTGTAATTGTAATTGTAATGTAATTATCATCAAATGTAAAATTGTAATTTGAACACTAAAAATGTTCATATATGAATATGAAATTAAAATCATATTAAAATCGATGAAAGGAGAGATAAAGCTATAGAAAAGATGAAGAAAATAAGTGCAATGTTAAGAGGAGAAGATGCAAGTCAACCTATGATGGTGCAATAAACTCCCATTGAGAACAATCTTTGTAATTTTTAACATAAAACTTATATATATGCGAGTCTATATTTTCAAATTATAATTCATTTACATGTGAGGCTATATCATCAAATTATAAAATTCATTTGTTTGTGAGGTTATGTGAGGCTAATGGATATATATGCATATTCATTTAGAAATATATACTATGCACTATATAATTATATATATTCACCAACCATTCTCTAATTTCAATGGACAACTAGAACTACTCATACTATAATACACTTACTTTGTATATATGTAATTTAGTGCAGTGGTTAAACATTTTTTTCTATTCTTTCACAACACATACCATTATTTCACATGTACATAAGTGGTTTTATAAGGTTGTATATATACATGCACATACAATGTATGTAAGTTTATGAATTAATTACAGAATTATAATTAAATTCGAAACAATTTAACATGTATATATATAAAAATTATGAACTAGAACACTATGAAATTGAATATATGAATATGCAATATGAAATTATATGAATATCTAAATACAAAATTATACAATTTACATACAATTATGAATACATATATATGAATTCATACATGCACATACAATGTATATAAGTTTATGAATTAATTACAAAATTACAATTACAAAATTATAATTAAATTCTAAACAATTTAACATGTATAGATATAAAAATTATGAACTAGAACACTATGAAATTGAATATATGAATATGCAATATGAAATTATACAATTTACATACAAGTATGAATACATATATATGAATTCATACATGCACATACAATATATATAAGTTTATGCATGAATTACAAAATTAAAATTAAATTCTAAACAATTTAACACACACACACATATATATATTATGAACTAGAACACTATGAAATTGAATATATGAATATGCAATTTATGAAATTATATGAATATGTGAATAATAAAGTTATACAATTTACATACAATTATGAATACATATATATGAATTCATACACGCACATACAATGTATATAAATTTATGAATTAATTACAAAATTATATTTACATTCTAAACAATTTAACATATATGTATATATTGTGAATTAGAACACACACACACACACATATATATAGTGAATTAGAACACTATAAAATTGAATTTATTATGCAATATGAAATTGTATGAACTAGATCACTAGGAAAATGAAATTATATATATGAATATGAAATTGCATAACTTTTAAATTATACCAATATCGTTAGCAATGACATTTGATTCTCCCATCATAGGTTGATTTGCAACTTCTTCTCCTCTCAAGATTGCTCTTTTTTCCCTCTTTCTTTCTCTATCTTTCTCTCTTATTTCTTCGGTGTTGCTTTGATTCCTAGAAGACATTTTACTTCGACGCTTCTTGCTTCCCATTCTGATCAAGATCAACAATCCAAATTCATACCTACAACAATATGTAAATACAATACACAATGCTAAATTTGCATTAGAACACAAGCATTGTTTCAAATAGGTTAGTCAACTGTGAAGAATAAAATTAGTAACATGTTTATGTTTTATGTTTATATATAATTTCTTTAGGAATTCGGGTGAGAAATGAGTTTAGGAAGGTAGTTTGAATGACATTAATGCCACCAATGCATAAGTTCATTCTTGGGCATTTTTTGTATTATTTAAAAAAAAAACAGGACCTCGATCGAGGGTTTTAGAATTACCTCGATTGAGGGTTTAATAAACCCTCGATCGAGCGTTTGTTAAAAAATCGATCGAGGCATTTAAATACCTCGATTGAGCTCTAGCCCTCAACCGAGGGCCTGAAAAATAGAGAATTAGCCCTCTTACAGGAAAATCAATGTTAATATGTGTCTTCTAGGGGTGTAAACCCTACCATTCATGGCACACAATTGAGCAGAGTTCATACCGATAGATTCATCACCGAATCCTCTATCCATTGAGGTGTCATGCATGTGTTTTGGCATTCATATGGTTTTTTTTAATTAGTTCTAAAATTTACACTTAGAAAACCTGATAACGACTTCGAAGCAGCTCAAAGAAAAATCCACAAGGTAAAAAATACACATCCAAAAATTTCTTAAAAATGCACAGCCCACACATCTATGCGTCCTCTTCAAAAGGGTAACTTTGGTTTTTCAATTTTTGAAAAGAGTGAAAAAAAGCTGGGATGGACACACATGTGTATAAAATGATGCTAAAATGAGATGTGGCCACTTTCAAAAAATAATAAATGATTGTATATTGCGAAATAAATTAACAAAAATATATGCAGACCACAATGCATTTTGTGTAGATCATGCTCATATATACATATTTTTTTGAATTATTAATATAAGATTGAATTATTGGGGTTGGACACGAGCCACTTATTAACTTCTTCAAAATTTTAAGGTCACACAATTCATTAAATGAAAAATTTCACACATTAAACGACAACGAAGTATTAAAAAAAAAATCATTGGGAAGCACACATAGTAATCTACAATTTGTTTTTTCACTACAAGTCGAAATTCACATGGCATATATGCGTTTCGAGGGCTTCTATCTAGCACATGAGTAAAAAATCAGGTTTTCATCGCCAAATTTGGCCAAAAGGTGTTACCCACCTTCATGGAATCACCCACATACAGGGAGGAGTTATGGTAGGTATCAAATTTGATAACAATGTTGAAGTGAATAACTCTTTATTCGATTTATTTAATTACCAAAGCATTAATTTATACATTGAATATGATGGTTGATTTTCATATTCCATCCATTCGTTTCACATTCCTATGTGACTCTTTAATTTATTTTCTATCTACATCATTTACATTTTAATGGAACCATAATTCGAGGATTAGGTTTCCAACAATGATGATTATGGTAGTTACGTCCATTGAGACCGATTTCGACCTATCAAACCTAAAGAAAGAAAATGAATTGTCTAGTTTGTTTTAAAATATTAATTATTTACTCAAAAACCTTGGACAATGTTGCTAAACCAACATAGATCTATCTTAAACCCAGGTCTATCAAGCACTGAAAGAGATCCAATTTCTTGAGGTGTAAATTTTACTTATGTTCTTACATAAAATTTAATTTTTTATTTTACAAGCCGACATAGATTTTTTTAATTACTTTTCGTTTGGTTAGAATTTTTATTCCGTGAGCTGACATGAATTTTTTAAATTACTTTTTATTTTTGGTAGTGTCAAGTTACATTATGTTACGTGACAAGATCTCCCCCATACTGTGTTGTAGAGCACCTCACTCCTCTTGGTGCAATTGCTACTATCATAGATCCATCTTAAACCCAGATCTATCAAGCATCGAGAGAGATCCAATTTATTGAGGTGTAAATTTTTTTATCTTAATTTTTTTATACATCAAAAATAAATAATCACGAGGATTAAATTGGCATTAGCATACTATATATGCATTTTTCTTTAAAACACATGTAATTTTTTTAAGTCGACATGTTTTCATTTATTTTAATTTTTAATTTTAATGTTACTTTTAAACTTTTTGTTATTAAAATATATTACGTTACGTGACAATATCTCCCCCATATTGGGTTGTAGAGCACCTCACTACTCTTGGTGCAATGATTTTGATGAGTTACAAGGTTAGGGAGGTTCGTATTGTAACACAAAATTTGAAATAGAGAGCTTTTGTGGGTGTAAGCAGGGCAATCTGAGAGGAAGTGCTTTACATCCTCAACACTCATAGTCTCACAAAGATGACAAATATTTTTAGCTCACAGAGTTTTAAGAAAGGTCCAATGCCTTGTTTCACTATGCAACTCATGAATGTTTGTTCTTTTTTTTTTTAACTATGTGGATCTTCTTCTTTACGCTAGTTAAAACAAAGATAATTTTTTTTATCTTCTAGATTAGGGTTACTGACCTCATTATAATATCTTAATTTTTTTTATCTTCTAAATTTTCATCACATCACAACTTCTCTTTGAACTTCGAAGTAATTATATTTTTAATATATATATATATATATATATATATATACTGCAAAGTGACATTTTCATTAATCTCTCATAGAAACGTGGCCTCACGTGGTTTTGGTTGGACTTTAAAGCAATTTTAGGAAGTCTCTAGTCTCACAAGTTATTTAAGTTTTTCTTGTACATTAGGTACCTAATTATTACTATGCTCTTAATGGTGGAAAGACTCACTTCAATGAGGAGAATAAGATAAGGCTTATTGCTTTTAGTTTTAAGATTGCAAGTTATAAAATGCTTATGAATTTGCTCAATCTTTCTCCAAATTTTTGTAGAGATGCTACAACCCTAAACTTTACACCATAGCGAAGAACAAAGATAACTCTCCAAAACTTTTCTATTCCAAAACATTAAAAAAAACAATAATTGGCTTGAATAATTGTTTCATATTTACTAGTTAAAAATACCTTTTTAATAGCAAATTAAAAAACTAACTTTAACCATGTAATCTATTTCCCCAGTGAGGATTTCTCTTTTTTCCAACCACCCCAAAAAAACCTATACTTTATTAATGTGTTTGTTTAGTTTTCACGCTTTCTCTATACCAATGCTTAACTAGGTTCGTCATCAGGTGGTACTCGCCCTAAAATAATTTTCATTTCTCCATTTTATTTTTAGGTCGAAGGCCTTTTTTTCTTCGAGGTCGGGTTTGGAAAACCCTGTAACTCTTTTCACGTCCATTGATCAAATAAAAAAGTGACACGTATGTCGAATTGGAGCTGGAAGGGTACAACTGAAAGGAAATGGTTTGAGCTACATTCATCAAAGCCCCATTATGTTATCAGAATTTGTATAGGGATCCTGTACAAATCTATTGTTTAGTAGGGTGCGAGAATTGAGGAGTCAGTGGAAAACAAAATTATTTCTTTGTGGTTTTGAGAAAGACGTTGTACATGCTGCAAAAGCGTGTGGTGGGACGACCATAAGTATAGAAGCAAAAATGCAATAAGATTTTGGGAGCTAAATCTATTGCCACCTAATTATAATTATTTAAAAGCTCTAATTTAAATTTTAAATTAGATTTAAGTTATTTGACTACAACATATATAAAGTTAATTTAGGTTTTGGAAATATTAAACATATATTTATTATTTATTTAATTATTTCTTTTAAAATATACATATTTTTATTATTTATTTTAAAAAATAATAGTAAATAAAAAATGTTTAAAAATAATAATAATGATAAAAAAAAATAACAAATGATGATGATGATGATGATAGTTAACGTCCAGACTGAACTTGGTCTATCAGACCTAAATAAACGAATTAATTAGTTTGTTTTAATATTGTACTCCTATGCTCAAAGAGCTTGGAGAGAAGTGTCCCAAGCTCACTATAATTTTGACATGTTAAAAGGCTAGGAAGGTTGGTATTGCAACAAAGATTATGAAACTGAGATATAATGTGGGTGTACGCAGGGCACTCTAAGAGGAAGTGATTTTCATCCTCAATGCTCATATTCTCACAGAGATGGCATATCCTTTCCACCCATGGTGTTTTAGGAACTGCCCAATGACTAGTTTCACTATGGAGCTCATGAGAGTTCATTCTTATCTTGGCTATATTGATTTTTTTCTTTGAAATGGTTAAAACAGAGAGAAACTTTTGATCTTCTAGGGTAGGGTTGATGACCTCCTTATAATATCTTAATTTTCTTTTATCCTCTAAATCTTTCTCACGCCACATTTTCTCTTTAAACTTAGAAGTAACAATATTTTTAATGTTATTGACATTTTGCAATGCAACATTTTCGTCGATCTCCTAATGGTTTAACCAGGCCTTGGTATCTTTATACCAACCTCGCTTGAGCCTTAGGTGGTTTTGGATAGAATTTAAAGCTAGCTTAGGAAGTCTATGGTCTCCCATGTTATTGATTTTGTGCTTGTACAACATGAGCCTAGTCATAGCTAGGCTCTCGATAGGGGAAAGACCCACTTTTATAAGGAGAATAGGGTAGGGTGTATTGCTTTTAATTTTTAGGTTATACGTTATAAAACACTTTTGGATTTGCTCAATCTTTCTCCAAGATTCTCTAGAGATGCTGCAACCCCAAACCTCACATCCATACAAGATAACATGAGGGACTAAAGTTTCAAACATGAACTTCTTTTTATCCCACATCACAAGGTTTGCTTCATTACAATTATTTTGAAGACCAAAACAAGCTTTCCACCCTCCATTAACCCTTTTCTCAATGCTATAGTTCCAGTTGAGTTTGTGATGAATATCAATTCCTAGGTATTTGTAAGAAGACACTTCCTCCAAGTTACTATTGTCATACACAAAATTAGCATAAGTGTCCTTCTTACAAATACCATGGATTTGTAAGTGTCTTTCTTACAAATTAGCATAAGTGTCCTTCTTATAAGTGTCATACACAAAGTTATGGATTTGATAATCATAACTTTTGTTTTGTCAGTGTTAACAGTCATAACCATGGTAGAGCAGAAATCCTTAAAAAGCCTCAGTTGCTAATTATTTTTTAATTGAAAAAAAAGTCAATTAAATAAATAAATTTTAAAATTTAATATATAGATTTTAAAATTCAATATATATAATATTCTTTAATTTAAAGAAAAGTTTATTAAAACATAATTGTTATTATTAATTTTTACAATTAACTATAAAAACTAGTTTCTATATTTCTATCATTTTTTTTAAAATATTAATATGTATATTTTAAATTATAATTATTTAAATGTTTGAATTTAAATTATAAATTAAATTAAAATATTTAACTAAAACATAATTCAAGTTTTGGAAATTTTAACCATATTTTTTTAAAGATTTATTTACTTAAGTTTTTATTTAAAAATAAAATATAGTTAATAAAAAAAAGTTGAAAACTAATAATGAGAATAAGAACAATATAGTTACTATTTTTTAATTGAAAGTAAAATTTACTTAGACAAATAAATTTAAAATTTAATATACATATTATTTTCCAATTGAGAGTAAAAATTATTTGAACATTATAGTTATTATTAATTTTTACAATTTAACTATAAAACGAGTTTTTATATTTTTATCAAACTTTTTGTAACATCCCCTAAGTTATTTCAATTCTTTTACAATGAAGAATACAAAGGTGAATGTAAATGTGCAATTATAGCCTCAGAAGCCCAAAGTCATAAAAGACTGTAAGTAATGTTATTTATTTTTCTAAGTTGTCAATAACATTGTTAGACTTAGGAAATGGAAGGGCTTGACTCACCTACACAAAGAATCCACTAAGGAAAGTTGAACATGGCTGGAAAGCCAATGCTATCAATAACTGATGCCGTCTTCGTGTTAAACCTAAGTTAAACTAAGTGATAGTTCACTATAAATAATTATCTTAATTTAGGAGTGGGACTTGAGAAATTAACTCTAGAGCTCCTAAAGGAAAGAAGCTAAGGTTTCATTATTTTTACTATAATCATGTTGGGTATTAAGTTAGAAATATTCCTACTTAAAAGTTATCTTAATAGTTAATTTTATACAAAAGTGAGGAATCTCCTAATAAATATATAAGAGACAAAAGCAAGAAAAAAAGAGAAATATTGTTTTTTTTAATGCTAAAAAAAAGGTTTAACTTTATATAAATATTGCCTTTAAACATATTTGAAGAGAAAGTGCTAGGATAAAATATTAAATTCTTCTTTATGAATATATATATATATATATAAAATTCTTCCACATATTAAAAAAAATCAAGTAATTTAAATAAATGCACATGGATATATTCTAGAAAGTGTAATATTATTATTATTATATTTTACCTTATATTATGAAGGTGTCATTCTATATATAAAGGTTATGTAACAAGTAGAATGTTTTTAGGAAATAATAAAGAAGCGATGGAACAACAATTAAGACCATTAAAATATTAGTCAAAGGCTTTAAAGAACGATTAAGAGCGGATCGTGAAGGGAAGATATTTGCTGATTATGAGGAGATGGATCTTTTAAATTAATAGTGGGAAGGGAGATTGTTAAATATCTACAATTATAATGGTTTAGCGGGGATAAGAGGACTAGGTCAAAAGGGAGTTGCCCAAGGATTGGAGAAATTGATCCATTCCTAAAAAATAATTCTGTTGCATCCTGAACAGATATCTATCTCGGCTAGATTAAAACATCCCAAGAAAACTAAAGACCCATCAACTACCCTCAAAAGTCACTACTCTTGACCATCGTATCAAAAGACTGCTCAAAACTAGAAAAAAACATTAGCTACATACAAAAAGAGTAGTCAAAACTGATATATTACTTAATCTGTTTGAATGAGAAAAAAATTTATTACTAAGTAGCATAGATAACAACTTCATTTGCACATCACATAAATTACCATACAGTGCGAAATGTAAACATATTGAAATTTAACATTTATTTTTGTTTCTCAAATCTTTTCAATATAAATATACAAGAACATTATCTATTCATTTAGTTAGGTTTGATTGATTTCTCTTTTTTTACAAACTAAGAGAACATTGTTTACAAATATTATTATGTCCCCGACCAGGGGATATATATGATTCACTCAAGTGGATTAGTTGAGAGTTTAGCATAAATTTTTGTGTGTTTTCAAAAGTTTTATCATAGTTTGATTTTTTAGTGTATTAAAGAATTTTTTTTAAAACTATTTTTTTGTTTGTCTGTTGGTTTATGGCAGGTGACGTTTGCTTGGAGTATTGTGCCCCAAGAACCGATGATGGACTCTCATCAGCAAAATTTTAATACACATACGCTTGTATGTCTGTAAATTCAATATAAATTTAGTCTGCGCACACTGCAGGCGATGGGAGATGTGCGAGCTTAGGTTTGCTAAAACCTCCATCACCAAGTTATTATTATTGAAATTAATGTTCAGAGCAACCTCTCTCTAATCACACTCTTTTCGATACCACCCCATCTTTCTGATGCCATGCATTAACTCACTCGGTCTTTTTCAATGCCAGGCATCCATTGCTCTAACCCCCTTAAGCCTTCCCTCAAATTTCTTTTATGCTCCATGACGTCCTCGTTCAACGTTCTTCAAATCTCATTTAAAATATGAGAGATTCCCAATTTGTTTTTTCTCATATTTTTTGCCCCTTGAGGGTCATCTAGTTTGTGTGTGTGCAACACAATTATTATGCATCCATGGCCTACAAAAAAATCTGAGAAGCATGCCAGATAGCCCTCCATGTTCTAGGTATTTTTGAAACTTAGATGTTTTGCAATGGTATTAATTTTCACACCTGTTTTGCAATGGTCTTATTTTTCACTGGCCATTTTACAGTCTCTAATGTAGTTTAAGGCTTTAAGCTCTAACGCTTCTTATAAGGAAGATGTGGACCATATTATGATCGTTTCTTCTTATCTAATTATGAAACATTTGAGAAGTCCATGCCATTCTTTGCTACTTTTCTGGAAGTGTAGTTTAAGGATTTAAGTAGCTAACGTTTCTTATAAGGATGAGCTGGAGCTTGGCTTGGAGCTCATCCATTGTAAGATTATTTATTTTCTTTGTTTTAGGACGAGAAGTGTAGATTTGGCAGTCTTTTTTAATTTCAGGCATGGTATATTGGCTGTGTGTATCTTGATTTTGAACGTTTTCTTTTTTATTATTATTTTGGACATTGCATGAAAATAGTTTATGATAAAGGAAAACAGAAAAGTCCATCCAAATTTATCAGAAGTTTTAAATCACATATGTGCATGATAAAATCGTTCAGTGGGAGTGCAATCGTTGAGTAAAGGTTGAATCGTTCAGTGGGAGTGCAAACGTTTGGTAAAGGCTGTTATGTCCGAGCTTGTTAGTTTTAACTCCTGTTATTGTTAATATTTTCATAATATATCTGGATCTTAAATGTTTCCATTGTAATTTTTGGTTGAACTATAAAGAAAATGAGTCACTGATTTGTCACAAGATTTCGTATTTCAAATGGTTCAGTTATCATTTTGTTGATTCTGAATTAAAGAAAAATAAATATCTGTGCAAAAAGGGTTTTCTTACTAGAAATTGTCGATGGCTCGCTTCAATCTTATATGATTGATAATAATTTTCCATCGATTGTGGCTCTGTATGTATGCTTTCTGCATAATTATTCATCATGGTCTTTTTAGACTTGTGCATTGCAGATAAAAGAGGGATTACTTCCCACTCAAAAGCACATCGTTAGGGAAATTAACTTTTTTCTTCTTTCCATTTTTTTTGGATCTGACCTCAAGCTATTTGGAAATCTTCATCAAACCTCTGGAACGACTGCTTTCTCATCAGTTCTTTTCAATTACTTGATTAAATTCAAGTTTTAGCTTGAATGAAATGGTCGAATTGGATACATAAAATCAATGCTCCCACTTATTTCGAAGTTGATTTGCAACCGTTTCTACCATCATTGAGTGAATCTAATCCCTGGTAATTTCTCAAGAACTATGAGATTCATATCACTGTTATTCAAAATTAGATGCAGATGAACATTCTTATTTGGCTGAAAAAAATAGATTCTATTTCACATTTACTTTTATTTATTTATATTTTAAAAATGAAATATTTTTTTCCCAAAGTAAAACAAAAGCAAAACAAAAAAATGTAAAAATAAATAGAACTTTGGAATTAATTATATATTTATTCAAATTCGGAATGGTAAAATTTAAATTAATGTAAAATTAACTTGCAGAGAATTTTTAAGACCGAGAAAAATAAAATAAAAGTTAACTTTGCAAAGGATACAAGAATTTGGCTTTGACAAGAAAACTGAAACCCGGGCAATGATAAAACCCATAGCGAACAAATATACTCTTCTCGAATTCCAAATTTACATTTCCTTCTCACTGACATTAGACTATATGTTGAATGGCCTCTCAAGTGCTATGAATCCATGAAATTTAATCTCCTCTTCACTCCACTTTTGGGTGCTTATATATAGAAACAAAGATCGAAGGTTGGTGAAATAAGATGAAAATGTAGACGATCGAATATTGGAATTTAATGTAGGTTAAGCTCAAAGCATTTTAATGTTACGATTGATTTTGATAATCACTTACTAAGTGGATATATATATTACCATTGCTTCCTTTGCATAGATCAAAGATAAAAATTGAGTATTTCAAAGTTCAGATGTCAACATATTTACTTTCTATTGAGAAGTTATAATATTTATATAATTTTAATTTTAAAATATTATATAAGTATATTTTGTAAATATTGTAATATATGTTTATTTTTGGATTTTAAGGCCGATTTTTTCGCTCCAAGAATATTTTTAAACTTTTCCTTTGGATCCAAGAAGTTTTCAAAACCTTTGATTCACTTTCCAGTCCAAATGGATCCTGGAGGGGTTCCTCCGCTCTCTCTACCTCCTGATCTGGAAGCTTTCAAAAGGCTGATTGCTTCCAGCGGTAAGAGAAAAGGGGGGGGGCATCTAATAAGTTTGTAAAGAAGGTACACATTCCTTTGGTTGAGCTACTTGCTGAAAGGATTTTTCGATCTACGTTAAACCTTGCTGAACGGGGGCTCATTGGTCAATTCACTGGCCTATGGCCCTCCCCCAAGGCAATCGAAGGATGGGTGCAGAGGAATTGGAAGCCTCTTATCTCAGAGGATATTCGCAGTCATTTTGTTGGATGAGGTTTCTTCGTGTTTGTCTTTGAATCAGCTGAGGATAGAGATCTGATCTTCCGGAATGGCCCTCACTTCACGGGTCCTCAAGGTCTTTATTTGAATAAATGGACTCCCGATTTCGACCCTTCCCATGACGCTCCGTCTGCAGTTTCGGTATGGGTAAGATTACCCTTCCTTCCTCTGCATTGCTGGAACACAGAATCTTTGGTTATAATTGGGAATAAGCTTGGCAAATACATAGACCGGGCTGAAAGGAAAGATCAATTTTCCTGTGCTAGAATTTGTGTAGAAGTGGATCTGGAGATTGGTCTGTCCGAAGAAATTCAGTTAACTGTAGTAGACTGGTCTTACACTCAGGAGCTGGACTATGAGCAAATTCCATTTAAGTGTAGGTTTTGTCACGACTATGGCCATTTTGCTAGAAATTGCAAAAAAAAAATCTGAAGAGGAAAATGTTAAAGAGAAAGAAGACCAATGGACTCAAGTCCAAAAAACAGGAAAATCAAGGCAGGGATTTAAAAAGAAAGGAAAATCAGTAATTGGTGACCTTAGTGGCTGGGATAGCTTCTCAGGCTGGTGATATCCCAAAAGGTGATCATAACTCTTTTGCTATCCTAAATTCCTCGGAAACTATCTTTGAAGAAGGCGAATTGAGTAATGTGGAAGTGATCGAGCCTGTTTTAGAAGACATATCTGTTCTTAAGGATTTATCTAGTCCTTCCTTTGTTGCTCTTCCCCTTGAAGGTGGCTCCCTTCCCTCTTCTCCTATCAATTCTTGATCTCCTCCTTCATATGCTGAAATTGAACGGAAGAAAAATGAGGTTAGTCCTGACTCTTCAGAAGATTATTCCTTTGAGCAAAAAACAACAGTTGGTAGGAAGTCTAGAAAGGAGATAAGGGAAGAAGAGGCTGAAAGGCTCAAGACTCAAGGCAGCCAGGTAACTATTGAAATGTCTTATGGGAGAAATAAGAGAAACATGCTTCCTAAGGGAGTAATTACTCCCTCTTCTTTGGGTAAGTAATGCTTTTAACTTCTTGGAATTGTAGGGGATTGGGGCATTCTAGTAAAGTTGAAGCTATTAAAAATTTAATAAAATTGGCTCCTCCTGATCTCTTATTACTCCAAGAAACTAAAATAGAGGAGGATACTCTTCTTCTCATCAGCAAAAACAAGTGGAATATGAATTCTGGTAAGGCGGTCAGCGCTAGAGGTTCCTGTGGGGGGCTTGCCACTTTATGGGGCAAAGATAAATTTCAGCTTTTAAATGAGTATGTAACTCAACATTGGATCTTTATAGAGCTTGTTCATATCAACAGTAAGTTAACTACTTCCCTATTCAACCTTTACGTTCCCGTTAATTACGGGGAAAAAAAGATTGCTGGCAGTCGATTTTTGATTTTCTTGTGCTTCATTCACCAGCAAATATTATTATCGCTGGTGATCTAAATTTGACTTTAGCTCCGTGTGAGAAGAAAGGGGGAGTGCATGGCAAAGATTACATGCATGATGTTGTGGAAAATATGATACACGATTGGGATTTGGTTGATATTAAGCCTAAGGTTGGCTGGTTCACGTGGTCAAACCAGTGAGTATTTTTGCCAGATTAGACAGGTTCTTAGTGCAGGGTCCCTTGTTAAACAACAAATGGATGATTTCATCTAAAATCCTTCCCAAGTTGGCATCAGATCACCATCCGATTTCCTTGCAATTTGAAATTGAAGATGAGCTCGGCCCAATTCCTTTTAGGTTCTGCCCTCTATGGATAGAACATGAATGGTTTTTGGATATGGTCTCTCAGGCGTGGTCCAATTTTGTGAATGGATCTCCCAGTTATGTCTGGGAACAAAAAATGAAACAGACTAAATGTGCTTTGAAGAATTGGATTAAACTGCCCCTTCTAACTCCAATGAGTGTAAGGAAGGATAGAGTTGTAGAGTTCTTAGTCTTGCAAGTTGAATTGGAAAATAAAGAAGTTACCTCCTCTCATATTGATCTTCACCAGACCACCCAGCTTAAAACTAATATATCCTTCATGCAGGAGGAGGAGTATCTCAGATTGAAGTCAAGAAGTCTTTGGTTGAAGGGTGGGGACAAGAACTCCTCTTTTTTTCACCATCAATGCAGGGCCAGGCTTTCTAGAAATCACATCTCGGAAATCATTGATGATGAAGGGGTGACAATTAAAGGACAAGACCTTCTAAAGCAATCAGCTAGTAGGCATTTTCAAAAGTTATTTAAAGATGATGGTTGTTCATATGATGATGTGTCTTCTGACTTTCTGCTCAATGTTCCTTCTCTGATCAGTATTGAGGATAACTGTGACTTAATGAAGCCTTTCTCTTAGTAGGAAATTGTTGAAGTTATTTGGGCCATGGAGTCAGACAAAGCTCCGGGGCTAGATGGTTTTTCGATTCATTTTTATAAATCTTGCTGGCCTATAATAAAGACTGACTTACTGAGAATGATCATCGCCTTCCAGAAAAAAGCTAAAATGGGTGGGTGCACAAACTCTACTTTTCTTGCTCTCATCCCTAAAGATGTCAACCCTTCTTCTTTTGATAGGTTCAGACCAATTTCTCTGTGTAATTCTTCTTATAAGATAATAGCCAAACTTTTAGCAAACAGACTAAGGCCTTTGCTTGGTAAGCTGATCTCTCCTCTTCAAGGGGGTTTTGTAAAAGGCAGACAAATAGTGGACAAAGTCATACAAGTTCAAGAAGCTTTACATTCTAGTTTCATTCGGAAAGAGAAAGGCATGTTAATACAGCTGGATATGAAAAATGCTTTCGATCGAGTCAAGCTTCCTTTCCTATATGAAGTCTTGCATTCTTTTGGCTTATGTTCAGAATTTGTTTCATTGATTAAAGCTTGTACTGATAAGCCGTGGATCGCCCCTTTGGTAAATGGTAGACACACTAATTTCTTTAAAGCCACTCGAGGTCTTCGTCAAGGTTGTCCGCTGTCCCCCTTCTTGTACATCTTGATGGCAGAAACTCTTAGTGGAAAATTAGTAGCTCAAAAGGATGCTAGATATATTCTAGGCATTAAGATCGCTAGGGGTATTGAACCTATTAATCATGCTCTTTTTGCAGATGATTCTCTTCTCTTGGGAGGGGCCTCTATGGCAATTGCTCGGGCCTTTAAAGATATCCTCAACAATTTCTGCTTAAGCTTAGGTGCTTTGATTAACAAAAACAAAAGTGCAGTATACGGTTGGAATATCGATCAACTTGATCTGCTCCGGATTTCAGATCTCTTTGGTTTTCCTAGTTTTGTCGAGTGGAAAAAAATCAAGTATCTAGGCCTCCCCTTAACTCTTGGTCCGACTCCTCCTTCTTTGTGGATTGAAGTGTTGGCCAAATTTAAGGCTAAAATAGCCTCATGGGGGGGACAGTGGCTTTCAAAAGCTGGGAAACCGATCTTGATTAAATCAGTTCTTTCAGTGCTTCCAGTTTTTCAGTCAACTCTACTTCTTGCTCCCAAAGCTGTCTTTGCTCAGCTTTCAAAACTAATGAGAGATTTTTTATGGAATGGAGGGAAAGGTGTCCAAAGAAAGATGCATTTGGTGAGATGGGAGGTCCTCACGCGCCCTACTGCAGATGGTGGTCTTCAAATACGCAATCCTGGTCTTGCTAATCTGGCAATGGTAGGTAAGCTGGTTTGGTGGCTTTTTGAGGATCCCAAGCACCCTGTTAGTAAAATCTTTAGGATGAAGTATTTACACAGGGTTTCTTTACAAAATATTTCTTCTGAAAATTCTTCTTCTGGCTTTGGTATTTGGAATTCCTGCAGGAAATGTCTGGCATTTTTCAAACAAAATTTGTATAAAATCCCTGGTAACGGGATGAAGACCCTTCTTTGGGAGGATTCCATCTCAGGCACTCCATCTTTTTCCTCTGATTCTCAATTGCATGATTTAATGTTTTGGTTTAAGAATCAAGGTTTAAATCGACTTGCTGATATATGTAAGTGGGATCTTGAAGGCAATTGGTCTGGCTGGATTTTTCCATATCTCCCTGTCCATTTATCTGCTCAGAAATTGTATCTCTCTTCCCTTCTCACGGGCCTAGCTCCAGTTCACATTTCAAGCAAAGATCGGTGGGGGATGGGGCGCTGAAGGGTCTTACACAGCTAAGTTTGCGTTCCTGTCTCTCATGTCGGCTCACAAATCGACCTTTCCTCCAGCGATTTGGCACTCAGTGTGGTATTCTTGCTTCCCTAAGGTTAATTTCTTTGTGTGGCTGCTGTTAAAAAACAAAATTTTGACTGGTGATAACCTTCAAAAATAGGGATTCAACGGGCCTTTCAGATGTTTCTTTTGCCAGGTTGCTAATGAGATGGTCGACCATCTATTGGTGAGTTGTGAATTTGCCAGACAAGCTTGGCATCTGGTTCTTCATTATTTTAATCTTTCTTGTCCAAGGCAAAACTCTGTTAATCAATTCTACTCTGTCTGGCATGACCGACGACCCCCAAAACGTGATGATGCAACCTTGCATAAACATTGACATTCAATTCCGAAATTTCTGTTGTGGTCTTTGTGGATTGCCCGGAATAATTGTCTATTCAATGATCAATGGCCTAAACTTCAGCTTGTTGTTATGAAAACGTTATCATGGCTAGCAGAAATAATTGGCCACTCAGCATCTGCTTTCCCAGATTTGAAATATTTGGGTCATTCTTCAAATGTTATGGGGAATATCAATTTGAAACCTATCTCGCCCCCTTCGTGGAGGTTTCGAGGTGACATTGGTGCTCTCAACTCTTTATGGACGAGTTCATCTTCAGCTACAATTTTTTTTGATGGTGCTTCGAAAGGTAATCCCGGGGTCTTTGGCGCAGGTGGTCTTGTTATCTCTCCGGATGGTTTGTCTTCTATCAGGTTTAGCTGGGGGCTTGGAATTATGTCCAATAATCAGGCGGAGTTCTACAACCTACTTCTGGCAAGTCAGTTGGCCAAGAATAAAGGATACAAGTCTGTCCAAATTTTCGGTGATTCTGAAATTTTGATTAAAGCTTTAAATTCCTCTGATAGTTTAAAATTTTTTCCTTTAATTGTAACTCTGCAGAGAATTAAGAGAGTTTTAAAATGTTTTGATAAGGTGGATTCCTATCATATCCTTCGGGGATTAAATTCTTCTGCGGATGACTTGGCAAATCAAGCTTGTCATCTTTCTCAAGGTTTTCTCAGTCTTAATGGGGAACCCAACCATTTTTACCCTATTCCGTAATTTCAATGTATAGGAGACTGTTTAGGAGTCTCTATCCCTGTTCAACGCTATGTAGCAATTTCTCATGAATTTGTATCCAGTTTGATTGGTGTTTTGCCAAAATAAACCTGTTTTTCCTATTTCAATAAAACTAGCGGTTTTTGTTAAAAATAAAAAAAATTGTAATATATGTTTAATTAAGAAATAATTAAAAAAATGATAAAAGTCAGATATTTTAAAATAAATAAGGTTTACAAAACTATTTATATTTAAAGTCTCGGCTTTTACAAAACCATTTTCATAATGTCCGTAGATTACACCTCACACGTCAACTTTTGTACAGTGAAGACATTATTCCAATTGCTAGAGGCTTGATCGTATCCTTTTTAATACCATTACGACATTCCTAATCGTAAGGCTGTTGCTTATTCAAAAATGATATGATTGTCAATGAATGATTCAAAAATTACATTGAAATCTGAAAATGATAAGTTACAGTCGTTAATACGCATTTTGAACCATAAAAGTTATTAATAGTAATAAAATAATTAGTAATATTAAATATTGTATTTAATTAATATTAATTTAATGAAATTAATATTAAATATTATATTTAAATTAATAATGTGTTGAAATTCATAAATATAAAAAGATTAATGAAATTAATATGATGTAAAAAAATATTAAAATGTAACAACTTAATTAATAATAATGTAATATTAATAATTTATTTAATAATACAATTAATATCTAATATTGTTAATAATGTAATTAATAATGTTAATATTAATATTAATAATGATATTGATAATATTAAAAATTAATTATATTAAATGTTAATAACTATCATATTGATATTAATATTAATAACTATAATATTATCAATAAATATATATTTATTAATAATCTTAATATTAATGTTAACCATTATAATAATATTTGTTATCAATAATATTATTAATAATAACATTGAAAAAGATGAGTTCATATATCTAAATATATTTTTAAATGATGCACTGGAGATTTCCAATCTTTTGACATGATCTATTAATTCCCCTTCTTTATGACAAACTTGCAAGCTCACAAAAATTCCAAAATGAGAGTTGAGGGTACCTCCACACCCAAGGGTGGATTGTAGGATTGTACCTGTATTCAGGACTTGCGTGAACACTTGTCACCTCGTCAAACTCATCTCAGACATATTCTGTATTTTGAATTTTTTGGTAGTTACCGAGTTTTGTAGAGTTTTGAGCTCACTTTTGTCAAGTTGCCTAACTTGGCAGGGACATTGAGTGAGACACCAGAGGCAACCTGCATGGGGTATTGATCCCCAAACCTTTTGCTTGAAGCTCAAAGCACTCAACGACTCTAGCTAGTCCAAAGAGAAGGGATATTTAGGTTCTTATTTAGCTAACCAATCCTAATAGCACTAATAATCTATTTTGAGGCATGTGTAGAACGACTTCCTTGAATGGTTTTTATTGCTGTAAAGCTTCGGCCCTACAGTTCTAGTTTTGTGCGAGAATGACTTCAACGCATTTAGAAAAGATTGTAAGCATCCTTAGTTTCAAACTCGTACTTTCTTTCCCTTCCATCATTCGGCTCAGACCACGTAAATTAGATTAAATGCCATCTTATCCGACGCACCTAAATCGACGAAGAGTTGATGATTGCAAATACGTAAGAAACACTCTCTTAATACAGGGAATCATGGATGATCTTTGTTCTATGGAACATATAGTTGTTCAAGGTTTTATTAATGATACATAAGAAACACTCTCTTAATATAAGGAACCATGGATGATCTTTGTTGTGTGGAACATATACTTTTTTTTTTGTAAATAAAAGTGTATTACTGCTTAAAAATTGATTACAGAGATATCGTCAAAACAGGCAGGCCCTGACCAACCTGCCACTGGAACTACCCATCCCAATTACATTCCAAAAACCTCCACCTATCCCACCCATAAGTCGGGAGAGTTCCCTCTATCGAGATCTCAATCCCAATCTTACTTACAGAGCCGAACTTCCTATATACTTGCAACATAAGACAACATACCAAAACTAAAAAACACAACAGACAAATAACTACAGAACCTAAGGGCCAACTTCCCACCCTCTTGAACAATAGCAGTTAGCAAAAAAGAGAAGCAAGACCACGCCTCAAGGCAACATCAAGACGTCTTGAGCCCGGATCCCTGACAGACCGTGCCCTTCTGTCTACTGCATTGCCTCCACAGAACTCCCCATAGGAGGGGCACCGCCATTCCTCCCTCTAGCGTGTCTACCAGACCCTCCCATCGCAAGCTGCTCCATTCCCGATTGATAAAGCGCAATCCCTAGGCAGGACGCAATCTGGTCTACCTTCCTATGCATAGGAGGCAATCCGCATTGAGGGATTCGACCTTGCTGAGAATCTTGCTGCATTCAACATTATGGTCCTTCCAAGCTCTTACGGGTTCCTCATCTCCCTCCCTTTTTGCTAGAATCGCCTCTAGTTGCTCTCCAATTATGGCCACGGATTTGATGTTTGCCTGGGAGACAAGGTTCATAAGAACCCAATAAATCATCACCAGGCAATCATGAGTCGACGCTCTCCCTGCCATGGATCCGGGGTCGGAGACCCACCCATCCACCTCCTCCCAAACTTCCTCTATTGGTTTTTTCTTAACCTGCTCTCAGAGGGCCTTCTCCATGTTTTCCATGGCAATCCTAGAGATAGGCGGGATGCAATCCTTAAACGTCTCTGCAGTAGCTTGAGCCTGCAATTGAGCCCGGGTCGCCGCCCTCTTCCCCTTATCACTGTAGTCTTCTCCTTTTCCCCAACGACCATTCCCACCCACGCCTCCACGAGGTGGAGTCATTTCCCTAAGTTCAACTTTGTTCTCCATTCTAACAGACACTCCGTCACCTTTTTTCGTCTCCCTAATTACACTTAACCAATAAGCCTGTGCTCTATCTAGAACACATGCTTCGGCCATGGCTATCCTGGTCCAATTAATAAGGATCACTCCCATGATTGAAATAGCGTCTCTGTCACGGATCATGATAACCCAGGTCCGGCCAACTCCCTGACCTGTACCTCACCTGGGGATCCTTAGAGGAGTCTTCATTACTATTGCATCACCTAACCGATCATGAATAGTACTACCTATCTCCTCCATTAAAATCTTGTACTTGATCTTAATGATAAGGGAGAAGCTCTCCGATTGCCTCTATCTAAGACCACCTGCTTGGCACATGTTAACAGAGGTGATGCATGGGATGACCTTGCCGCCACCTCCCCCCTCCACGTTCCTCATCCATATGATCCTGCCTCTGCCCTCTATCATCACCATCATGATCCACGAGTTGACGGTAGCGAGGCAACCACTATTCTCCCTCGAGATCTTCAAGTTGTCCCCACCTGATATCCCTGACGTCAGCGACCCCAACGTTGGCCATTAAGTCCGCCACCAGTTAGCCTCTCTCTTGACATGGTGAAAGGATAGCACCGGGAAATCCAAAATTAGAGCTCGGAGGTCCTCCATTCTCACTGCCAGGTGCCAACTGGATGCCACTTTCTCTGCTGACCTCCCGTTTGCTAGCTGTTGAGCCATGTGGATGAGAATTCGGGAGTCCCCTTCCACTATCGCTGGGAGCCAGCCATTCCGGACGACAAGATGGATGCCATGGATCATCCCCTCCAGCTCCGTTGAGTTGTTGGTGTCAAAAACTATATTCCCATGAAAGACCTGTAAAATTTTCCCCTTATGGTCTCGACAGGCCCCTCCAAATCCCGCCATTCCAGGATTGCCTTTAGCTGTCCCATCAAAGTTAACCTTGAAAACTTGAAGCGTAACAAGAGACTAGGACGAAGGGCTCTCCACTCTGCAGGCCTTGGGTTTTCGAGGAAGGTCGCTTGTGACCCCCTTATCCATACCCCATGCCTCTGCAACTGATTTTTCCCAACCTATAAACTCTTTATCCTCATCTGACCACTGCATGCTGCGGATCGTCTCCAGCAAGTTGGAGCAAATGGTTTTCCAGGATGCCTCTAGAGACTGTTCTCGTTCCTGAAAAATCCTTCCGTTCTGCTCCTTCCAGATAACCCAGAGAACCATTCCAGGGAAAGCAAGCCATAGAAAGCTAAGAATATTATTCTTGAAATCCTTCGGGTTCCAATCCCTTAGGGTCTGAGCTGGATTCCCTCTGGATCTATTACTTCTTCTAAACATCAGGGCTCCTTTATCCCATAATCTGGTCGCAAAAGGGAATGCATTTAGGAGATGGTCTATGCTCTCCTCCTGGCTGGCACACAAGACACACCTAGATGGTCCCAGGATCCCTTTTCACCTCAGGTTTTCCCCTGTTAGAATTCTCCCTTGAACTACCAGCCAGCAGAAGATGGCCACCTTTGGCCATGGGTTGGATGTCCATACCTTTGCCCAGATATCGTCATCCTCCGCCTGTCCTCTAATCTTGATGTTATAGGCTTCCTTGATGCTGTGACATGCCCTTCTGGGAGTAACCCCACCCGAGCCTATCAACCCCTTCCTTAACTCTGATGACGCGAGTATTGAGTTCCTCCTCCAGGGCTTTGATGTCTGCTTCAAGGATTTGATCCGTGGGATCAAGCGGGATCACCCATTTACGCCTGTCACCCTGGGTGTTTCCTTCCCAGTACTGATTCACCTTCTCCAAGCCCTCGTGTAAGCATGTTCTCCTTAACTGAAGCCATCTAGGATCCTCCCCTATCTTGGGTTGTTGATTCCATGAGTCATCCCACATGTTTACTAGACTTCCATCCTAAATTTCCCAGAAGCTATGCTCTTGGATTAGCCGCCTTCCCTCCCTAGCCTTCTGCCATATCTGGGAACCTTCGGCTTCCCCACTAAAACGAACCAATTGCGTAGTAGGCCATCCCCTTGCACACTTCAAGTGCCATATCTTGGCCCATGGCTCCTGTTTGTGGGTGCTCCATCGCCACCAAATATTGGCACCTTGCACTTCCCCCACTGCTTTTGGATCACGGAGCCATAGGCCCCCCAATTTCTTTGGCATGCTTACCTTCTCCCAGCTAACCAGGGTAAATTTTGCTTTACTGCCTCTGCCCGCCCATAGCAAATTGTGCTGGAGATTCCTGATTTCCTTGAGCAATGACTTGGGGGCCGACAACACTGATAGAAGGTACATAGGCATAGCCTGGATGACCGATTTAACAAGTACTAGTCTCCCTAGGAGATTTAAAGGTTTTAACGCCCAGCTTGAAATCCTACTCTTTATTCTGTCTACTAAATCTTACCATGAGGCATGCCTAATAATTTTCTGGCTTAGAGGGACTCCTAGATATTTAGTTGGGAGCCTGCCTTTCTAGAAACCCAAGATCCTTCCAATGTTCCTCTGAGTAATAAGCGGGGTATTGAAAAATAAAACCTGGGATTTCTCCGGGCTAACCTCCAACCCCGAGGCTTTAGCAAAGGCCACTAGACAGGATTTGAAGGCTCGCGCCTCTTGGACTGGAGGGTGCCCCATTAACATTGTATCATCCACAAATTATTGATGAGTTTGTTTTTCCATGCCTTCGCAAAAGGATAGGCCTTGTATCCTCCCCAGACCTGCTTGAGCATGTATGAGTCGACTTAGGCTTCTGCTGTCAAGATGAAGAGAAACAGAGACATGGGATCTCCATGTCTAATCCCCCTTGATGGTGAGAACAATCTGGTCGGGGATCCATTCAGGAGGATGGAGAAAAAAGGCGAGGACACCAGCCCCATGACCCATTCTATCCACTCCCTACAGAACCCAAAAGCTTTTAACATTTCCTTCAGGTACTCCCAGCTTAGTTTGTCAGAGGCTTTGGCAATATCAAGTTTGATAAGCATTCATGGGATTCTAGTGCATTTGAGCGAGTGAATGGTCTCCTGGACCGTAATGATCCCATCCAGAATTTTCCTCCCCTCCACAAGCCCCGATTTCTCAGGGCTGATGATCCCCGAGAGCAGAGGTTTCAGTCTATTTGCTATGACCTTTGAGATTATTTTGTATATCACATTACAAAGGGATATAGGTATGAACTTACCTGGAGCATCAACCCCCTCACTCTTTGGGATCAGAGCGAGGAAGGTTGCATTAAAAGCTTTGAGAACCCCTTTGCTAGTCCTGGATTCCTCCACTATTGCCCAAACCTCCTCTTTGAGGATGTCCCAAAAATGGTGGAAAAAGTTGGCTGTAAATCTGTCCGGCCCGAGGGCTTTCCCCTGAGCCATCTACTGCATGACCCCCTCCACCTCTTGCAGGGAGATCAGTTTGGTGAGGTTCTCATTGTCCTCCCTTGTGACAATGCTGGGGATCAGGGATATGATCCGATCAATATCCCGACCCCTCTCATTGTTGTCTTCTGTCATGATTTCCTTAAAATGATTGACAAGGCCATCTTCTACCTCGGCCCGAGATCCCACCTGGGTCCCATTGGGAAGTTTAAGGTTGAAGATATTTGACCCCAAATGGTTGTTGACCATGGCATTGTGGGAGAATTTGGTATTCCTGTCCCCTTCCCGCAGCCACTTCACATGAGACTTCTGTTTCCAGAAGACTTCCTCCTGTCTTTCTCTAGCTTCCAACTGGGCTTCAAGGTCCTTCTCCTTTTCCTTCAGAATTGGGTAGCAGTCAGTTCCAATATTATCCTTTTCTTGTCTTCAAATATGTTGCCAAAGTCATTCTTGTTCCATGTACGGATTTTGGCCTTCAGCACTTTGAGCTTTTGCTGAAAGTTGTACATCCTTGTTCCCCCTAAGTCCTTCATCTCCTGCCACCACTGTTCCACTAGACCCTTAAAGTCCCTGTGTTCTAGCCAGAATTGCTCGAATCGAAAAGGTTTTCGTAACTGATCCGCCGCCCCTTCCCAGCTTAGGCACACAGGCCAGTGATCAGAACCTACTGTTGGGATCACGTTCTCCCTTATTTCTCTAGCCCCCCTTATTATACTTTCGGTCACCACGAAACGGTCTAGCCTTGAGGCCACCAAGTACTCACCACCCCTTCCATTATTCCAGGTGAACCAACCATCCCGAGTTTCTAGATCCATGAGGGAGCTTGACTAGGGTTTCCCTAAAGTCCTCCTGATATTTGTCCAGCATCCGCTTGCCTCCCTTTTTTTCCCTAAGCGAAGTTATTAGATTGACGTCTCCTCCGATTATCCAATTTCCCGTTGATGCCGAGGCATTGAGCCATCTGAGATGATTGACAAACTCCTGTTTCTGCGGGAAAGCACTCGGTCCATAAATGTTCACGATCGTTCCTCTCATCTCTGAGCCCCAAATGTGGAAATCAGCTGATAGGGAAAAACGTCCCGCTCACATACTATTTGCTTCTACAGCCATGACCTGGCTACCTTTCCAAATCTTTTGCCCAATCTTTTGCATTGATTCAAAACTACACTTAGTCTCCTGCAAGAAAAGAATATCTGGTTTTTCCTGCTTGATCTTTCTTGCAAGAGTCCTAATCTTCCTGGGGTGATTACACCCCCTAATATTCCAGGTCACTATCTTCATTGGGAAACCCTACTTATCTCAGAAAAGGTTGCCTTAATCGTGGGGTATTGGCCTGATTCGATCATCATGACTCCTATTTCTGCTATCCTTTGCTTGTTCGACTTCCTCCCCCATTTCTGATCTTCCTCTGGAGTTTTCCTTTTGCTTCCTTTCGGCCCTTCCGATCTAAGCCCCAGATCCTTGTGCACTTTAGAACACAAAATTGCGTGCTGCAAGAGCTCAATCTGTTCTCTAGGAACGTATCCTGAGCCGTCTTTCCTACATTCTGCTTCCAGGGCATCCAGATCTAGCTCGCCTAAGTCCATGTCCTCAGCTTCTTCTGCTTTCATGGATATCAAACGGGCTTCACTTCTGTCTGCATCTTCCATCCCCATCATCTCAGTTTCTAGACTTCTTCCCGCAACCTCGCCCTCTTGCGGCTGAACCTATGCTATTTCGCCCAGGATCTGGAAGGTGTTAGATGACCCCCCTGGTTTCCCCACTTCTTCCTTACGTTGCTTCTGCCCACCCGAGCCCCTACTCCTCCACCTGCTCTTGACCTGAGCGAAACCCTCGCTCCCAAGCGCTTCTCCCGAGGCCTGTTCCATCTTCTCCTTATCTTCCCTGGGGCAGTTTCTCCCGAAATGGCCGTATTCATGGCAGATCCTGCACTTGAAGGGTAACTGCTCATAGTCAATTTTCTGGATACATTGCTCATCGTCTCAATTAAGCCTGATTGCCTCAGGGAGGTCCTTCGAGAGATCCATATAAACATAGATCCGAGCAAAGGTGGTATACCTTTGGAGACGGGTCTGCTCAACGATTTTCACAAATTCCCCTAAAGAGTTCCCAATGTCCCACAGAATCTCCATGTCCCAGTATTCCCCTGGAATCCCTACTATGTGGATCCACACCGAGGCTACAGTCATGTCCTCCGTATCTGGGTTGAACCGTTCCTTCCATGGCCTTAGATAGAGTCCCGCAGAGAAGAAAAAATACGGCCCCCTTCCAGAATCCTATCCTGATCCTCTTGGTTGAAGAAAATGATGGTAAAAAAACCTTTGGCCCCCAACTAAAGGTCATAATTCCCTTTTGGGCTCTAGGTGCTCTAGATCCAGTGGACCAGATCCTTCTCCCTCGGCTAGACCCCTATAAATTTCTCGATTAGGGCCTTCTCCTTCCACATCTCTATCTTCTCCCGAATGGACTCTAAGCAGATCTGAATCGATGGTATTGATTGGGCTTTCGGGAGACAGCCCCCCACCCCAGATCTCTTCCCTTCCCCAGCTCCATCCTGGCCTCCATTGATCCCGGACGCTCCCTGGATCCTGGCTGGGGCCGCCGCCATGCCTGACCGGGGGGGTCACAGATCCCACCCTAGATCTCTTC
>LPNX010252522.1:2067-99789 GCA_001517045.1 Pseudotsuga menziesii
ACATAATAAAAAAGGAAACTTTAAATGACCACCGTTCTTTAATCTGGATAAGGTTCACTTTGTTGAGTTAAATACCCCATGAAACTTTTGTTCCAGCAAATCTTCTTATGAGATTAAGCAAATCCTAAGAAATTATGAGTCATCAGGTTCAGAATCACAAGTCTTCCATCCCTATTTCATTTGGAAGTTCTTCTCATGGCTTTTCATTCTTCAAATGCATTTGAAAAAATCAAAATGGCAGAGAATATTTTTTCTACGCTCAGCAATGTAAGTTGTCCTCCAGTGGAACTTAACAACACACAATTGGTTTGCTGGTCTTTGCTAATTTCAAGACTGATGTTGATTCTTCGGCACATGATTGTTGAGTAGTGTCAAATTTCTCTTTCCTGTTGTTTGCTGCCTGTTGGAAATTGAACCTATTATCGGTTGGGACATATTCTGTTATGCCAAATAGGTAGACTGGAAGGGTTTACTGGCACTGAGAAAACTGTTTGTTGAGGAAATTCGGCCAGGAGACTTGGGGTACCACAAGTGTAGTCCTTTTCAAAGCTTCAAGTAGTAACAGTATAATGGCTAGTTTCCCGTGCTTTGGAGACTCTGAGACTGATAGCATTTCTGATATAATTTTTTTTTTAAGGAGAGTACATATACAGGTGGATGGCATGAGACAAGCCATCAGTTATTTCACCAAGCACTTAGAATTTCCAAAGAAATAATTGGCAGAGTTGGAAACCAAACTGCAGGAGAACAGCAATAGGATGGACAGAATGGCAGAGGGAATGGACATGCGCTACAACATGATACTGAGATTTTCTCAAGGAACCCAATCAGCAGCAGGGCAGTGAATGTTTTCAGAGGGTTAAGTAATGGATAATGTCAAAGAATGTTTTCAGAGAGAGGGCAAGCAGGAGCAGGAGGATATCGAGATGGAGGAAGCTCGCAGCGAGCACCACTTTGCTTAAAATTGGCTTATGCCTTTTTTTGTATCTTGATTTTGGGTGTCTTTATACGCAAGTATAGTTATAGAATTGACAGGCAAGCTCACAGTTATGCATCTTATTGCTGTCTAGCGAGGGACTGTAGCTTAATGTTTCAGCTCAATAGAGCCTGGTTGTATAAACTTTTTGAACTCTTATGTCTATTCTGGCTGATTTGGTAGGCCACGGCCCCTTTATGATATTAAAAAATACCTGTTATTGCAAAAACAAACATTTAAACCGGTATAAAATTCTCAAGATGCTTTGAGAGGGATATCTAGCAGCACATCCCAAGCACTCAAAAACATTATGAAACACTGACAGGCCCCTATGCCACAACAACTATAAGAATATTACAACTAAATCAATCATTACATCAGTATTTATTCTCTCTTGAAAACACTCATTCTCATTAACCAAGACAATGATTCTAAAATTTTAGTTTTATATGAATCCCTAGGTTGGCTTGGGAAATGAGAACAAAGAACAAATCTCTACTGAAAGGGAAAACATGAAAAGTTGGCTTGGAACTGGGTGTGGGGGTTTCACAGTCACCAATGTTTCATTCCCACAGGCTCCACCCAGTAACTTAAGGTAGCCATGGCCCCTGGATGCAGCGGTCAGGAACTGGGAGATGAGAACCCATGTGCACGTATTACAGGCCTCGTTACACTTCCATGTTCTCTTTAAAACTGTGAAACTATTTCGCACCTGCCTTCAACTATTAAAATCGAAATTGGTATTTCACTACCATACAACAGATTAAAGAAAATGAAAAGGGTATTTGATTGAATACCTGGATCTCGGCCGGGGAGAGTGGTGGTGCCATCCCATGAACGAAGCAGCTCGGCCAGCAATAACAATAAGCGTGAAAATAAGGAAAAAGGGTAGCAATAACTTGATCTTAACTGATCCAATATGAGTTAACAGTTGCCTTAACCTCTAAGCCAGCAATCTGTGGTGCGAACCTCTCATTCCAGCTTTTTCCTTAGCAGGGGAATAAGCCCCGATGTTCATAGGGACGCTGCCCACGCCCAATCCCATGCTACTCGACATGGAAATCCCATAATACTCTTAAGGCAACGAATTATCCCAATAGAAAATGGTGTGGGTTTAGCATGAGGCATTGTGTGACAGCCTTAACCTTCTATATATTTCCATCTCCGTCTCAAACCCCGGATCTAACCTTATAGATCGTGCTCCTGCATTCACCTCAAACCCTGGCCCAAACCTTGAAATAGTATGTTCTCCATCCTTTGCCTTAAACCGTGTTCCAAACAAGGCAACCCGTGATCTTTCCTTCGCTTCAAACCTTGGATCAAGCCCTAAAATACTATGTTGATCCTGCATCAAAACATGGCATTGCTGAGAAATATGGTTTAGAAACAGAGGAAAAAACTTGTATATGTATGTTCTCTTTCCTTCACCTCAAACCCTGTCGAACCTTACATCTCATGCTCCTACCTTCACCTCGAACCTTGGCTCAGTCCCTGAAATACAATGTTGCTCCTGCAGTGAAACACAGAATCATAGAGGTATGTTTTGGAAATAGAGGAAAACCTCTGCAATAGTATGTGCTTCGACCATCACTTCAAACCTCTGCAATAGTATGTGCTTCCATATTTGTCTCCTTCTTTTACCACATCTTATATTATAAATCATAAAAGACACGGAACTCCCCGCTAAAATGGGTTTCGGGTTAATGAAATGGGAAATGAACCGAAATATCCGTCGCTTAACCGACACAATATTATTGTGTATTGTAAACTTTAGTCTAGATTTAAGTGTATTTATTTATTCAAGTGTATTTATTTATTTATGCGTTGTCGCTTAAGCGACGCTAATGAGGATATCCGTCGCTTAAGCGACGCTTATGAGCCTATCCATCGCTTAAGAGATGCTTATGACCAAAATTTAAAAAAAAAAAATTAACTTTCTGATTTTTGGTAGGTTTAAAAGAAAAAATCCACGCGCCGTCGGAAGTAACCATCGGATTTTGGATCGAAATGTAGTAGTGTTATGATTGGGTCTAGTCTTGGTAGGGCTTTGACCTCGCTGAATTCGGTTTCTTTTCGCACCTCTCATATGGAGGATCCTTGGATTCTTCCTTCATTGATTACTTTGAGTGATAATTCTATACCTGCCGAGATGGGCGTGTCGTTTCCTGCAACATTGGTCGCGTATCAAGTGAATCTTGATCATGTTGTAGAGCCTAGTCCTTCCTATTCGTGGATGGAGGAGGAGGACCCTGATGTGCTTCCTGCTTAGGCAATAGAGTCATCTCACTCTCAAGACCACCTTGATGATGTTTTTCCATTTGATGAAGCTATTCTTGAGGCTATGTCTGGGATAGAACAACCTTGGGGAGAGCTGCACCATAGATCGTATTTCCTCCCTAAGCTTGATCGGTTAGAGTGTGATGACTTTAGGGCGATTCTAAGCGAGAAAGTTGGTATCCCCGTGGTCCCATTAAGCTTTCCTAGTCAAATTGCTGAAGGGAACATGGCTAACCTGTCACCAATGATACCTATCAACATTTCTTATGATCCTGATAAAATTGAGAACGTTTACATTGGGGCGGATTATTCCCCCGAGGATATTAAAGAGTATTCCGAGATTTTCAAAGAGTTTCGTGATGTTTTTTCTTGGTCATACAAGGAAATTCCAGGAATAGACCCTCGCATTGTCAAACACAAAATAAAAACCTATCCGGATGCAAAACTGGTTCGACAATGTTTGTGTGTCTTGAATCCTAGGAAAGGGCCCACTATTAAAGCAGAGATAGAGAAACTGCTTAAAGTTGGTTTTATCTATCTCTTTCCCTTGACGAAGTGGGTTTCAAATCCCATTCCGATGGATAAGAAGCAATGAGTGATCCAAATATGCACTGATTTTTGTGATTTAAATCGATCTTGTCCTAAATATAATTTCCCTACACCATTTATTGATCAAATTTTGGATGAGTGTGCAGGAAGTGACGTTTTTTCTTTTATGGATGGATTTTTCGGATATACTCAGATACAAATTAAACCCGAGGACCAACATAAGACTGCATTTATTTGTCCTTGGGGAACTTTTGCATATCGAAAGATTCCCTTCGGCCTTAAAAATGTCGAAGCTACGTTTCAACGGGCCATGACCTTTTCCTTCCATGATCTCAAAAATATTATTGAAGTGTATTTGGATGATCTAGCTGCTCATTCTCGTTTGAGGGTGTGTCATCCTTATCATTTGCTATTAGTTTTCGAAAAATGTCGTCATTATCAAATTTAGTTAAATCCTCACAAGTGCATCTTTTTTGTGAAGGTTGGTCGTTTACTAGGATTCATCATGTCTAAGGAGGGTATTAGAGTCGATCCCTTGAAGGTTGAGGCAATACTTCAGTTGTCTCCCCCGCATAACATTCGATATCTTCAATGTTTACAAGGTATGGTGAACTTCTTGCGAAGGTTCATAGTCAATTTTTCCAATTTGACTAAAGGCTTCATACGTTTATTGAAGAAAGACACCCCTTTTTACTGGGATGAGCGAGCCAGTATGGCGAAATTCGATGCTCTTAAGAAATCCTTGGCATCGACCCCCATTCTTAGTCCACCAGACTATAGCCATGAACTTTTGATTTATGTGGCCGCGTCTCAAGAGACAATTGGTATGGTCTTGGTTCAAGAGGATGAGGAGCTCCATAAGCATGTCATATACCATCTTAGCCGAAACCTTATTGATGCGAAACTTTGTTATACCCATGTTGAGAAGCTAGACTTAGCCACTGTCCATGTGGTTCAGTGTTTGAAGCATTACATCCCCCTTCGCAAAACTTTGGTCGTAGCTCACATTAATCCATTTCGATTCGTCCTCACCAGAAGGATGATTGGGGGAAAGTACAATAAATGGATTGTGATATTGCAAGAGTTTTATCTCGAGTTTGTTTCGGCAAAATTGAAGAAATCATTAATCTTTGCTGAGCTCATATCGGATTTTCCAAATTTGGATGAAGAAGAGGTTCATGAGGATTCTCTTATTGATGAACATATCTTTCTCATCTCAACCATAGACCCTTGGTATGGAGGTATTATTGTTTATTTGCAAACATTGAAGGTTCCTACTCACCTCTCGCAAGATGAGCAACGACGACTGCATCACATAGTGAAGAACTACCTCATAGTGGATTATACTTTGTACCGTCATGGGGTTGATTCCATTTTACGTCATTGCTTAACTCATGAGGAGGCGGAGGTCATGCTTAATGATTTCCATGGAGGGGCGTGTGGTGGTTATTTATCTGGGCTTTCTACAACTCAATTTTTTTTTAGAGCGGGTTATTTTTGGCCATTTATCTTTAAATATTGCGTTAATGTGGTCAAGAGGTGACACCCTTGCTAGGTGTTTGCACATAATATGCATTCTTGTCCGGTCCCTTTTCATCCTATTATCACCGTCGGTCCCTTCACTAAGTGGGGGGTTGATTTTATGGATTGAAACCCAGCTTCGGCTAGGGGGCACCATCATATTATTGTGGTTGTGGATTATTTCACAAAATGGACAGAGGCTATGCCCACTATCAAATCCGATGATGAAACAACCGTGCATTTCGTATTTAACCAGATTATCACCCGATTTGGCATTCTGAGGGAGCTTGTCACTGACCATGGCAGGCACTTTTATAACAAAATGATGGAAGATTTGTCTTCGAAGTTAGGGTATAAGCAAGAGCATTCCTCTTCTTATTATCTTCAAGCAAATGGATAGGTTGAAGCAGTGAATAAATCACTTAAGTCCATTCTCCAATGAACCATCACACAGAGCAAGAATAATTGGCATATCATGTTGTATCATGCTTTGTGGGCCTATAGAACTGTGGTCAAGACAACCACTGTTTTTTCTCCCTATCAGCTTGTGCATGGGGTGGAGTTAGTATTACCAGTTGAATGCGAAATCCCTTCTTTGAAGCTAGCCGTGGAGCTTTTACCAGAGACTTCCGCATTGGAAGAACGTCTGGTCCACTTGGAGCAGCTTGATGGGCAGCGTCGAGATGATTTAGTGGCTTTTGAAGTTAACAAGCATCGTGTTAAGGTCCAGTACGATAAGTCTGTCCGTCCTAGGAATTTTAGTGAAGGTGACTTGGTCCTTTTGTAGGATCAAGCTAAGGAACCCTTGGGGGCAGGAAAGTTCAACCCAATGTGGCATGGTCCTTACCTGGTTAAGCGTGTCCTTACGTGGTTAAGCATGTCTTAGAGAAAGGCACCTATGCGTTGGTGGATTATGAAGGGACAACCTTGGCGAACCCTAGAAATGGGATCTATCTTAAAAAATACTATGCATGATCTTCAACTAGGGTTGAATTTTTTGTATATTATTGTACATTTTTTTTATTGCATAGTTAGGTCTTCTTATGGTGATCGGGTTTGTTGATTAGCTTTCGTTTTTTATGAAAGATGTCGATGGATTCTTTCATTTACATAGGATTCGCTGATGGTGTTAGCTGCCACACTCAAAACTCAGCTTCGGTTGCTTGGGTGATCTATACTCCTACGGGTCAAGTGTTGTCTTCAGGAGGCGTATGTTTACGACCTTCGTCGAACAATGTTGTTGAATATAGTGCCGTGATTGAATTATTGTGGGATTCCATTTCACATGGTGTTCTTTCTCTTGAGGTACGTCTTGATTCGTAGTTAGTGGTCTCACAACTTTATGGCTTGTATCATGTTAGGGATACAACATTGTTACGAAGATTCTTGCGTGTAAGATTGCTAGAATGAAAATTTGAGAGTATAACATACATTCACATTCCAAGAAATTTTAATCAAGTTGATGATTCATATGTTAACTATGTACTAGATTGGCATTTGTTTCACAGACCTTAAGCATTTCACAAACACATTTTACACATGTAAATAGAATAAAAATCGATCATCATAAATATTTTTCATTAAGTCCAAATAATGTGACGTCATAATACATTAGTGTCATATACAAAATTGGGGCTTTTGAGCCACTAAAATATACTACATGGTCATACAAAATATACACCTAGGTCTCTAATCCTGAGGTGGAGAAGGGTGTTGATCATGGTAGCACACCATGGCTCTAGCTAGCCGGCGAAATAGTTGAACCCATGCCCGTGGTACACCAACCACCTGGCGCTGCATAGCCTCAGGAAAGCCCTCGACTTGCACCATGGGAACCCTCTGTGTCAAGTGAACAAAGTTTATGTGGATGCTTTGGAGTGTCCATTCTACATCCACACCCATAATCTCATCACCTCTTCACCTCCATCAATGATGAGGAAACCCTTCTGGTTGTCATGGTCCCACATCTGCATGTACATGACAGAGTTTCATTATGTGTTGTCACACCAAAAAAAATCTCTTTTGATTTCATATATCAAAAAATACAAAAAAATTAATAACTCAAAAAATAAAAGTGAGTTTGGGTTCGTTACCTATGTCTCCATACGCTGATCCTGGTGGTAGGGGCATATCCGGATCTCCGCGGAAGTCTATCCCTGCATAGGGGTAGTCATCTATGGCGATGATCTGTCTCCGCCATTAGAGGAAGAAGTCTGTTGGGTAGGGGTTGGCCACTCTTTCCCCTCCTAGTCTCTGCATGACATGGTCCCAACGTAGCTAAGCCGGATCCCTAACTCCGTGTGGAGCAATGTCAACTCTAGGGCTTAGCCCTGACACCCTCTCAAAAAATAATGCACTCAGTATGCTGTCGAACCCAGAGTTCTGTATCCTGCCCATCTTGCAGTCACTGAATTGTTGCTTCATGTTTCTTAGCAGCGAGGTACTCCAGTCATATATCGAAGGTCACATGCATTCTACTGCATAGAACATCATTGGCCTTGATTCCTGGTGGAGTGACGCTAAACCTATGATTCTGCCCAATGTCAATAGTATGGCTTTCAGCCCCAGGTTCTGCACTACATTTGTCGGGATTTGACTCCCAACCTTCTCTGTATCGGGAAGGCAATACACAACTATGTATTCCTCTATCGTCAGCCCGCCTCCTAGCCCACGGGATTGGAGGTTCACCATCTCCCCTCTCCAGGACAAACCTGTGATAAAATATATGTCCTCAACCTCGATGCTGAGTGACATCCCATCTATCTGAAAGGTTTCAGAATCTGTATCCCAATAGTCTACTAGTAGCTGGAGTAGCCTTGGCTTGGCTCTTAAGCTGCCAAGGCACCAAAACTTATACAACCCATAAGCCCTCGGCGCTTGTTGAGCCATTAGATCTCCTTGTACTGCCTCTTCAACATCACCATGTTCTCTCTCTCTCCATTCTAGCACCATCCTACACAATTTTTTTTGAGTTTCATTAGTATTTACCTTTGAAATCACATTTGCGGCCCTTATTCCACACTCATGCCTCAATCCAAACATACACCTAGGCAATCACTCACAAAAACTCACCGAAAAAACTTTACACACTCAAACCTAATCCTACATATTTATAGAGGATAAAAATTGTGAAATTGACTTGGTCACAACCTCCTCTCATTAGATAGTGAAAGTTGTACCTGCTCTAATACTATGTAAAAAAATGGGAAAGGAGAGAACTTCTTCACACACCAAAACAGTTCTATATCATTAACAATGAAATAATACACACATTTATTCATAAGCTTTTCCAGTTGCACAACAAACTCTATAGAAAATATCTTATCCACAAACAAAAAATACAAAACTTGTTGGAAAAACACTATCAAGTCTAACTAATCTAACAACCTCCCAGCAATAAAAACAAACCACTCACAATTATAAAAAGTCACACCATTTAACAATAAGTCTAACTAATCTAACAACCTCCCATCAATAAAAACAAACCACTCACAATTATAAAAAGTCACACCATTTAACAATAAGAGTTAATAACTCGAGCAAAAGTATTAACCATGGAACTTTACTTATTCAAAGGATGGTGACATCGAGTGTATGATGATTGCTCGTTTACAATACTTGAATGGGAAAGGATTATTGATCGATGCTTGAATTTCTCGAGTGAAATACAGCTAGATTACTAAATAAATTATTATGATGTGCTAGCCTGGATGATGCATCTAAAATAGGTGGCATCATATGGATGACAATGGTACTGAATTGGGTAACGCTTGAAGAATCTCAATGTATTAAATGTGAACCTATTGGAAAAGCACTTGAAAAGGTTGTGTCCTTATATTGGAACTTAGAGGTTGTGAGATTTTATGTTTGGAACTTAAAAGATTTGATGACACTAACTGTGAACATTGAATGGGATGGGATGGTGTATGGTAACTCTGATCTTCTCTTTTAATTTCGTGTTAATTGCAGCATTTTTGTCAGAATCATATTGAATTATCATTCTTTTAATTTCGTGTTAATTGCAGCATTCTTGTCAGAATCATATTGAATTATCATATCTTGTGATCTAGCATTGGCTGCAATTCAGTGTTTAACTGGCTACTCAAAGCCCTACCATTAAAACCAATTTGCAATTAATTATCTTTGCAACTTTACACCAAAATCCAAAGTAGATGTAAGCAAAACAAACCAATAATATAGCAGATAATTTATTTTAAATAAAATTTAAGATAAAATCAAAATTGCTATATTAAACTTTATGTATGTGGAAAATATTATTTGTATGGAATAAATTAATAGAGATGAGTGATTAATATATTATATATATTCAGTGTGGACATACAAATAGAGTTTACCTATATAAATACATAAAAAAAATAAAAAATTAAATGAATATTTGGGAGTATTTGATTTTGTAGAAGAGGCGTATGTCATCGAATCTTTAAGGGATGTTATAAATTTGAGAGACCTGATCCCTAATAGAGGTGTAGATGTCTAGAAAAAGTATTGATCTTGGGTTATTGACTTTTTATTTGAGAGGAAGTAGAGTTCACCTAAGGATGTAGAGTTCAACTAACATTGGATTCCTACTAACATGTGTTGTGACAAATATTAATATTGGACTTGAAGTGTTTTTGTTGGTTTACTAATACTAAGTTTGTTATTTAGCATCGAGGATGATGGGTTGTTTTGGGGTAAGGGGTGTGTAACACTCTAAACTCACATAATGTTATATATGTATAATGATTATAATTATTTTATAAGGGCTCACATATTCATGATTATAAGGGCCATATATTCATGATTGGTTATAAATCTTTGTTGGTCATGAGTTGATGGTTTTTTTATATTAACAGTGGTATGCAGATATGGATGGTTTGTGGATGGTTCACTATATTTATGTGTTGCAACATATATGACTAGCAAATTGTTTGATATGATGATAGCATTAGAGCAAATTGTTTGATATGATGCTAGCATTAGATTTTATGGATATTGACAATTTCAATGGATGCATTGTTACACAAGATATAAAAGGCATTAGGATTTATTTGGTCTTATTAAATTAGTTATTAATATTATTTGATAACATGTTGGTATCTGATTTTGGTTGACTATGGTTAGTAGGATGACCTGTGATGATGTAGGAATTTATAGTGCCTATTGATATGATTTAATGGATATTGCACTCTAGTTACATAGAGGAGACGTGTATTTATACTTTGTTTTCGATGAGGGTACTTATGACCTTATCCGAGCTTTGATGCCTTGCATAGACTTATACCACCTAGGAGTTGCACCTTGGAAACATGAGATTAGTTTGGAAACATAGATATTGTGGTAATGTTTAATGGTAATATATATATTTTTTGTAATAAATAGTAAATTATGATATTATTGTTATGGAAAACAAGGGGACAAACCCCAAGTGGCAATTTGAAGAAGAGAAGGCTAAATGTTCTTAGTTTTTGGCATTTTTCAGTTAGCCATTATATACCATATTTTAGCTCAACTCCTCTGTAGAAAAATCAATTATGTAAATATTATTATAGAATATTGAAAAAGCTTTACTCATGTTTTATGATCCAAAAGGTGTGAAAGCTTAAGGAAATTGTTAGTTTTAGAATTTGTACTATCATGGTTTTAGTTTTCTACACTATTATTGTGAATTAGATTCACTCATACTCGTGCTAGGAATCATTGGTTGGGTTTCTTTGGTGTATTTCATTGATTTATATCCCTTGGATTTGAGATCCTCTTAACATAGAGGGAGAGTTAATCCTTTGGAGCTCATAACCCCATCTCTATCCGTAGGACTTGAATTTCAATGAAAACATTATATGGATGCAAACGATGAGGTTGATATGCAGAATGAAAATTATACATGTAATTTATCTGGTTGATGGTTGTTGATACTAGATAGTTATCTGCATGATCTTGGCTGAGCTTTATGCCCTTTGTGGTTAAAGAAGCTAAAACTTGTATCTTTGCTTTAGTTAGTGTATTGGTTAAAAGTGTTAAAAATTACTTGAAATTTGATTATCGAGTCTTTATAGTGGGCACTTATATTTTAGCTTGTAGCTAACTAGGACTGTTACATTTTCCAGGTTAGAGTAGCCTACTTGTGAATTAGATTGCATGGCTTTGGCACTCACACTTGTGCTAGGGTCATTGGTTGGGTTTATTTCGTTTTCATTGATTTTCATCCGGTAGATTTGATATCTTCCTAACAAAGAGGGAGATTTATTCCATTAAAGCTCAGAAACTGAAACCAGAGTTAATCCATTAGAGCTTAGAACCTCAAACCTCATCTACCTCATCTACCAATAGGATTTGGACTTGGATTTCAATGGAAGCATTGCCCAGCTGCAAAGGATGAGGTTGATATACATTATTGAATGGAATGAAAATTAAGTATTAATTATTTTTATCATTGCTTGATCTTGATTGGTTGATGGTTGTTATTGAATGGAAAATGAAAATTAAGCATGAATTTCTTTTAGCATTGGTCCATCTTGATTGGTTGATGGTAGTTATGTGCATGATCTTGGTTGAGCTTTATGCCCTTTGTGGTTATTAAAGATAGTAAAATTTGTATCTTTGTTTTAGTACACATTGGTCGATCTTGATTGGTTGATGGTAGTTATGTGCATGATCTTGGTTGAGCTTTATGCCCTTTGTGGTTATTAAAGATAGTAAAATTTGTATCTTTGTTTTAGTTAGTGTACTGGTTAAAAGTTTTAAAAACCAAATAGAATTTGATTATAATTGGGCTATTGGATTTTCCAGGTAAGGGATTTTTGTTGTGATTTTAGAGGTAAGGGATTTTTGGTGTGATTCTCTTTTTTTTAACTCTGTATAAAGATGAGAGCCTGGAATTTGATTCTTGAGTCTTTGTAGCATTCACCTGTTAGCTTGTAGTTAGTTGGGCTTTACATTTTCCATGTTAATGAATTTGTGTTGTTAGAGAGTTGAGAAGTTTGATATTGAAATGGACTACAATAAAAGCTCATGATTTAGGATTTATTTTTGTGTGTTTTCCTGTGGTTACATTTTTCATTTCTGTTATCATAACCTTGTGTTGAAATAAAGCTCATGATTTAGGATTTATTTTTGTGTGTTTTCCTGTGGTTACATTTTTCATTTCTGTTATCATAACCTTGTGTTGAAATATGTTTTCACCGTTCCGCTCTATTTTGAGTTCATCAAAATATTTCTTTAATGAATAAGGAACTATGGAATTGTTAGATTGAATCTATTTTGATAACTACATCCAATAATTTTACTGTAAAATCATAAATTCATGCAGTGAAGAGAACTTTTGTTGCGTTATATTTTGAGTTCATCAACAAATTTCTTTTATGAATAAGGAACTATGGACTTGTTAGATTGAATCTATTTTGGTAACTACGTCCAATAATTTTACTGTAAAATCATAAATTCATGCAGTGAAGAGAACTTTCATTACTTACATCGCTAAATTCTGGTCACCTGGATTGATTTTACAATATAGTATAAGGGTTAAAAAAAAGTCTATTATAAATCATGAAATAAGAGTCATGATTAAATATTTTTTTTTGCAACAATGCAGAAACATGGTATCAAAAGGGCACTAACAGACTTGCTAGTGATAACATAAATACAACAATATAACAAAACAGATAGAATAACATAAATACAACAATATACTAAGACAGATAGGAATAAAACATTTAGTATCTATGGTTTTAGACTTCTAAATATCATTTTTATGATAATATTTTTTATAGAAGGTCGCTTGTTCGAATCCCAGAAATGGAAATGAAGCAAAAAAGGGCGGTGCTCTGCCTCTGCCTCTGCCTCTGCCCTTGGGAACAACGAACGGCCTCTATATGTCCAAAGGTTGTGGAGACAGATCCTCCTCCCATTGATCCCAGTCGAGATCATCCTTCTCTTTGCACATCCGCACTACCTGGGCTATAAGATGACACAGAGCAAAGAGAAGAAAGAGAACAATTGTCCCTGCCATAGCGGCTAGATAAAAACAGACATACCGATTCTGCAAAATCGTGCAGATGTTGAGGCTGGAATCTTCGGAGAAGGAGGAGAAAAGGAGAAGAAGCATAGAATGGGCGAAGAGAACATAAATAATACACCACAATATGCTATCAATCGGCTTATACTTTTTCAATACCTGATCCACTTCAGACATTCGATGAACTTTCACATATAATCGAGCTCCCAGCGGTCCCTTTGCCATCTCTAATTGAGCCATGAATGCATTCAAATGACGGAACTTCACCTCACAAATCACAAATCACAAATCTTCTGCTGCAACAAGTTCTTTTTGTAGCCCATTCGGCGAAGACTAGGCTTCGCAATTGCCAGAAGGTTTGGGAGCAGTTGGCAGGAAATTCTTGGAGAGGTTCAGTAGAAGTTTCCGGGAAGCAATTCCAGGTCTAATTTACACTTTGGTATATGTCCTTTGCTTTACTTTTCAAAGGGTTTTTATTCTAGGTATTTTCGTCATGGAAACGAAAGTCCACGAAGAAGCAAAGGTATTTTATTCTAGTAGGTCGTTGGGAATTAGGGAGGAACATTCAAAGAAACTTCGTGGAAGTGCCAATGCATGTGTAGGAAGCGGAGTGGGATATGGCCAAACTAGAACGCCCCGTTTTCTTTCACCAGTCTTTCCATAAAACCGCTACACTCCCACAAACGGTTGTCCTCTGTCCCATTGTGGGAGTGTAGCGGTTTGTCCTCTGTCCCATTGTGGGAGTGTAGCGGTTTTATGGCGTTTGTGGGAGTGTAGCGGTTTTATGGAAAGACGGGTGGGCCAAAATAAGTACCAGGCGGCTAAACATGATATAGACTTGTAGAAGGAGGAGCCCTGGTTAAAGAGGAAGGGGCCCTGGTTAAAGAGGAAATAGCCTTGTTGAAAGAGGAGTCCTGGCGAAAGAGCCCTGCTCAAGGGGAGCGCTGGTTAAAGAGTCCGCCTAGTTCAAATAGACATGTGGTTTAATAGCCCTGGTTGTTATAGAGCCCTTGGTTCATATAGATAGGTAGATTACTGGTGGTTGTTTCATATAAGGACCCCGTTAGTGTTTTAGAGCTGTCTACTCTCCATATTAATGGATGGAGGTAGGTGCGAGATAAGAGAGGTTCGATAAGGAAGCGAGGTGTAAAATTAGGAGCAAAGGTTTGTACTTAATGGCCAGTGATTGCTATCGCTTGCCTGATGTGGACGGGGATCGCCACCGCTTGCTCCCTCGTATAAGATAGAATGGATTGAAATCAGAATAGTTAAGCCCAAATGGACATATACATAGGCTCGATCCCACCTTGGCTTTGTATGGGATCTCACCCAATATACACATTGATCCCCCCTTGGCCTTGGAGGGGATCTTGCCCAATTCCGACAGAATAGTACACCTTGCGATCAGCCCCGCTTCAACTAGACAGATGCTTCGAACCATGTACATAGATGGAAGCCCAAGATAATAGCTGCTATTGAGGTGGTGGGTGGATACCGAAAGATGTCCAGCAATGGTGGGTGGTTAACGCAAGATCTTCTTTGAGCAACGAACGGTGATGGTAGGCCTCCTCTTTCTACTCCTACTATTTAGACTCTCGCCAGAGGATTGCTACGCTTGATATACTCCTATGTACATATGAAGTAGGACAATGTGTCAGATGAATGGTTTTGGCTTCAACATAATGTCGAATCAAGTGATATTTGGTGTTGATATGTTTGGTTCGATCATGGAATTTTGAATTCTTGGCTAATTGAATTGCAGAATTGTTGTCAACAAAGAGAGGCGTTGAAGTCACTTGTTTCTCCTGCAAGTCTTCAAGTATTTTACGAAGCCAAATGATTTCTTTTGTGGCTTGAGCTGCTGCAACATATTCGGCTTTAGTTGTAGAATCAGCAGGAACAGATTGCTTTCGTGATCTCCATGTGATCGTTGCCGATCCAAGGTTCATCAAATAAGTTGAAGTAGAGACCCCATGCTCTTTATCTCCATCAAAATCTGAATCCGATAAACCAATGAGATGAAAGTCTGAAACTATAGAATATTTGATGCCATAAGATTGAGTACCTTTTAAATATTTGAGCACTCGCTTTGCTGCATTCCAATGACCTTCACAGGGATGATGCATAAACCTGGAAAGTATTCCTACAGCAAAAGTTATGTCAAGACGAGTAGTAGTAAGATAAATTAAACTTCCAACGAGCTGCCTGCACTTTGTTTGATCTTTAAATGTGCTACCTTCATTTGAAGTAAGCTTTAGACTCTGCTCCATTGGTGTGGAAACATGATTACAATCCTGCATACCAAATTTGTTTAATAACTCTTCAACACATTTTTTCTGAGAAATGAAAATTTGCTTTGGTTTTTTATCTACTTCAATTCCTAAATAGTAATATAATAATCCCAAATCTGTCATATCAAAAACCTTTTTCAACTCTCTTTTGATAGATACTATATAATCATCATTATTTCCTATAATAAGTAAATCATCCACATAGACAACTAGATATACAACCGATCTTCCAACTTTCTTGACAAATAAAGTTGCATCATCTAGATTGAAGTGCTTATAATTCAATTTGAGAAGATGTTCAATTAACTTTTCATACCAAGCTCGGGGTGCTTGCTTCAAACCATATAAAGATTTAACTAATTTGCATACCTTATGTTCTTGACCTTTGATAACAAAGCCTTCGGGCTAATCAATATAGACATATTCTTTCAAGTCTCCATTCAAAAAAATAGTTTTAACATCCATATGATGTATCTTCCATCATTTTTGTGCTTCTAATGAAAACAAAGTTCCAATGGTGCCCCATTTAGTTGTAGGAGCAAATGTTTCTGTGTAATCAACACCTTCTTTCTGTGCATACCCTTTTGCTACAAGTCTTGCTTTGTGTTTGTCAAGTGAGCCATCTGCTTTGTACTTGTTTTTATATATCCACTTGCAACCAATCGGTTTGGTTCCAATTGGAGGATTCACCAACCTCCAAGTTCCATTTTTTATGAGAACATCATACTCTCTTTGCATTACACTTTGTCATACATCATTATTTACTGCTTCTTGAAAAGATGCAGGTTCATCAAACACATGAAAGTTTAATTCACAATCTAATGTTACAAAATCATCATACCTTTTAGGAAATGTCTTAGTCCGTATTGATCTATGAATTTCTTGTTGTGGTGTTTGCTCTGTTTCTTCTTTAAGAGTGGTTAACAATATCATCAACTGTCTCATCTTCTATTTCATCAACTTGTGCATTAGAATCATCAACTTGCGCATTAGAAAAACTTGTTGCTATAGAAGGAAATTCCAAAACTTGACTTAGAACAGGAATCCCCCCTTCAAGATTTGGAAGTTCATTATCTATTTCATGATAGATTTTTTTAGAATGAAATATATCAAGCTGAGCAAGTTGTTTATCAATAGTGAGCACATCTTTCTCAAATTCAAGAAATATAACATCTCTAGAAACAATAAACTTCATGTTATCTTCATCATACAACCGATAAGCTTTAAAAGTATTAGAATATCCCCAAAAAATACACTTTCGACTTCTTTCTCCCAATTTATGTCTTTGTTGCTTAGGAATCAAAGCATAACATGTTGAACCGAAAATTCTAAAATGTTTGACAGCTGGAAGATGCCCATGCCACATCTCATAAGGTGTTTTGTTTTGTAGTGCAGCAAAAATACATCTAGTCTTAATGTAGACAGCACAAAGAACTCCCTCTCCCCAAAACATTAACTTGACATATTTAAAAAATATCATTGATCTTACCATATTCAAGAGTGTCTTATTCATACATTCTGCCACACCATTTTGTTGTGAATTATAAGGAACAATTGTTTGATGTTTAATACCATTCTTCTGCAAATATTTTTCAAAATATTGAGATGTATATTCACCACCGTTATCAGTTCGAAGGGTTCCAATATTGAGTTGAGCTTCATTTTTAATCCATAAGTGAAAATTTCTGATTGTATCAAAAGCTTGAGATTTTGCTTTTAATAAATAAACCCAACAGATCCTTGTAAAGTCGTCAATGAAAGTCATGATATATTTGTTACCATTTGTTGATGGAACGGGCATGGGACCACATAAATCTGAGTGAATAAGACCAAGCTTTCTTGAAGCTCGAAACATAGAATCATTAAAAGGTTGTTTGTTGTGCTTGCCTAAGATACAAGCATCACATGGGGAAAGTTGTCTTGGAATAGTAGGAAGTCCTTGAACTCCTTTTTGTTTCATAATCCTGAGACTGTCATAATTAATATGACCAAATCTAGCATGCCACAGTAAGATGGAAGATAAATTACTATTATGCTGAACCAAATTTGCAAAATTACGTGAATTGGATGGTGTACCATTCAACTTTAAAAGTTTGTTATCTTCCACTCCAGTCATTACAATCACATTATCATAAGCTCTTATAATCTCAATGATACCATCAAACATATGTATTGAGTGATTTTGTTGTCTAATTTGCATAAGAGATATTAGATTTCTCTTCAATTATGGAACATAACTTGAACATTAGAAAGTATATAATCAGCAAATCCTGATAATTTCAATCTAACAGAACCAATTCATGAAGGTTTTAACTGAGACTTATTTGCCAAATGTACTACCCCATCAATTTGATCACTAAAAGTTTCAAAGAAGTCTTTTCTAAGTGTCATATGACATGTGGATCTAGTATCTAATAACCAAATGTCATTCCAAGAAAATGAAGTACTGAAAGCTTCTTCAATTCCTAGATTACAATGTGCAACAACATAATGTGCAGATTCAGGGGGGTTACCTTTATCATTTCCTTTATCTTGTACTTGCTCTTTCTTGTTAACAATTTTATCCCAAGAAGTTCTACAATAACTGGCAGTATGACCTGTGTTTCCACATCTATAACATTGTTTCTCTCCTTTATTAAATCTCCCCCCCCTTCCTCTATACTTTCCTCTTTGTCCTCTACCTTGACCTCTGCTTCTATTTTCATCCTTTGCAAATTCTTCTTTTGATTTCTGTCCTTTCTGTACAAGACAGAAATTTTCTTCATTGGGTTTAGACTCCTTCCCAAATGCTTTCTCTCTTTCTGCAATTTTCTTAACAAGTGTTTCAAAGGTCATAGCTTTCATTTGGCCACTAGCTTGAAGTGATTTTAAATAATGAGTATAGGTAGGATATAGATCTTTAATAAATGCAGCAAGTTGAATGTCAACTTTTACACCAGTTGCATCAATATCATGGAAAATGGCTCTAATTTCAGAAGCAAGTTTCATTGGATCATTATATTTTAATTCTAAGTTAAATAATTTCATCAACAGTTGTATGATTTCAAGCTCAGAATGTGAATCATACAAATATTTTAGTTTCTTTAATGCTTCCCAAGCACTTTTGCTAGAAACTAAATGTCTACTTACTTCTTCACTTAGAGAGGCAATAATTAAGGCATAATCCTTCTTGTCCTTGCTTTTCCATAATGCTAAATCTTTGGCATTAGTAGGTGGTATTGGTGCACTTTTATTCACTTCATCTATTGCTTCTCTATCTTTCTTATCTTCTAAATTCTCATTTTAACAAATTCCATCCCACATATCATTAAAAATAAGGGTATTTTTAACTTTACAGAACCATTCCTGATAATTTTCTTTTCTAGACAAAATAACTCCAACAATTGAAATTTACTGTGTAGTAAATTTTTGTGTACAAAATACAGTCTGATATATTCTTTTCCTCTTAGCCAATGTTCTTTAAAATCGTTTTATCTTCTAAAAAGAATTCCCGAAAGGTTTAATATTTGAATTAAAAAAACCTTGCACTCAAATATAAATGTCTGTTTAAAAACTTTTATTTTCTGAAAAGAACTCCCCAAATATTTGATAATTAATTTAAAGAAACCATTGCACGAAAATATAAATGGCTGCTCTCTTCTTTTTTCTTTTTTTTTCTTTTTAAAAAAGAAAATAATTCTTCAAAACAATTACCAGAACAATTTGCGTGCAGTCTCCTTTTAATGTGCAGTCTTTGTATTTCTTCCACAATCTTTACTAAGCAGCTCTCCTCTCTTGGTGATAGCTCCTTTGCTGGCTCATCCTTCATGGGCTCCTTCTTTTTCACCAAGTCTTTCTCACCAATGCTTCGCTGCATTTGCTTTGATACCATTGACAGAAGCCGTGAAGAACCTCAACAAATCAATATCTTATTACGTATATGAGTGTTACATATAAAGGAAATAAAAACCGTTATCTATAGTTAGATAACGAGATTATTAACTAGATTTTACTAACTAATAACTGAAATAGTATTTACAATGTAATCCCGAAGGATTATTCAACACAAAGAATCTTACGTTAGAGAGATAGACATGAAGATGGTATTTTTAGTCTATGTTTGTCCATCTATGGACGAGAATGAGATAAGTGTGGCGTCATTCAAAATTTATAAGTGATAAGTGCACTTATGGTGGTTGAAAAAAAAAAGCTCATGTGATAACTAAAATTAATGGCACGGTAATGTGTAGTCCATGTGACAATGTAACTACATCTAGCAGCTAGAAGCGAGCTAATGTGCACAAGGTTTAGTCAAACGACATTTTACAACTGGGATTTGAAGTGATGTGCAGTTCATGTGATAGTCTAACTTCTAATAAACTCCTGTGAAATCCTAATAAATTTCTTTGAAGTCATGTGATAACTACACTTACTGGCATGGTAATGTGTAGTTCATGTGACACTAAAACTCCATCTCACACTTGGGAGTCTAGTTGATGTGCATAAGGATTAATGGAACTCCATTTGAAATCTAAGAGTTGAGATAACTCAAAGTTGCTATATTAATCATGGGTCTATATTAAACATGTTCCCAAATTAATTATGTTATACCTACTGCTCACGGGTATGTACCTGTTCTCTCTTCACCTAGTATAATCTCTAACGCTTATCCCCGTGAAACAGGACAAAAGCATATACACCGCACTGGATTAGAAACTAGGATTTTGGAGGAAGTAGTATCAATATTGTTTAATCCGTTATCCAAGCAGTCAGGTAAGGATAGTTTATTAATTGAGAAAGGTCAGTTTAAACAAAGGAAAATTGGTCGAGCTAAATCAAGGCCGGGATAACCCGGGGTAACCTTCCTTGGTGACCTTTTTCCCTGCTTCTCCGAACTATCTATGTTCGCGGTCGTCAATCAATCAATTATTTTCCGGGCAAGGTGGCTCCCCCCCACTAACAAGGAGCAGTATAAGCGTTAACCAAAACACCTCCAACTCGCCAGAATTCGACATACCAATTTGTTCTGAAACGATAATTTAGAGGTTTTAAATCACGATTTCGTTAATCTGGGTCATTTTAAAATGGACCATATAATCTAGAACACCTGAATCTAAATGCAGAAATTAAAAAATTACAAAAACAACAATTTTTATGAACATTTTTAACCGGTTTCTATCCTAAATTCATCGGAGAAGTGGGGCATTTTAGTTGTCTTTTATCCTACTCTATCTATGTTGGGCATCAATCAAATGCAAGCAAGATTGGGATGGCGTTCCTCGAACGCTAGGAAATACATCTTCCCTGGCCGCTCCTTCCAGCCAGTTAGTTCGGTCTCCATCCTGACTTGATCTCCCAACAATGTATGCCAATATTGGAATGATATATATAGATAACCTAACCTTTCCTATAGTTTCAAGTGATAGAGTATGTTGTAGGTTCTTCCTTTACCAATGTGGTTTTGCTACTTTAATAACTTGGTTTTGCTATCCCAATGTGGCTTTGTTAGTCCAACAATATGAACTGACTCATGTTCACCCTACAGGCTACGAAGTCATAAATGTTAATATGCGCAAAGCCAGTAACATAAAACCCCAGAGCAGTGAACATTCCTTTTGAGTATTCCCCACTAAGAAGTTGCCAGCGAGAAGCAATGCATGATTTACTAGATTGAGGTTTATGGAGATATGAATTCATCGAATCCCTCAAAATGAGGACTGTTACTAAGGAAAAATAAAAAATGAAAAGGTTTTTGAAATGAAATATGTCCCAACTAAACCGACAAACATGGATTCAATTATATTATAGTCTTCAGTATGATACTGGTTGTAAATTTATATCGTCCAATGGTTGAACAGATGAAACCAATAGAATGAAGTGAATAGAATGGTCCATTGAAATTACATGAAGAGAGTGCACAAGAAAAAGATGCTTTGAATATTTATGAGTTTCAAATTCACACAAGAAAAGAGATGTACTCAACCTCCATGCTCTCATAACTATGGAATGTGTACTTTTCTACTAACTACCCATTTGTTATAATGATTAGCGGTTAGGATTTTGACAAGGCACATGGTGAAAATATGAAAGTTAGGAGACTTAGGAATATTGGAAACTTATGATTAATTTTCATTCCCCTTGGACCCCCTTTCCTCATGCCCTTTTGTGGAATCGTATCCCATGCCATCCTCTTCCATATATAGCTTTAGGATTTTATATTTAAAAGGGTAAAGCAATAGAGGCAGAGTAAGAAACAAAGGCTATATCTTCCATATATAGCCCACAGATAGCCCTAGGCTTTTATATTTAAAAGGGTAAAGCAATAGAGGTAGAGTAAGAAACAAAGGGGTGAGTGCACAAAGTTGAGGGACCTTTTATATGCAATGGTAGAGTGAAGTCATTTTCTCCACAACCACAAGTTAAAACGAGTTCGGGCGGAGCAAAACGAGCTAGGGCGAACGTGTTTTGGGTGAGAAAAGGCCAACAAAGTCCACCTTGGGGATCAATCTCTTCATTGTGAGTCATTTTCTTCAAATCCTCTCATGCTAATTTCCCTATATTCAATAATTTCTATGCCCTAATATGAATTTAAACCATTTTTTAAAATTTATATGCCCATAAAGGAATTTACATGCCCAATGGAAACCAAAACCCCAATTTAATCATAAAAACCAAATCATTTTGAATATTTGCATATGTATATTCACAAGCATCCTTGTGAATCCATACCAAAATTCAGATTCTCAATGGAAACCAAAACCCCAATTTACTCATAAAAAACAAATCAATTTCACCATTTGCATATGCATATTCACAAGCATCCTTGTGAATCCATACCAAAATTCACAAATAGGCAAAGTTTGTCAAAGTATATTGCAAGTTTGCATAAGTAATTTACATTCCCAATGCAAACCAAAACCCCAATTTACTCATAAAAAACAAATCAACTTCACTATTTGCATATGTATATATTCACAAGCATCCTTGTGAATCCAAACCAAAATTAACAAATATGCAAAGTTTGTCAAGCATATTGCAAGGTTGCATACAACTAAAAAAAAATTCAAGTATAATTCATATCTTCCCTAAAATACATAAACAAACATGGTAAATCCCTTGCCTCTATCCGAAATATCGAAGTTTGTCGTCCAAGAACATTAATAAACACCTTATAGTTTTGATGAAACTTCCTAATCCAAGTGTTAAAATAAGGTATAGAAGCTTCCCATGCTTAACAAATATTTCCTCTTGACTGAAGGGTACTTTTTGGTTAAGGTCAAGACAACGGAGTTCAACAATAGGCTCTACGAACATCAAGATACATAGGGAGGCTGATGTGTTTGATTACATGCCAATCACATACTATCATACATGATAGAATCCAGTGGAAACCTTGCAACCATAAAAGCCACTAAACACAATTATGCAAAGTCTCTCATGGGTATATAGAAAAGTGCATACAACTAAAATAAAATCATGTGGAATCCATACATGGCCCAAATTACATATAAACAAAGATCTGCTAAATGAACTTTGGAGTTAAAAAAAATCACGCTACAACAAATAATTACATATCTATCAAAATCCTCGCCTATATTCAAATTTTATTCATCAATAGCACCTTTTGCCACCTCTCCTAGGCTCTATCCCTTGCTTCTACACGCAATCTGGGAGTTGGTCCTGCAAGGGCATTAGTCACCACCTCACAATTTTGATGAAACTTCATAATCCAAGCCTTAAAATAAGCTAGAGGAGCTTCCCAATCAACCTATGCACATAGGACATTTTATGTACACATGCATATGGAAATTGGGATTAATACTTGAATTTATGACATAAATTTAAGATGAAAAAATGTTAAATGTTTGTTCTTTACTGTAAATTCAAGATCAATTTCAAAATTTAAATTATAAATTTAGTTTATGTTATTATTTGTTGTACATTAGTTTTACACTTTTCATTGCTTAGAGATGTTATTATACCATGTGTTTATTTTTCTAATGATATTCTATTTGTATTTATGATTGTAGTGGCTACTATGGACCACAATGCAGAGATATTGAGAGTTATTGGTCATTTGAGAGAGATTGGTTCTTCTTGGAGGGGTGAAGATCAACATCGCTGCTCCTTGTCAGCATCATTGCTAACCATAGTGGATACGATCACTATATCGAATGACGATTTGTATATCATAACATCCTACAGGGAAACCAAATACGAGAATATGTCGATGGTTTGAGCTACAACAAGAGCAAGAAGCTAAAAATAACAAAATAGCACATATATACATTATTTAGAGTGTCTAGGACGGATGACATTCCAGAGAGCATCAAGCCACACATTTCGATTGAGTGGTGCATCTGTCAACCCATTAGAGACCATTGGATGGACAAATGGTACAGGGAAGTACCATTGTACTTCCTCCAGAAACTTTATGCAGAGTTTGTGATGGGAAAACATGTCAACTATTTTGACATGTTCGGGTTCCAGGGCGCTGGTAGGGGGATGCCACAAAACCGGCCCAATGCTAGGAATAGAGATGCCAATCGACAAATGCCTCCACCCCTTGCCCAACTACAGAGGCCAAACATCCCTCCTGCACATAATATGGTTACCCAGACACAGAAGGCATTTCTTATGATAGTTGAGATGATTTCTTGACACGCAACAACTATTGACAAGGTAGGGCCCTCTTCCTGTGGTGGGGTACAACCACCAGCTTCCGGTGGTAGAGGACCATCTATTGGTGGGGATAGACCAACATCCCATGTGCCCCAGAGTGAGCCACACGTGTGCACAATGTGTGGTCAATCATTTTATGGTCGTCGGCCAACATATGGTACCTCTACGATGACTGGTGGTCAGGTAAGGACATTATTAAAAATCTATTGTTGTTCAATTTTTAATTTTCCATATTGTACACATATTAAAAGATTCTTAATATATCCCCATGGTTGGTGCACATCTCGACCCCTTTCAAGGGGGGATTGTCAGTAGCGGGCTCACATCCATTCCACCTATCATCACAAGTATCCCTTCCATTAGGCCTATAGGACCTGGTCCTAAGTAAGCCCTCAGTTGTAAATCGTGTCATTAACACCCAGAAAAGAAGAGTATACTTATTATTGTGAATTTTACCTAGGTAGGTCGGCCCATTTAGGATAAAAATCAGTTGGAAAGTTTAGTTTAAATAGGGAGGTTCCTTCCCTCATTTAAACACACTCACACACACTTGTGTTACGCAAGAGAGAGAAATAAGGAGGAACAGAGAAGGAAGAGGACTGTTGAAATATTGTAACTTCAAAGAATATTCTAAATGTATTTTACCAATGTAACCTATGAGATATTTTTTATTCCTCCGTCGGGATGTTACTATTGTATTTGAACATCATCAAGTCATGCGGTAAAACCTCCGTTGTAAGTTGGGTCAATAGAACCCTCCTGAATATAATATGATATTGTTTTGTGACTTCCTAGGTGAAGTTGGCCCAGTAAGTTTGTTGGGGCTGACTTTGTTCCTTTCTTCTAGGTTCAGAAATGAAACAGTGAAAAATCCCTTGGAACCCACTTGAAGATCGAAATGCCCTTTCCCAATTAAGATAGGCAAAGTCTGGTTTAATAGTGTCCAGTCGTTTAGTCTAGATTAAATCCCCCATGAGGAAAACAAGGGAAGGGAAACTCTATTATTTGGAAGAGATATAGTGTCCAACCATTTATTTTATCATTTACCCGTTGGGAGAATATTAGAATAATTGTCTCAATCAAGGAAGGAAAACTCTATTTTTTGGAAGAGATGATCCCACTTTTGCTCAGTTCATCGTTAATCCCCATGAGAAATATGTTAATTAGCCACATCGATATTTTTGGTTTGAGTTATTTTATGCCAACTTGGAGAAATGTACATTTACCATGAAATGCATTAAGTACCTATATTTCATCATTGATGAGATGAGTGATCTAGAGAAGTTACAAGTCATTAAAGAGTGGGTGGTCCCAATTAGCATTAGTGAACTATGAAGCTTTCTTAGTCTGGAAAATATTTATAGCTAGCTTGTCTTGGGGTTCTTTCATGTTGTACACCTACTTCATGCACCCTTTAATGAACTACCAATAGACCAGTGATCTGGTGGAGTACAAAATAATAAGAAACATTCAAAGAACCTAAGTGCAAATTGTGCACAATCATAGCCCTATACTTGCCCTTTATCAGCAAAATTTAGTTTGACACCTAAGAGTATGAGCTTTAATTTCTTCTTATTCGACACAAACACCTAGTTTCATATCTCTATGAATTATATAATGATTAGCTTATGACTGTGATCTCTTTGTGATCGTTCAAGGTATGAAACAATGGTGACATTATGTCTTCGGTAAGGAGACAATTATTCTTTCTGACTATAAACCTTAGGAGTTTGCAGTGTAGACACTTAAAAAACTTCGCATAGGAAACATCGCATTTTTTTCAACACGTATTTGTGCGACGTGTAGAAATGCACATCATTAGAATTATATAACTTAAGATATTTCATAACTCTCAAGATAATGGACCAGTAATATACTAGTATTGATGGATCATTGCATTCCACACTTGGATGTGAAATAAAATAGAACTAATTCCTTGGCATGGTTTGCAAATACAATTTTGCAACTTAGCCTTACCTCTCATGAACTGTAATGCCAACTGGGAGAAAAAACGAGCAGTTAAAAAATTTGCTTTTCCACTGTCCCTGCCAACCATTAGATACTTAAAGGAATGTATTGATATTTTTTATCATTTTAGAGGACTCTGTAAGTTAGGTTCCCAAACTATTAAAGGGTGTTATATCAATGGAAGAGTGCTTTCCTTACAAGAAGGAGGTTGGTGGTTCGATTCCTCCATGCCCTAATGATATTGCAAAATTAGATAAAAATGACTAAATTAGTGGCCAAAAAATGAAATATACACAAGTACAAAATTAGAGATAATTGACCAAAATAATGACAAAAATCTGGATAAAAATTACCACTTTTGAGTTGGTGACCACTAGTGTAAAATTTGCGATCATTTATCACGCAACAAAAAATGTGGTCATATTTAGCTTGGTCATTTATTATTATATTGTGGTCATATATTTGGTTATTAATTTGGTAATATATTTGGTCATTAATTGTGAGAATTAATGACCAAATATACGACCAAATTAATGGCCAAATATATGACCACAAGATAAGCGATAAGCGACCAAACTAAATATGACCACATTTTTGGTCGCATGATAAATATCCACTAATTTTCCACCAATGGTAACAAACTCAAAAGTGGTCATTTATATGTGTATTTTGGTAGTTTTTTTTGGTCACTTGTCTCTCTTTTTGTACTAGTGTATCAGGCATAGTATGAGGAAAATCAGGTACATTAGAGAAATAAAAAAATGCATACATTATATATATTACAACTACCATTATCTTTAAATTTTAGGATCAATGGAGTCGCCTACAGATGGATTCGCTAAGTGAAAAATTGTAGTTTGAAGTGTTTGGATTTTGTTCGCCATCGAAAACCAAATCTGATCATTGTCATACAACAATGGAATGATATCTTTGTGTCTCTTCTCACTGGCAATGACACTAGAATATGCACTACAACAAAAAATAATAATTTGTGTCGTATTTAACAACAAATTTTAGTGTAATTTTTTTCCAATTGTGGTGAACAATCCGGCGCTATTGTACATTTTTCATAAAACGCTAACCTTTGCATCTTTTTTTTTGTCTTTTTTTACATCTATTTTTGTGTCCAATTTTTTTGCATCCTTTGTTTGGGTCTTTTTTGTGTCATTCTTTGCATCCAATTTTGAATCTAGTATTGCATCATTTTTTTCATCCTTTATTGCATCCTTGTTTGCACCCATATTTGCATCCAATGTTGTGTCTAATTTTGCACCTAGTTTTACAACCTATTCTACACACATTTTTGCACCTTATTTTGCGTCCAACTATGTATCAAGTTGTGTGGCTAGTGTTGCATCCATGTTTGCATCCAATTTTGGATGCAATTTTCGTCTACTTTTGTGTCCAATTTTGCGTCTAGTTTGCGCTCCATCTTGCATCCAATTTTACGTCATGTTTTACGTCTTTTGTTTCATCCAAGTTTTCCTAATTTTGTGTCTCTTCTATGTCTTTTTTGCATCAGTGTTGCACCCAATATTGTTCCCAATTTTGTGTCTAGTTTTGCATCAATTTTTTCTTCTAATGTTGCACGAAGTTCTACATATAATGTTGCATCCAATTTTACATCTAGTGTTGTGTCCCATATTGCGTCCAATTTTGTGTCACTTTTTACATCCTTTTTTGCATCTATATTTGCACCCAATTTTGCATCCAGTTTTTCACCCAATGTTGTCCCTAGTTGTATGCCAAATGTTGTGTCCATTTTTTGGCCTAATATTGTAGTGGGGATTTCTCCCCTACTACGTGCAAAAGAACCTACCCTAAGTCATCTAGATCAAAGAGTACAGTTCATGGTGCAAGGGATTTCTCAAACTTGACTTGAAGCAATAAGCAATAACAACAAGAATAATTTTTAGTTTAAATAGTGCAATAAAGCAAAAAATACATTTAAAATGGGCCACTATAGTCGTTTGAGGAAATGGTTCGTAGGCTCCCCATGATCTTGGTCTCCGTGTATCTCTAGCAAGGGGTTGTCACCGAAAAAGGGATTAAGGTTTGCACAGAGAGAACTAGATGTGCAATGTGGGATGGTGTGGCTAAAGGAGGTGATGGAAAAAAAGTGGGAATATGATGAAAAGTTGAAAAAATAAGGAATGTTTGTGGGGAGACCTTCATAATGTATTTATAGGGTGATCCAAGGTTCTCTGACCCATGGTAATGACCCATGGTATTTTTATTGTGCATGGTATTTATCCATGGTTTTTTACCCATTCTCATTTTAGGGTTTTTGGTCCTTTTTGGAGAGAGTGGGGTTATGCTGCAATAAATGCTCAACTTCCCTGTATTTATGGGGAAGGAATAATAATGTTTTGGACCATTTGTGGTGTAATTTTAATTGTGAAAGTCAAAATGGAGGAAATAATGGTGGGACTATGATATATAATTATGGTTTGGACCATAGAGAGACATGGAAATTTTTTAGTGTTAACAGATTGCCCCCTGATGTGTGAGGGCATGAGCTCATTGTATGTCCAATAGGAATCATAGGATCAAGGGAGAAATGGTGGAGAAACCAGAGGGAGCTGTGGGATATTCGGAGTTTCCTCATTCAAATTGTAGTGGATTTTGGTTTGTATTACTTCTAAAAAATGGATGAGGTACATATAATCTCAGACATATATATGGACGAGGCGGGCATACCCATGCTCGTATCAATGTATCAATATACAAATAGAGATCAATGATCAAACAATGGGAGTCGATCAATACATACAACTAGAGATACATTATGGTGGCCTCAATGGGAGGATGAATACACATACTGATATGAAGAATGAGTACATATAAACAATGGCATTCTCATTGAATGCAATATCAGAACAACTGATGCTCTGTTGAATATGGAGGTGTACACAAATGGATGGACTCAATGACTGAGAGTCAAAATATTTGATGTACAATAAACAACATCAAATACTGTAGATATACAGAAGCAAGACATTGAGGGGTTCAAGTGCTAGGACCAAAGGGATCAAGTGTCAGGAAACCACTTTGGACATGTCATGAACGAGGTATCTGAGTTTCCAGTCACTTAGGTCTCTTGTACCTGAGGTCCCTCTTGGTAGTGGGATTCGCTTAGCCTATTGTTCTTCCATTTTGTATTGTTTGACAATGGATTTCATCACCCAACAGAGGATATGATTTGTGATGGGATTCCATCTTGTATCTAGGATCTTGCTTGCACTTATACCCCATAGGTTAGTACGCCATTTTCTTTATAGGAAATGTTTCTTGTTGGATTTTTGGTTGTTTGTTTTATAGAATCACCTATTGTGACACCCTGTTACAGTTTTGTTTTAGAGATTTCTTTTTTGTCCTGTGAGACACCGTTTCTCAGCTCTCCTTCTGCACACTCGGCTGAGGTTGTGTTTTTTAGCTTGCGTTTGATACTCTCGAGCCTCCATTCATCAAAAAACACACTATAACACCATCATTAATCCACCACGCTACTCACATAGAATTAGGGGGAATACCCCTTAGTTCCGTTCCTTAAACCGTCATCATCGAATCCATATTTGGCATCATTCCCCACCTTCAAATCCATACATTTCATTTAAGTTTGATTTGGATTCCTATCAATACGAACCTACATGTTCATCACCCCATCTATCCCCATGTCTAGTGTACCTCCAAACTCCTTTAAGGGGAGAAATATGATAGTGGGATTGTGACCTCTCCACCTGTCATATCGGGTATCCCTTTTGTTGTTCCTATAGGTCCTGGTCCTAGTGGGCCCCTCGCCACCACACACACTACTGCTCGTCTGCTACCCACTAGTGGTGGCCCCGCTCCAGCCACCATGGTTCATATCGTACCTTCATTTATGCATGGAGGAATTTCCCCTTATATGACCATTTTGGTTATTCACACCATTCCACTGACTACTCATCTTATCGAAAGTCAACCATACCAATCCCTACTTGCACGCGGCAACTAAATGCCCGCCGGTCTCAACACCATTGTTGGCCCTCCTCGATCTAGTACATGTTCTAGTCTGCCATTTATGGCTAGTATCAACATTCCTAACTTGGAATAGTTTAGGAATGAAACCATACATCATGACCCATTGTGGCCTCTGTAATTTCCCTTTTTGGAGTTTTGGAAAAAATTACAATTTGGGCATTTTCAAGCTGGACTAGTCATGACTCTAGAGGGTTCCAAGTTTCACCAAATAATACCGAATTTGAAAGGAAATGGTATGGTGAGTCTTATAACATATCAAGTTGGTTTATGAAAACTTTTTATCTAAATTTAGGTTTCTAAAACTTTATTTGGGGCTAAGAATAAAAGGGGGAAATTTACTAGGGAAATGTGGTTAACTAGTCCTGCTTGGTTTGGTTCCAAATTCCACTGAAACTTTCCAAAAATATTATGGAAGGATATGATGGGATTTAAAACATACTAAAATACCTCAAACACTCAATGTTTGAATCATAAATTTATTTTGACATGTTACTCAATTTTGCACAACTTTGGCCAATTTCTAACTTGAGACTAGTTAAACCCAAGTTTACCCAAATGCATCCAAATGAATTCAAATATTGTATGGAAGAGATTGAGGAGTATTAGTACATCCTAATATATAATATGAATTCTCATACACTTTCCAATTGCATCTGAAAATTACTTTTGGCCATAGGGAAAGAAGGACAAAAACTCTAGAAAATCGATGTTAAAACCCCCAAGGGTAGATGACATTTTTGGCACTCCAAATGCAGCACAAACCTCCAAAATTGGAGAAAAAAGTGTGGGTATGAATATAATACATCAGGGTATTTAATTAATCAAGGGTATTAGTTCTTCAAACTGGTTATAAAGTACAACATTCTATGATAACTTTCAATAAAATTGCTTAGGGGGAAATGGCATTACTAGCTCCATTTTAACTCATAAAAAGTACATGAAATAGTTCTGAACATGACATGATGAAAGGAGACCATATTAAGAATATAAATTTCTTCCTAAACAGAATTTAACATCATATAAATTCCTTAATACATATCATATATATAACTCCTTCGTAATGGAAGCCAAACACATGAAAACTAGTCATTCGAACTCATGGGAATACAAGCCTTTCACAAATGGATTTTCAAATTATAGATCATATGTACATAATATTATAGAGCCATGAATCATATATTTCTTCCCCATAATAATCAAACTCATAGAAATTTCCTCATACAAATATGTTATGCAACTCTTTCCAAAATGGAAGCCAAATACATGGAACTAGTCATTCAAGAGCATGTAAATGCAAGCCTTTCATACATGTATTTTTTATATTTATACTTACAAAGAATATGGACATGAGATTATAGAGACATACATCATATTTCACATATTGGGGACCAAATATACTCAGCAAAGCGCAAGAACCACTCCAACAAGTGTGCCCTCAACATGAGAGTGTGGGGGGAATTGAGAAGAAGGAATGAGAGAATATAGGAATATATTAGAATTTGACTGTATAGTCCTTCAACCTACAATTAAAATTCCTTCATTAATTTAAAATGAGATTTATGAATGGAAACTCCATCAACCAAATTGGAAATGAATCCAACTCCCTCATAATTGGTTCACAAGCAAGGAGAGTGAACACTCACTATGCAATGGATAAGAAAAATCTCTACAAAATGCCAAAGGCCAATTAAAAAATGATAAAAATCTATTTAAATTCCTCATGAAATCCTTTTATTAACTCCATGATGCCTCCTAATGTTGAATTTCCCTCCATGGGATTCCTCCAAATCATCTTAGTGGTTTAGTAACTCTCATGACACTTGTCTTCCTCTTCATGCTCCGATTCTTTCTCCAATTCGAATGGCCGCCTCTAACTCCCAAATTCGACCTTTTGGTGGCTCTTTTTAGCCCTTTAATGTCATATTTTTCATGTCTACAATCAGGTATGAATTTGTCATACTTGTCGTAAAATCTTTCATCATTTGTTGTCATAGAGTGCATGGAATCCCCTTGTAAGTAGCACACCTTGTCTTCTAGTATCTTCATCTTCCATGGGAGTTACTATCCCTTAGCTATTAAATTTTTTTGGCTCATTATATGATATTTTACACAACATCACCCTCCAATAACATTACATTACCCATGTGTTCAAATTTGGATGAAGATCATGCCAAGTGTGTGTGGGGAATTTAGTCATCCAAAGGCTCCACAAGATTCCAAGTGTCTTCATGGACCCATGCCACCTTATTTTCTTAGTATTGATCATTTATGTGACCCATTTAAATGTGAATATGGTAAAATAAAATCCTTTTTGGTTCCATAGGCCCTTATTACAAAATTTATGTCTCTATCTCAACCTAGGGAACCAATAGGTTGGTGGAACATTATTTGCATGTAGTCGTATTTGGAAATTATTTAATTGGGCACATGACAGTCCTCCCCACCCAATATTTATTTTCTCAATCAATTTAAAACATGGATTTTGAATAAATTGCTTTCCTTCCAAAACTTTGTTTCAAACCTTAGCTGCAATTGAGTAGTGGCACTCATGTATTACAATTGCGTGTTTCCAAAAGTAAAGATATGTGGATATTTTAATATTGATATATCATGTGGCATCGCAACTAACACCAAAATGATCAATAAAATCCACCAAAACAAAATTTGCACAAATAATCTTTACCTCCATCTTTTGAAAACCTTTTCTGAACTTTCATCCCTTTTTGCCTATGTATAAATCTTTGAAGTTGGTACTGAATTGCCAAAATTGAATTTCCAAGATTCCAAGAAATATTTAAAGAGGAATCACCATGCTTGAAAATAATGTTCACCAACCTACTAGTTCCCTAGGGACCTTCTCAAGCACTCTCGTGAGTCCGAAATCACTGTCCTCAAGGAGATCCACCTGCTGGCCTCTTCCTCGAACACCAATAATACCATTAATACAATCTCTACTTCTAGTAGTCCTTCCCCCTCCTCTTCCTTGGAAGATCCCTCTGATCTATATAGGCACCACTTTCGTGACAAACCAAAGATCCTTGAAACCACCACCAGTTTTACCCCATTTCATCTAGTCCATGGTGTGGAGTCAGGTCTTTCCATTGAATTCCAAATTCCATCAATCCTCCTTGCCATCTAGCTTCTACATGATACTTCACTGTTGGAAAAACACCTACTTATGCTTGAACAAACCGATGATTATTGTTGCATCGCTCTCCAAATGATCGAAGCAACTAAGACCCAGTTGAAGTCCCATTATGACTCCCACGTCCACCCACGCACCTTTAGCGAGGGGGGCCTTTTCCTTTTCTATGACCAAGCCCATGATAAGACTGGAAAATGGAATCTTGAATCCATGTGGTATGGCCCTTATGTCAGTCATTGATGTCTAGGAGGGCATACCTCCTCGCAAAATCCGACAATCACCTCTTAAAGAATCCCCACAATGGGATCTACCTCAAGAGATTCTATACCTAAGTTGACCACCCTACATGCCCTTGTATTATAGTTTTTCTTTCTTGTTTTCCATCATTTTTACCATGAGTCTCATAGTTTGTTTCCTTGGTTGTTCCATATGGATCCTACCTTACCTTTCTATGTTGGTTTCGCTAATGGTACAAGTAGATGGTCTCCTAATCTCTCTGCAGCTGCATGGGTCATTCATTCCCCATCACATGAGTTGATCCATATCGATGGAATGTGTGTTGGTATTGCTACTAACAACCAGGATGAGTACGATGGTGTCGTTAGTCTCCTGATTACCGACCTTCGCTTGGGTATTCGTTGCATTGATGTATTCTAATATTCCCAGCTGCTTATCGCCTAGTTGAATAATTGCTACCAGGTACGCGATCTCTGCCTCTTTATAAAGTTCCTGCGCACTAGACACTTGGTTAGACATTTTGAATCCATTTCAATCATGCATCTTCTTCGAAGTATCAATAGTGTAGCATATCAAATGGTGAATGATGTTCCAGAGTAGCACATCAATCATCACATACAAGAAATAAAGTACATCATGCATCATCATATAGTCACGTATACATATTCCATATATGCCATACATGTAGACTCATAATCATAAACAAGAGACTCACAAAAACCCATCAAAAAAACAAAAATATGAATCCACGTGCATTCATATAATATCATAATGTTTAGTACAAAATGAGAATCTCCATGAGCTTTCTCATCTAATCATACATATCATACAAAAATATCCATGCTCAAATGCAATGGCGGAAGCATCATAAGCTGCTAGTCCAAGTCATCTTCCTTTGACTCAGTGTCCTCCTCCTCATCTGAGCTCTCCTCCTCCATATACACGTCACCCTGTTTCATTGCTATGAAATACTCAAAAGCAACCAAAATCCTCCTCATCAGAGATATCCACTCCAGAGGATCTCTGTATCATGCGGTGATTAGATCGTCATCTAGGTATTGACACCCATCGTTGGTGACCCCCTCCAATAGTCGCTCCATGTCCAGCCACAATGAGTCCATTGTAGCACTTCGTTGCCTCCTCTGCCCATGATCACATGGATCTAACACCTCCACCCTTCCCCCAGGCCGCTGGTACCATGCTGGAGGGTGTGGTCCCATGTCCGCACATGCACACAGTATTCCATCAGTATCTATCACATGCATGACCTAACTACCACTATGTTAGTAAACTATATATGAATGAAACCCCAAAGATTCATGTATATGTACCATTAGGTCCCCAAACCTTTCCTATAGGTCAAGGCATATCCATATCTCCACGACAGTCCATGCCCATGTATGGATAGTCCTCTATGAGGATAGGAAGATTCCTCCATCGTGAAAAAATATTCCGGGTGAATAAGCGACCTACCAATCTGCCTCCCTCCATGGTCCTCATCTCGCACAATCAACTCATGCGAGACTCACAAGGTCCCCCATCACACACTGCCAGCTGTGGTCGCAGTTTCGGTCCCCTTGATTTGTGTGCCACCATGGAAATCAAACCTTGTATGTATTGGCATGTTCATGATCCATGCACTCCATCCATAATGCAAAGTTGGTATTATTTTACTGCCATTCACCATCCTGCAAGGAGGCCCCAACATTGTTCCACTGCTATTTTTTATGAGCCATGTTCACAACATCATCCCTTTTGGTACATTGAACACTTCCTCCTTGCTTGACTAGCCATTATGGATTTTTTGTTAAGCTCTAATATGACACCTTAAAAAATGAAAAGATTTCCAAGCACGATTGCTTCATTTCACACTCATTAAAATGTTTGAAAGGGTGTATATGTGGATTCATTTATCTCCATTTTCGGACTACGTAGACTATTTAACGAAAAGGAACACCCTAGCACCTTCCAGCTAGGAACGGTTCCCTTTGTATTCTTTTATGTTTTTTTGGACATTGGGATCGTAACTTACGAAAAATCCCACAATGGCTTGTATTTAATCTATTTTCCATCCCTCTCATAAAGAAAATATTGTTGAGCAAACTTTGTTTCATTCATGCTCGTAAAAGTATTTGAACGATCGTCCAATCAATATAGGTTCAACCTTTTTTGGCCTGGTTAGTCTACCTACATAAAATAAGTCTCTCTGCCCCTTTCGGTTGGGACAACTCTCCTTTGTACACTTTTATTCATTTTCATACTTAGGAGACTACTGCAAGAAAAATAGACCCAATGGAGTCTTCTTCATGTTGCCAAATTCTCTAAACATGAAAACACCATCGAGCATTTGTCGTATTGGGCTTGAAAAAAATCCTCTATATAGTATCATATTGAGCATACTTCTACCCCTTCTTAGAGCTCCTTAAAATATGAAGACGGACCAAATGGTGCCTTTTGGTGCCCACATATATTGCTTATAGTCTCCCATTATGTCAGCTTCCCCCTATTGGGTCTCCTTTGTTCAGAGTACTCTGCAATGAGTCTACTTTGGATCTCCTAGATATCACTCGTCTAGTTACTTCTCCAAGTATATCCCATTGCAGTCATCTCCTTGGTTCCAAAACTATGATTCCCTCCCCATGAGTCAATATCATCTGCTGCAAGGTCATCCCTGTTGTCATACTCTGAACAAAGGAATTTTGAGTCCCTTGTAATCCCTTGCTCCTGTTCCCCATTCAATGTCTTAGTCCCCTTATTTTTCCATATCTCTCGTTGTCCCCCTCACGATTCTATCAAGGAAACTGCATTACCTTGGTAGTTGCAAGTCTCCCTCTGTCGACATCAACACACCTATTCTAGAGGATAGACCTAGAGGTCCCTGTATCTTAGTTTCATCCACCTCATTGATGAGTTCCTTGGACCACTTGAAATGAGCCCTTGGTGCCTTTTGGGTTGGTTGTGTCTCACGTGCTCGATTTCATCTCCATCATCGCACCATTGAGATTCATAAAGGGTATTGGTTCCTTCATTATTTGGTTGAAGAACCCGGTTGTAACCTGAATCTAGAACATTGGTGAGTTTATTTTGGGACCCATACATTTTCATGTGCCTTGTTATTTCCATACTGCGTTGGCAATAGTGCTCGAAATCCCCTCAGTGTCATGCTTCCATACATCTACATTATTTGATGTTGTTTATTGTACATCAAAGATTTCGACTCTCGGTCATTGAGTCCATTCATTTGTGTACACCTCCATATTCAACAGAGCATTAATTGTTGTGATATTGTGTTCCATGAGATTTCCATTGTTTCTATGTACCAGTTCTTCAAATCAATATGTGTATTCATCCTCCCATTGAGGCCACCATTATGTACCTCCAGTTGTATGTATTGATCGACTCCCATTGTTTGAGCCTTGATCCATATTTGTATATTGAGACATTGATACGAGCATGGGTATGTCCGCCTCGTCCATATATATGTCTGAGGTTATATGTACCTCATCCATTTTTAGAAGTAATACAAACCAAAAGCCACTGCAGTTTGAATGAGGAAACTCCGACTCTTCCACGGTTACCTCCGGTTTCTCCACCATTGTCACCATTTCTCCCTTAATTCTATGATTCCTATCGGCCATACAATGAGCTCCTACCCTCACACATCAGGGGGGGCTTTGTTAACACTAAAAATTGTCCATATTTCTCTCCATAGTCCAAACCATAATTATACATCATAGTCCCACAATTATTTCCTCCATTTTGACTTTGACAACTAAAATTCCGCAAAAAATGGTCCAAAACACTATTATTCCTTCCCCACAAATACAGGGAAGTTGATAAATTATTGCAACATAACCCCACTCTCTCCAAAAAGGACCAAAAAACCCTAAAATGAGAATGGGTAAAAAAGCATGGATTAATACCATGCACAATAATATACCATGTGTAAAAAAACCTTGGATCACCCTATAAATACATTGTGAAGGTCTCCCCACAAAAAATCCTTAATTTTTTAACTTTTCATCATATTCCCACCTTTTTTCCATCACATCCTTTAGCCACACTATTCCATGTTGCATGTCTAGTTCTCTCTTTGCAACCCTTAATCCCTTTTTCGGTGACAACCCCTTCTTGGAGATACATGGAGACCAAGATCGTGGGGAGCCTACGGAAAATATCCTCAAACAATTGCAGTGGCCCATTTTAAATGTATTTTTTGTTTTATTGCATTAATTAGATAAAATATTATTGTTGTTGTTATTGCCTATTTCTGCAAGTTGAGGTTAAGAAATCCCTCGCATCATGAAATCTACTCTTTGATCTGGATGATCTAGGGTAGGTGCTTTTGCACGTAGTAGGGGAGAAATCCCCACTACAATATTAGGCCAAAACTAGACACAACACATGACACATAGTAGACATGTTGTGGGCACAGCAAATCCCATGTTTTCAATAAAACATGAGAACCACAACTTTACATGTGAGATAAGTTTTCTGAATTTCTTAAGTCGTTTTGGGGTCCCCAAAATGTTTATCATAGTTTCTATCATTTGAGTTTGCTAAATTCTTCAGATTTATGCATTTTTTACTTGTTTTTAGTGAGTTGCGGAAAAGACTATTTTTCCCAAAATGTGTCATTCCTGCAACCTGCATCCCACAACCCACAATGCGGATTGCGGGATCTTCAAGTTTATTATTTGTGAGGTTTTCATCCCGCATCCCACATTCTGCAATGCGGAATGCGGGATACAGAAACATTTTTATGAGTCATTCGGTTAACCTGCAACCCGCAACCCGCAAGTTGTGGATTGCGGATTGCAGGAAGTATTTGATTTATGATTGTGTTGTGTGTTTCCGCAACCCGCAACCCGCAATTACGGATTGTAGATTGCGGAAAGGGTGTGTATATTTACGAAATACATGCCCACAATTCTTCTCCCGTATTTTAGATCTTTGGTATTATTTGGATTGTTTCCTTTCTTATTGATCTCTAGCTTATATTTTCTCTTTTATGCATTTGAGTTTCTTCTATGACCTTGGTGGTTAGCTTACCATGTTATCTTTTACATTCCCCACCTAAGCTTGGTCTTCACCGCACAAACTGATTATTCGAGATAACGGTTGGTTATTACCTTCGCTCTGGGATTCGGATTGATCTTATCATTTCTTCTCTCATGCTTTTGTGTATTGCATTGGTTCGATATTTGGCCTTAATTGAGTTTTATTTTCCCTTTTGCATGCCTAGAACTGAATGTAAATATTTAAATAATATTGGTCTTTGGGTTATTTGCTTATATTAGTTTAATGTTTGTAATGTTTGGTTTCAGCTTATTGAAATCTTTTAAATATTCATGGTTATGTTTTGAATTTCATTAACTTAACTTGTGTATTTCATCAAATCCATATATTAATTTATACACAATTGCATGTTATGAAAATTAAAAGAACACATGTTTTAGTTTGTTTGAATCCTAAATTCCCTAATTTCAATGAGATTTGGTTTTATCATTATTTAGAAATTTGTGGATTAAAATTCAACATTCACGAATGTGAAATTAGTTTGATCATGGATAAGTCTTAGTTTCAATAACCTAATTTGAATTATTATTATTCTTTTCTAGGTTTTCTATTCTTGGAAAATGATTATGTTAGAAACCTATTTGTGGAATTCATTGACTCTCCTATATTATAGGAGTGATTCTTTTCTTATATACGTAACTTGTTTCCAACATTTATTTTCTTAAGAATTAAATTGTAAATGGTTTTTATTTTTCTAGGTTTAGGGTTTTCAGATACTGGATTTTCTTCATAAATAATTTCTAGATTTTTATTTCATCATTTCGTTTGAATAAATAAGTAAATAAATAAACTTGCAAATTTCCAAGCTTCCCAAGTATTTTTAGGCATTTTTGCGGATGCGGGACCTTTGAATTTAATTGTTCAAATTTTAAATGTTCCCGCAACCGGCAACTTGTGGGATGCGCATTGCGGGAGGTAAAATTTTCATATTTTAATAAAACATTCCCGCAGAGTCGCAACTTGCGGGATGCGGGAATCACCTTTTCACATTTTCATTCCCGCATCTTTCCGGACCCTAAGTTTATCTTAGGTTATAATTTAATTTGATTTCGGGTCCGTAAATTTTTGTAGTTTTATTTTTCGCTTGAGGTTTTAATTTGGTTTTTGGTTTTTCCCGATTTTTTTTAAATGATTGTTTTAAACAAATTAGAATTTTTTTCCCGACATGTGATTACCCATTTTGTTGGGAATATTAATTTTGGATCTTCTTGTTTTTTGATTGATTTAGTTTATTTGGAAACTGATCAACATAGATAATAAATTTAATTAAATGTTTCAAGAAATCAATAAAGGATTACATGATGCAATAGTAAAAAATTATTGAAAGATCATGCCATGAATCACAAGAAATTTATTAAGATCTCAAGGAGTTCAAATGAAAACATTTTTATCCTTTTGACTAGTTTTACTTTTCTCTCAATCCATGATAACCGTTTTTTATGTTAGTTTATATGAATTGCATTTTTTGATGTGCAGGGATAAAAATTAAAGGGATGGGAATGATTCCCAGATCTGAAAGAGGAGATCGAAGGAAATAGAATTTCTTCTAGAAGATCCAAGCCACATCATCAAACAGAAACTGCGGGCAACTACAGAACTGTCAAGAAGATAACAAAACCTGGATCGTGCATTAGTTGGAAGAGGATAATTTAGGGCTCCATTTTCCATCAAACCGTGAAGAATCTGACAAAATTGTTGAAAACCCACTTCACAAATGGGGTCTTTTACTCCTAATCGTGGGACGTTTGTGAGATATCTCAACCAATTTGTAGAAAAACATCCCCGAACAGAGAAGTATTTTTAGAATTTGGTTGCGGTCGGTTTGGATGGGAGCTGAACGAACCAGAGTTCTGGTGGTTGGATCTGATCCTTCCATTGCTCGTCTCTTTTATAAAATCGACCCAAAGGTCTGAGTTAAAGGGGGGGGGGGAGAAGCTCAGCTGAGAGATTTCTCTTTCAAAATAGAAAATATGCTACCATGAATAGCTTTTGGAAGGGGTAATATTCGAGTAGGAGAGTGGATATACCTCTTTGTAATTGAAGGGTTATGTATTTTTACAGAACTCGCTATTAATAAAGTGTCATTATTTTCACATCTCTTGTTATGAGTTCCATTAAATTTCTTTAATAGATCTCATGTCTTTCCTGTTTCAAATGGATTAATGTTGTTGGTTATTCATTTGCAAATTGTTAAATGTGTTTATTTATGACTTAGATTTTTCTCTGTTACAAATTTATACATTGATAATATTCAAACATAATTTCTTCCTTTGGAAATTTTTATCTGTATCTGCAAGTTATTGAACAGTTAATCTTTAAAGTAAATATGTTGTTTTTTCAACTAACATACTTATATGCAGGTTATCTTGAATGAATCCATATTGAGTTGTTTTCATTTAATTTTTATTAAATGACTGTGATTTAAGCGAGAAGTTTACCATCTCATTTACATTTCTATCAATGTAATTAAATACTTGTCATTCAAATATCTCAGGATAATTTGTAAATCAATTCAACATTCTCTCTAAGTTACTTAGTTTTAGAATACGTTTACTTTCATAGTTAGATTTGATTTTCCTTTTATTCTTATCACCCACCTTGTTTTCCAATCTGGGAAATAGATCCTCTGTGGATCAAACTTACAAAAAAGTCAGTGGAGGATATAGAAGTATCTGTGGGAGATCACTACCTCAAATAACTCGAGGATAAAGCAATATTTGCGTGGGATTGCTTGAAGCCTTTGGCTGGGTCTTCTCCGTGTGTTGTAAGCCTTAGACACCCTTTTCAACCACATACATAACTGAGGCTTCAACAAATGTCGCTAGAAGGAGGGTTGACTGACAAGTAAGCCCTTTCAGCTGTTTTTCTTTAACTTCATTTATTTTTTTAACTTTGGCTCATATCACTGTTCTAGATCATGCTTTCAATTTTCCTAGGTTTGCTGGAAGTTTTCCTAGAGGGACAGCTAATTTCTTGCAATGATTGAGCTTCAACGGAGAAGATAAAATCTATGCATCTCAACAACTTTCTGAATTTAATGATTTTTGTGATTTTATAAATGTATCTGATCGGAATGAGAGATGTTGAATGTTTACCGCTACTTTCGAAGGGAGAATTCAGAGTTGGTATGAATTTCTACCAGCTAAATCTATTCATTCATGGAAACAATTCACACAGTTATTTCTTAGTGCTCATGAGAATTATAGTTATAAAAAACTTGGTTTCGAAATAGAAAATCTTCGTAGATACAAAGATGAATCTCTTGATGATTTCTTTTCTATATTTATGATAATATGTTTCATATTTCATGAGAGACACCAACTTTCTGAAAATGACATAATTTATTGGTTTTCCCATCTTAATTCTCTTTCTGACACACTTGATTTAGAAAATAATGATAAATCTGAAATTAATGACATGCATATTGATAATTTCGGTTCATCAATCAATGTTGATTTAGAATCTAATCTTGTTAATTCCACTCAAGATAATGAAATTGTTGTACATGAACAAGAATTAGGATTTTGTGATACACAGTTTCATGAACAAAAGAACAAGGACTGCAATTCAACTCTTATATTAAGTAACGATCCTGAAACTCTTGTTATAGAAGACACATTCAAGATTTTGGATCTAGCAATTGAATGCGCTAATGATGATTCCATTATTGATATTACATTATCTTCTTGTCATGATCAATCAGGTCCCCTCATTCAAAATTCATTATTAGATCAGATTTTTACTAATTATGTTTCTCTTGAAACAATTAATGAAAACTATTTTATCTATAGAGAAGCATTTAATTTTCTACATTCTAAAACCTATTTCCCTTTGTATCTAGATATTTTTTCTGATCAAATATTACATTTGTATGTTAATAATTTTCAAACTGATACTACATTTTGGTCATATTTTGATAGAATACAAAGTAAATCTTTTAAGAATGAGGGACATATTTCTGTTCAATCCAGTTTATCTCTAAATTGCCATGAAGAAGACAATAATATTCTCACTACCATTACTCATGTAATAAATGCATCTTCATCTACTTTATCTCATGTTATTAAGGATTATGATTCAATCTGCAATATGGAAAGGGATACAATATTTTCTCATGTTGTATTAGATATGGTTCTATTTTATTGCAACATGATGACCAAATATGGATCTAATGTCATTAGTTATAGGCTTCAAATTGAAGGACACAATGAGGTAATTGATTTTAAGGTAATACCAAATTGTCATTTTGTTCCTTCCCAATTGATTAATGATGATGTTGTTTTAAAGAATTCATTTTTCACTGAATCTCTTTCGCAATTATTCAATCATATTATTGATAAGATTCATTTTAGTTATGATCCTCATGAGATATCAGTTTTTTCCACGAATGCATTACAAACATCATGTCAATTCCAGTATAATTTTTACGATCCGATTTTTTATTGGTTGGAAGAATCATTTGTCAAAAGGTTTCCATGCAATCCTTCATTCTTTGTACATAAGAAAATTGATTTGATTTGTCCTATGTTTCCATTTGAAGTATTGCAATTTCCAATACTAATACATAACTTGTTTTCTTTTGCAGGTTTCAAGTTACATAACTGGTTGCATTGGAAATTTGATTATACTTAGCTTTTAGAATAGTGTAGGGATAGGTGTAGAATAGAATAGTTTTGATTTTAATTTGATTAGATCACCTTTTGTTTCATTTTTGAATTGATTGATTTGGATTGGATTTCTTAGTTTGATAATAATTTGCATTGGAGCGAAAGGTTGAAATGTTAATCATCGAAAGTTGATTCCAATTATTCTACAATTCTTTATTTTGAATCATGTTTTATTTATCAATCTTTTCTAAAAGGGGATTGTTGATCCTTAGTTGATGATACTTTGGGGCAAGTTTAGTTATTCCAAACCTACATTTTTGGAGTCTTGTATGTGAAGGGATATTTTCAAGCTGATTTTATAAGAAGAAGCTATCCCTTTATCCATGGTGGAACACATTCCAAGTCTCGCCTTCATACATAAACTTAGTTTATTTGATTATCTTTCTCCTTTTAATGATCACAAATCAATACACAAAGCTATTTTTTTAAATTAGATTATGCAATTATATTCTAATTGGATCCTTCTTTACAAGCAAGTGAGTGGGGCTTGCATTGTTATCATCTCAAACCTCTTAAATCCATCCCACTCTCTTAAGGAGTATAGTGGATTCCCCATCCATTAAGTACTCTCTTATGATATTAACATTGAACGTAGCCCAATCCTTTTCTTTAACATCTCTAGGAGTAAGTTGGGAAACATGAGGTCTTATTACAAGTCAACCTGTTCATGATCATACCTTCTTATGGAATGACTTTATTAATATCTGGTCATCAGGCCAGGGTACTGGCTTGTAGCTGCTAAAACGGTTGCAAGACGGGGGGTCTCATCACGAGCCAACCCACTCATTATCTGTAAGTTAGTGTGAATGACACTATCACCAAGTCAGAGCAGTGGTTTCCATCTTGTTTCTAGGAATGCAAATATTTAACAAGGATTGATAAGCTTCGCATATTTAACTAGTGGATGGGATAAAAGTAACTTATTGGGTTAAAAGGTAACCTGGTCGAGGCTATAGACGCTTGCTGGCAGCAAGGCCATGCCTGTGGTATTAGAGGTAAAACATTAGGATAACATATTCTAGTCATCACGAATTGTTCATTTAGAGCGTGTTTCAATAAAGAACATATTTTGTTAGAAATCTAATCAATCAATGTTTGCCTTCACATTTTTAGTGATAGTTAGAAGGGAATTATTAAAATATCAATTGCAACTGGGTAAATCTTTAAAATATTGACTTGTTAATGTGGTATAGATGTTTTAGGGGAAGTTCTCTTCTTGGTAAAAGTCTCATATTTCACTCCTTTATACACATACAAATACTATCTGTCTTATTCAGAGATAACTGCTTCATCCCAACGTGTCGCCATTTGTTATAGGCACAACAGATCCCATGTTTTCAATAAAACATGAGAACCCAAATTTTACATGTAAGGTAAGTTTTCTGAATTTCTTAAGTCGTTTTGGGGTCCCCAAAACGTTTATAATAGTTTCTATGATTTGAGTTGATATGATGTGGGATGCGCATTGCGGGAGGTAAAATTTTCATATTTTAATAAAACATTCCCGCAAACCGCAACTTGTGGGATGTAGGATGCAGGAATCATCTTTTCACATTTTCACTCCCACATCTTTCCAGACCCTAAGTTTATCTTAGGTAATTTAATTTGATTTCGGGTCCGTAAATTTTTGTAGTTTAATTTTTCACTTAGGGTTTTAATTTGGTTTTTGGTTTTTCCCGATTTTTTAAAGGATTGTTTTAAACAAATTAGAATTTTCTTCCCGACATGTGATTTTCGATTTTGTTGGGAATATTAATTTGGATCTTCTTGTTTTTGATTGATTTAGTTTATTTGGAAAATGATCAACATGGATAATAGATTTAATTAAACGTTTCAAGAAATCAATAAAGAATTACATGATGCAATAGTAAAAAATTATTGAAAGATCATGCCATGAATCACAAGAAATTTATTAAGATCTCACGGAGTTCAAATGAAAACATTTTTTATCCTTTTGATTAGTTTTACTTTTCTCTCAATCCATGATAAGCGTTTTTTATGTTAATTTATATGAATTACATTTTTTGATGTGCAGGGATACAAATTAAAGGGATAGGAATGATTGCCAGATTTGAAATAGGAGATCGAAGGAAATAAAATTTCTTCCAGAAGATCCAAGCCACATCATCAAACAGAAACTACGAGCAACTACAGAATTGTCAAGAAGATAACAAAACCTGGATCGCGCAACAGTTGGAAGAGGCTAATTTCGGGCTCCATTTGCCATCAAACCTTGAGGAATCTGACAAAACTGTTGAAACCCCACTTCACAAATGGGGTCTTTTACTCCTATCTGTGGGCCATTTGTGTGATCTCTCAACCGATTTGTAGAAAATCATTTCCTAACACAAAAGTATTTTCAGAATTTGGTTGCGGTTGGTTTGGATGGGAGTTGAATGAACCAGAGTTCTGATGGTTGGATCTGATCCTTCCATTGCTCGTCTCTTCTATAAAATCGACCCAAAGGTCTGAGTTAAAGGGGGGGGGGTGCTCATCTGAGAGATTTCTCTTTCAGAACAGAAAAGTTGTTGCCATGAAGAGCTTTTGGAAGGGGAAAGATTCGAGTAGGAGACTGGAGATACCTCTTTGTAATTGAAGGTTTATGTATTTTTACAGAACTCGCTATTAATAAAGTGTCGTTATTTTCACATCTCTTGTTTTGAGTTCCATTAAATTTCTTTAATAGATCTCTTGTCTTTCATGTTTCAAATGGATTAATGTTGCTGGTTATTCATTTGCAAATTGTTAAATGTGTTTATTTATGACTTAGATTTTTCTTTGTTACAAATTTATACATTTATAATACTCAAACATAATTTATTCTTTTGGAAAGTTTTATCTGTATCTGCAAGTGATTGAATAGTTAATCTTTAAAGTAAATATGTTGGTTTTTCAACTAACATACATATATGCAGGTTATCTTGAATGAATCCATCTTGAGTTGCTTTCATTTAATTTTTAATAAATGACTGTGATTTAAGCGAGAAGTTTACCATCTCATTTACATTTCTGTCAATGCGATTAAAATACTTGTCATTCAAATATCTCAGGATAATCTGTAAATCAATTCAACATTCTCTCTAAGTTACTTAGTTTTAGATTAGGTTTACTTTCATAATTAGATTTGATTTTCCTTTTCTTCTTATCACCCACCTTGTTTTCCAATCTAGGAAACAGATCCTCTGTGGATCAAACTTACAAAAAATCCAGCGGAGGCTATAGAAGTATCCGCGGGAGATCACTACCTCAAATGGCTTGAGGATAAAGCAATACTTGCGTGGGATTGCTTGAAGCTTTTGGTTGGGTCTTCTCCGTGTCTTGTAATCCTTAGACACCCTTTTTAGCCACATACATAATTGAGGCTTCAACAAGACGCAAAACTAGACTCCTAGCTGGACATAAAATTGGGCGCTGAATTGGACACAAAAATGGACACAACATTGGTCGTAAAATTAGACACAACATTGGGTGAAAAAATGGATGCAACATTGGGTGCAAATCTAGATGCAAAAAAAGATGTAGAAAGATACGCAAAATTGGATGCAAGATGGGACACAAAACTAGACGTAAAATTGGATGCAACATTATATGTAGAACTAGATACAACATTAGAAACAAAATTTGATGCAAAACTAGACACAAAATTGGGCACAATACTATGCGTAACACTGATGCAAAAAAGACATAAAAGAGACACAACACTGGGCGCAAACTTGGATGCAACAAAAGACGTAAACATGACGTAAAATTGGATGCAAGATGGAGTGCAAACTAGACGCAAAATTGGACACAAAAGTAGACGAAAATTGGACCCAAAATTGGATGCAATCTGAACACAACACTAGACACACAACTTGATACATAGTTGGATGCAAAATAAGGTGCAAAATTGGGTTTAAAATTGGTTGTAAAACTTGGTGCAAAATCAGACACAACATTGGATGCAAATATGGGCGCAAACAAGGATGTAATAAAGGACAAAAAAAATGATGAAATACTAGATGCAAAATTTGGTGTAAAGAACGACACAAAAAAGACCCAAAAAATGATGCAAAAAAATTGGCTCAAAATTGGACACAAAAATAGATGTAAAAAAGACGTGAAAAAAGATGCAAAGGTTGACGTTTTATGAAAAATGTACAATAGCGCCATGTTTGGCACCAGATTGTTCACCACAATTGGAAAAACAATTACACTAAAATTTGGCGTTAAATACACGCAAATTCTCGTTTTTGTTGTAGTGCATATTCTAGTGCCGTTGTCGGGGAGCATAGACACAAAGCTATCATTCCATGGTTGTATGACAATGATCATATTTGTTTTGGATGGTGAACAAAAAGCAGACACTTCAAACTACAATTTTTCACCTAGCAAATCCATTTGCAAGCGACTCGATTGATCCATAAATTTAAAGGCAATGGTAGCTGTAATAGATAGAAAGTATGCATTTTGTGATTTCTTTAATGTACATGATTTTCCTCATACTATGTCGGATACACTAGTACAAAATGAGAGATAAGTGACAAAAAAAGACCAAAATCCTCATATAAATGACCACTTTTGAGTCGGTGACCGTTGGTGGCAAATTAATGGACATTTATCACGCGACCAAAAATGTGGTCATATTTAGTTTGGTCATTTACAACTTATCTTGTGGTCATATATTTGGTCATTAATTTGGTAATATATTTGGTCATTAATTGTCATATAAATGACCACTTTTGAGTCGGTGACCGTTGGTGGCAAATTAGTGGACATTTATCACGCGACAAAAAATGTGGTCATATTTAGTTTGGTCATTTACAACTTATCTTGTGGTCATATATTTGGTTGTATATTGGTTATTAATTGTCACAATTAATGACCAAATATATTACTAAATTAATGACCAAATATATGACCACAAGACAAGAATAAATGACCAAGCGAAATATGACCACATTTTTGGTTGCATGATAAATGACTACAAATTTTCCACTAGTGGTCGCCAACTCAAAAGTGGTCATTTATATCCGGATTTTTGTCATTTTTTGGTCAATTATCTATAATGTGACAATTAATGGCCAAATATATTACCAAATTAATGACCAAATCTATGACCACAAGATAAGAATAAATGACCAAGCGAAATATGACCACATTTTTGGTTGCATGATAAATGACCACAAATTTTCCACTAGTGGTCGCCAACTCAAAAGTGGTAATTTATATCCGCATTTTTGTCATTTTTTGGTCAGTTATCTCTAATTTTGTACTAGTGTATATTTCAGGTTTTGGCCACTAATTTAGTCATTTTGATCTAATATTGCAATATCATTAGGGCACGGAGGAATCGAACCACCAACCTCCTGCTTGTAAGGAAATCGCTCTTCCATTGAGATAACACCCTTTAATATTTTTGGGAACCTAACTTATAGAGTCCTCTATAATGGTAAAAAAGATCAATACACGCCTTTAATTATCTACTATTTGGCAGGGACAATAGAGAAGCAAATTTGTTAACTGCTCATTTTGTTTTTCCAGTTGGCATTACAGGTAAGGCTAAGTTGCACAATTGTATTTGCAAACCATGCCAAGGCCTTAGTTCTATTTTATTTCACATCGAAGGGTGGAATGCAATAATCCATCAATACTAGTGTATTACTCATCCATTATCTTGAGAGCTATGCAATATCTTAAGTTATATCATTCTAATGATGTGCAATGCGATGTTTCCTATGCAAAGTTTTTTAAGTGTCTACACTACAAACTCCTAAGTTTTATAGTCAGAATGAATAATTGTCTCCTTACCCAAGACATAATGTCTCCATTGCTTCATACCTTGACCGATCACAAGGAGATCACAGTCATAAGCTAATCATTATATAATCCATAGCGATATGAAACTAGGTGTTTGTGTTGAATAAGAAGAACTTAAAGTTCATACTCTTAGGTGTCAAACTAAATCTTGCTGATAAAATGCAAGTACAAGGCTAGCATTGTGCATAATTTGCACTTAAGTTCTTTGAATGTTTCTTACTGTGTTGTATTCCATTAGAACACTGGTTTCTTGGCGGTTCGCACAAGAGTGCATGAAGTAGGTGCACAACATGAAAGAATCCCAAGACAAGCTAGCTATAAATATTTGACACCTTAAGAAAGCTTCATAGTTCATTGATGCTAATTGGGATCAACCACTCTTTAATGACTTGTACCTTCTCTAGATCACTCATCTCATCAATGATGAAATAGAGTTACTTAATGCATTTCATGGTAAATGTACATTTCTCCAAGTTGGCATAATATAACTCAAACCATAAATATCAATGTGGATAATTAACGTATTTCTCATAGGGATTAACGATGAACTGAGCAAAAGTGGGATCATCTCTTCGAGTTGGACACTATATCTCTTCCAAATAATAGAGTCGCCCTTCTCTTGTTTGCCTCCCGAGGGGTTTAAGCTAGACTAAATGATTGGACACTATTGAAATAGACTTTGCCTTTCTTATTTAAGAAGAGCATTTCGATCTTCAAGTGGGTTCCAAGGGTTTTTTCACTGTTTTGTTTCTTGGCCGACTTTTATATTAACTAGGATAGCCACCAATAGAGTGGCGGGTTAACGCTCATAGCCACAACCAACTACTTAATTTTGTGAAGATAGCTAGTTGTTAAACAAAAGATAAAATATATAATATATAAATTTATATCCATTATTCATACCAAATTGTTAGAGTTAATATAAGCACAAAAAGCTGATATGAAAAAAACAAAACAAAGTGTAGTCATTTAGTTAACCACTTTTAACTGAAGCTTATTTAAATCTTAATCTTATTACAGTTAGGTTAATCTTATTGATGAGCTCAAGCAAATTCAAATCTCAGATAATATCTGAATTCCTATAGACAAAATTGGAATTAGTTTTTGTTTTGATTTATATTAATTGGAATTTGGACAGAGGCAGAGCAATAGGTTTGACAGTCTTGGTTGAGCTCTTGTCAGTAGAGACCGGGTTCGATCCCAGGTCTAATTGAGGCTTGGAAAATTACAGGGTCAATCTTGCGAAGACTATAGCAAAGACTATGACCTATTGTCGTGAATTCCAGACCTGCTCCAAGAAAATTATAGGGTCAATCTAGCGAAGACAGACTTTGGCAAAGACTAGGACCTATTGACGCGGATTCTGACAATAAAAAGAAAGTGGGCAGTGGGCACACACCAACTTTATTCTGTAAATTACTCGATAATTTCCCAGGAAACATGGTGCTCACTCTCAATCTTCCAGGCAGCTGCTCCGAAACTTACTCTCATCTGTGACGCAGCTTCCCCTGCGATTCGAACCTTGGATCAACGGAAACTCTGAGCTCCATAAATATACAGATTGCCTATTCCCCAGCACCAGATTCGTGAAGTGAAATTCGTTCGTTTGAATGCACGCAAGGGTGAGATGAATATGACCCAGAAACCACCGGTGGCAGCTCGATCATACGTGAAAGCCCATCCAACGTGTGATTGGGATAAGTTCCTGAAAAGAGAGAACGAGTCGATGGCTACCATGGTGTGCTATATCATGTTTTTCATCCTCGCCTATTCTATGATTCTCCTCATTTTCTCCTCTTCAAATCCCAATTCCAAAATCTGGCAGATTCCCTATTTCCGCTTTTATATATGCGCTGTTGCAGGTTCAATTAGTGTTATGTTTGTGTATGCTGTATATAATGTTATAACCCAGTCTGCGCGCATGTGGAAGCTGGAGAAGGATAATCTCGACTGCCATCAATGGGAGGAGGAGGATCTGTCTCCACAGTCTTTCGACCTGTAAAGCCCGCCCGCTCGTTGTTTCCAGGGGCAGAGAACTAGACTCTTTTTTCAAAATTTTCGTTCATCTCAATTCCTGGGATTCGAACTCCCGACCTTATATTTGAAAATAACCAAAAGTATATAGTGCCGACTATAATAATTATGAATAGTAGTCTATGCTCAAAGTTATGTTCAAGGGTTTTTGGGTTTTCTTTCAACCCGTATCTAGCAATGGAATTTCTCTGTTATGCTAATGAAGTTCTTCTTTATTTAAATGGTCTTCTTCTTAAAAAGCTTAGCAAGCTCTTCTATTTGGATAGGAATTTGGGACCGTTTGTTAAAAATAAGTGTTTTTAATAATTAGGTTTAAAATATGTTTATGATTAGCTAGGTGCTATATAGTATGAGGAGATGTTGTCATGTTCTTAACATTATGTTGCCAAAAATAAAAAATAAATAATAAAAAATTTATGTGACTCATAAAATAAAAAATAAAACCAAATAAAGGGTAAATTCATAAAATAAAAATTTTAAACCAAATTAAAAGTTATTAAAAAATCTGGTAAAAAAAAACATAAATCAAGCTTAAACATGAATCTCTCAAGCAGAGAGAAGGATCAAATTTCTTGAGGTATAAATTTATTTTTGGACGTGTAAAAAATTTAAGGTTAAAAAACTTACAAATTGGATCTCTCTAAAGGCTTTATGGATCAAGGTTAAAAATGAATCTATGTTCATTTATTAGCAATGTTAACGCAAATAAATTATTTTGAATTTCATAATATTTCTATGTAACAAAAGTAATATAATGTAATTATGACCTTGACTATCCTCCATTAATTGATTTGCTTTATTATTGAATTTCCATGACCAAAAAGATTTGAGAGAAACTTCCCCAAATCTTTTTAATTTTGATGAATTAATAAATGATGAAGATACGAGTTGTCCAACAACAATTCTAACATTTACTGTAACTGATTTGCTTTATTATTGAATTTCTATGACCAAAAAGATTTGAGAGAAACTTCCCCAATTTTTTTAAATTTTGATGAATTAATAAATGATGAAGATATGAGTTGTCCAACAACAATTCTAACATTTACTATAACACAAAAAGTGGGGGTGCACAAAGGGGGACCCATACAACTATGAGAGGAGAGACCTATATTAATGTTATTGAAAAGTTGATAAGAAGATAGTATACATGAACTTTTTGCAACTATTTCACCTAAGTTTGGGTTTTTCTAGCCTCTGTCTCCAAGCATACTCTATTTCATATGACAAGGACTTAAATTTCAACTCATGGAGGAGCCAAGGAGTGGTTTAACAAAATCTAAAGGAGTATAGGTCAAACTTGTAGAAGATGCATGAACATTCTCAAGATGAGGATTGGAGCTAAGGGATTAAAATTGACAAAGATGAGACTATAGTTTCAACATAAGGGTGAATTACCCCTTCATCCAACCATAGACCTCTTATTTATATGCTTACAAAGTGGTTCTAAGAATTTGGGCATGAGATTAAGGCTACATAGGTGTATGACTTCCATAGGCCCATACATTTTGTACTTTATTCTTTTTGGGCCATTTTAAATGCATGCACGAGTTTCTAACTAGCAAACTACATATTATGCATGAGTTGCATCACTACATGGTGCATGCACAAGGAAAGAGACTTTAAAACTTGGTCAAGAAATTATAAATTGTTGAATCAACACTTGAATGTGACTCACTTCAACTCATGGGTCAATGGGTGAGTAAAATTGTCAATAACAAATATTTTGATCCATTTGTTAAACACCCATAACCTTAATACTCTTAATTGATGGATGTGAAATGTGAAGACCAAATATAGCTAGAAACAATTGGAACCATATTGAGTGAATGCAAAAGCACCTGATAAATTGATAACTTGTTCACCATGTTTAGTTGGGTGAGGGTAATTACATTAGAGCCTTCCCCAAGGAAGAATTGATTAGGAGTGAGGTAGAAGATCTTATCCTCGGGAGACCTAGGTAAAACATCTCCATAACCCAATAGAATGAAAAAAAAAGGATGGAACTCCATGCCTAAACAAGGGTAGGGTTGACAAGAACTTCCTAATGGAGTTGTTAAAATATAATGGGAAACTACACTTGATTAAGAGAAGCAAGAAAATAAAAGAAAACCCCATGCTTGAACAAGGGTAGGGTTGACAAGAACTCCCAAATGGAGACACCAAAATGTAGCATAGTGGCCAAAGTGAAGCACCATGATACCACACAAGAGACACTCTACATTCTGTCAAATGGAGTGGAGGAGTAAGGGAGTCATGGAGTTTCCATCTAGGAATGAAAATGCGAGGAAGGCCACTAGGTTAGTTGTTAATGTATTGATTAATGTCCATAGGGATTTGGTTAATTTAATGTGGTAGTTCTTTTGAGTTTTGACACTTTATAAGAAGCAAGATTTCTAATGCATGTAAGAAAGGAAATATCACCATTGAAACCAATGATAACAACACAAAGGAAACGAGGGGGTGGGTGATGAAGGAACACACTTGGATTTAATAAAGGTTTGTAACCTTTGATGAATGAACTTAAGAGATTGGGCTGCCACCACACTCCAAGATATGGTGTGGATCATCCCCTAGCCACACCATATTGTTACATCGTGACCACTTTCCATTTCCATTGTTTTTAGCATCACATTCCCAAATCCCAAAGTTGAAAGTTGAATTGGTCCATAATTAATATTATGGATATTTCCTCTTTTCATAAAAGAGGGAAACTAGCGAAATCCCTAAAAATAAGGAAAATCCCTCCCTTAAAAAGAAAAAAAAGAAACAAAAAAAGGAAAATTTCACAAAAAAAAAAAAATGAAGCGAGAAAACCCTAATTCCTATCCAAATGCCAAGGGCCAATACCACATTCCGATACCATAGGCCAATACCAAGGGACATTTCTCTTATATATTCAATGTGAAGGTCCCTCATTTTACAATATTTCTCCATACATGTTCCATATCATTACTATGCTGGAATCTCTCTTGAGACCCTGAATCCCCTTTGAGCATTCTAAGTTTCACCTCCCTTGGAGAGTTTGCACCTTATAACATGTGGTTAGAGAACATCGGGCTGCTGGGAGACTAGGAACCTGCTACTTCAGACAACTGCAAGGAAGAAAAACTATTGAAGAATGTTTACCATGTCATCTTAGATTTATTCCATGCACATGCTTAGTTTAGTTTCTATTTTCGACATTTCTCTTGTTTAGTTTAGTAATTTTATTTTCCGAATTGAAACTCTACTTCAGTTTCCATAAACCTTAGTAGGTTCATTTTGGCGTGTTCTACTATGAAAACACTAACAACAGTTTTTGGTGGGTCCACTGCGTTCGATCTCTATCGATCTGTGGTTTTGTTTCGCCACCTTTTCCGGGTTATTTTTGTTTTGTGTTTTTAGTTTATTCTATTTAGCTCACTCTGGTTTCAGACTGTTTATTGCTTCATGTCATATCCATATTATAAAATCGGCATGAACCTCCAAGTATGGCTCTTATTAACACTTTATTTTTTGATTTTTTTTTCTTTTTCAGTCGAGGCCACGCTTGTCTAGCCAGTAAGGGCGAGCTAAGTCACTCTTGTTTCCCTGTTCTGATAGACCAGATTGCTCCAACCTCTTGATAAAAGTGACCTTCTTGTTTAGGATGGGGTTGTACCTGTTTTCCTAGTAAGAGTGACTTAGGTCACTCTATTTACCCTTTTCTAAGCAACCAAGTTGCCCAAAGGTTCCCAATAAGAGAGACCTAGTATGTTTCTAGGTTTTTCTATTTTGATTGCATATGTTTTTCAATTCCGTGAGTGTTTTTCAATTCCGTGAGTCCTAGGTTGCCTCTGTCCTTCAATAGGTGTGATCTACAACTGCCTTATCTTTTCTGAGTTGTTTCCAACCCTCTAGACCCTCTATTCGGCCTCTTCCCTTCGTAGATTGCTATGATTTTTTCACTCCTATTTGTTTGCAGTTCCCTTTTGGTTTTGCTTGTGGCCATTTGCTTGCAGTAGTTGTATGCAAATATGCCCTTGTGATATCCCTATAGTGAAGAAAAATATGATTTGTTGAGTATTTGTTGTATTTTTGGGTGACATACAGATCTATTAGGACTGCATTGTTATTTTTTCAGTAAGTGTTGTGTTGAAAAGAAATCCCAAATGGAGACACCAAAAGGTAGCATAGTGGCCAGAGTGAAGCACCATGCTACCACCTAAGAGACACTCTACATTCAGTCAAAGGAGGAAGGGATTCATAGAGTCACCACCTAAGAATGAAAATGTGAGGAAGGCCACTACGTTAGTTGCTAATGTCTTGATTATTGTCCATAGGGTTTTGGTTAATTTAATATTGTGGTAGTTCATTTAAGTTTCCACGCTTTATAAGAAGAAAGATTTTTAATGCATGTAAGAAAAGAAATATCGCTAATGAAACCAACGATAAGAACACAAAGGAAACAAGGGGGAATGAAGGAACACACTTGGGTTGAACAAAGGTTTGTAACCTTTGATGAATGAACTCAAGAGATTGGGATGACATCACACTCCATCTTATAATGGCCATTAACACCAAAACATTGCACACCTTGCTCATCCCTGTTGTAGGTACAACAAATCCCATGTTATTTTGACATGGGAGCCCAATCACACATATGAAGGTGACTTTGTAGGATCCTTCATGACCTTGTAGGATTCTATTACATTTTTTATCGACTCATGGGATTCCCTAACTTAACCAAATTTCAAAGAAAATTCATGCTTGATTTGTTTGTTTTAAGATGCAGAAAGATTGTTTGCTTTAAAGTGTTTGGCTGTCCCGCATCCCGCAACCCACAAGTTGCGGAGTGTGGGATATTTTAGTTGGATATTTCAATTTTTCTCTATCCGCATTCCGCATTTGCAGAATGTGGGAGTTTTTTTAGATATGCTTTCATCGATCCGCAATCCGCATCCCGCAAAATGCGAAATGCGGGTTGTGGAGTTGTCGTTTATTAATCGTTTGGTTTGCGTGTGTCCGCAACCCGCATCCCGCAAAATGCGGAATGCAGGGTGCAGAGCTGATTGAATAAGCTTTCACTATTTCGTGATTCCACATCCCCATCTCGCAAAATGTGGAATGTGGGTTATGGAATGATTAATAAAAATTTTGAGTTTCATGTTTGGCCCCCTTATCCCACAAAACTTGATCCTGACCATTCTTTTCACCCTAATCCTACGGTCTGTATTATTACCCATGAATTATAAATATGGTCGTCTTATTTACGATGTTTTCACTATTTTAACCATTGTATTTTTCTCTCCTACGTGAATTTACATCCATATTTTACCAAGCAATTTCGACAGTGTTCACTACGGTTTTAGGTTGGTTATCAAGTCGCTTTCTCACAATTTGAATTGCTTACTGTGCTTCCTTTACAATTCAATTTAATTACTGGTACCGGCATTCAAACAGGATATGGCAACATCCAAAACACCCTAAATTACCAGGAGCAAAAACCTCCTGAAAGACAAGTTTAACAAAGACCTAAATTTTGGTGTCTTCTCCGATACTAGTGGACGAGTGTCTAAAACTTACCAGTTAGATTGGTCCCGAGTTTATTCCATCTTTGATAACAATGACCTTTCAGACTTCCAGGGTAATCAACTCGTTTATGAGAGAATTAGGGATTCTGGCCTTCACATGATTGTCGCAAGACCGGCCATCCTCCCTTACAATGATGTAGTTAGATGGATTATAGACCATGCTAACCTAAAAGATCGTTCCTTTAACACCAGTATTGGGATGCAATTGGCCAATTTCCGCTCTGAAACCTTTGTGAGAATTTGTGCCCTTAAACCTTTTACGCAGCTCCTCGATGCAGACTTTACTAAAGCTGCTAAGTTTAGGTTCAATTTCAACCAAATGCTGAAATCTTGGATGGCTAAACCGTGCGAGTTCTCCCAGAGGAAAGACAAACTTTACCCCCTCAAATGGTTCAAGGAACCTTATTCCCTGCTTGCAGCAATGTTATGCAGGCTTTATGGTCTCCCCAACTGTTCTTACTTCAAGAAAGAATGGCCCCCCATTGCTCACCATGTCATAACTATGGGTGAAGCCTTCCCTTGGGCTTCAATCCTATCACTTGAACTCAAAAATTCCATACAAGAATTCCAGAAAGATACTGCTAGGAAGAAGCCCAAATTTTATCTTTCTTCCTTGATTGTGGATATCTTTTGTGCCAAGTTCCGATTCCCCAATATGGGATGGAGTTGGGTATTACCAGCCCCACATGTGCATATTTATCATTCCAAGCTATGGGATACCAATTATGTAACCATGTTTTATGATATATGTGAGAGTTTCCTTAGCCGGGTCTATTTCCTGATTTTCAACAAGGAAGCTCCTATGTTCTCACCTGAAGCTAAAATCCTCATAGCCACTATAGGAGATTGGTATGTCAGTGAATCATTCACCTATATCAAATTTTTTGGTAGCAATGCTGCCCATATGTTGCCTAAGATCGTTCAGGACAAGTTGGTCCGTAAGGAGATTTCATTTCAAATAGTCACAAAAGAGATTTACAAAAAAATGTTGCACCTAAGAGGAAGGTTTGGCCCAAGTTTCCTATAACCCTTGGATCCTTAAGCGTACCTACTTCTACTTGGGCATCAGAGCTTAGTGGCCACATAGTGTCACTCAAGCTTGGTTTTGCTAGTAAAAGGCAGCATGATCCCAAAGGGATTGTTGATTTCCACCTTAAGCAAAACCACTTTAAAGCAAGCTACACTCATGAGGAAACTCCAGATGATTTCATCTATCAGGGAGTTGATACTTTTTTTGAAGTCTTGGCAAGGGCAAAAAGCAAAGAAGAACAAAGTCATATCCTGCAATACCAAAAGGAAATCAGGCACAGAGTTTGACATTACAGGTCTATGGAGTTATACATTTAGGAAAAGGTAATAAAAGACAGGGAAGAAAAGGAAGCCCAAGCTACAGCAAAGGAGGCTCTAGCAGCCAAAAATGCATCCATTGAAACCAATTCAGACATAGGTAAAGGAAAAGCTCCCATGGAAGAAATTCCCCACACATCTGCTGAGTAGCAGGTCAAGGCATATTTGCATACTTTTGAGTAGATCAAACAAAGATTGAGCAGAATGACTTCAGCACTAGACACACAGGAAGTTGCAACCTCTCAGCCAGCTGAAGCTGCTCAGGTGACCACTGTGGTTGAAAAGACTCAATCTGAACAAACCCAGTTTGAGGAGAAACCCTCCAAAAAGTTGATTTACATAATTTTACTAGTTTATTTAATGGTAGCAATGGAAAATATTCATCACCTTCTCCACAACCAAAACCTTCTTCCCAATCTGGACCATTTTGTTCTACGGTACTTCTCTCATCAATTATAGCTTTATCTTCATTATCTGCTGGTTCTACTATGACACCTTTTATGTCCCAGCTTTACCAAGATGCCACTTGTCTTCCTAAATCTATTACACCTGTTTCTGTAGATATGCCCATTCCTTTAGCTATTGTACCACTAGTTTTCAAAATCCCATTGCATATTCCTTCATTCATCTCAGTGTCATCCCCTGTGCCTGAGATAACTTCAGCAGTTTCACCATCATCACTAAAGGCTACTTCTTTGCAACTTTCATCTATTGAAACTTCTATTCCTAACATTTCTTCAGCCCCTGAAGTAATTCTTGCTTAGAATGTTACCTCTTCTCCATCCACTTCTCCTATTACTATAACTATACCCTCTTACACCACAGCTCAATCCTCTTCTCTGATATCCACATGCGTTAGTATACCCCCCATTGATGAGATGAGGGATGAATTCAATGAAGATTTTGTGATATCCCTGGGAGAATATTGGTACAGTAAAGCTGGTAGATCAATGGTGAAGGAGGGTAAGAAGAGGAACAGGGATCAGAGTGATATGGACATATCTATTACAAATGAGGTTGTGTGGACCTAGCGATCAAGTGACCCACAGGCGTATGCCACAGATGCTGCAACTATTTTAGGGGCTTTTACAGGCGCCAATTTTGATGTTGTTAACACTTTGAACCGAGAATTTGGCAAACAGAAAGAAGAAATTGTCAGTCTAAAGGAGGAAATGGAACAACTTAACAGGAAACATGAGAGTAGGTATGATGAACTTCAAGAGAAGAATGTTGCTCTCGGTGAAGAACTGCAAAGAGAAAATACTGTTAATGCCACTTTGGTTCAAAAGGTTGCATTGTTAGAAAGACAATGTGAAGATGCAATTGCAAGTGCAACTTCATCTTCGTTTTCCAAATTTTCCCAGGAAGAATTTAAAGAGCTTTCCCTTCGAACCAACAAGGAACATCATGATTTGGTCTGTGAGTTATTTAAAACTCTTTATAATATCTTTGAAAATCACATGGTTTTTGACAAGATGTTTGTTGTTCTGGAAGACCTAGTTGAGAAGAGACAACAAGCTTTGAAGGCTTATGATGAAGTGATAGACTGGCAAAGGTACATGAAAGATAAGCTAGATAATGTCACTTTTCTCACTAACTTCTAGCTAAGAGGATAAGGATTATTTTGAGAGCCTGGGAAGATCTAGATGAGATAGTAGCTGAAGCCATAAAGAAAGCACAGGCCATTTGCATCAAAAGATGGTATGCAGTTGACAACATTATGGATGAATTGTCCTTTCCTGCAATGGTGCTTATTGAAAAAGCATGTCCACCTAGATCGATGATTGAGCAAGTGGAGCAATGATGGGATGAAGGAGAGCAGAATACCAAAAATATTGACCACATTAGCATCCATGATGTAGATCAGTTGATCAGACAACCATTTGCGGTGGAGAGAAAGATCCACATCTATATCTGATTTTGGCATAAACTGGTTAAGAATGAGATTGAAGATCATAAGTGCAATGCCTAGCTTGGCATTGAATCTGCCAGTTACCCTAATATTGATGAATTGCTTCATATCTGGAAGATGTGGATAGATTTCTTGGAATATTAGCTTTGTTTAGGATTTGATCCCCTTTAGGGGGGAATCCATTGTTTTGTAATAATGATTTAAGAGGGCGATCTTGAATGTGTTAGGGAATTTTTTTTGGACTTTTGGAATAAGGAAGACTGATACAGGAGATTGAAAACACCTCTGGTTGTTCATATGGTTTATGTAATTTTTTACTGAACTTCAAATCAATACAATATTGTTATTTCTTATCTCTTGTCTTTGTCTGAATGAATTTCTTCAAACAAATCTTGATCTTCTTTGTTTCAAATGGACAAATAATGTTATTATTTATTTACAATTATTAAACGTGTTTATTTAACTTAGATTTATCTCTGTTATTTATTAATACATTGATCAAGCTTCATGAAATTTATTTTATGAACTGTCTTTATCTATTTTTGTGAATAATTGAACAGTAATATTTAGCAGCATAATATGCTTGTTTTTCAACTTACATGCGCTATGCAGGTTAATCCAGAATGATAGAATCTCAAGTCACTAACTAATTGATTTTCATTAATTAGCTGTGAACTAAGCGATGAATTTCTAATCTGATTTACATTTTTGTTGATTGGATGAAAATTATTTGTGTGCTTACATCTTTGGTTCACCTACAAATCAACCCAAAATATTCTTTAGGTAGCTTAGGTTTAGATCAGGATAATTATCTTAGCTAGATTTGATTTTTCTTTTCATTTTGCTACCTATATTGTTTTCCAATTTTGGGAAACAGATCCTCTGTGGATCTAACCCTTGAATGCCAGCGGAGGCTACTGTAATATCCGTGGGAGATCACTACTTTAAAAAACTTGAGGATAGAACAATACCTGCGTGGGATTGTTTGAAGCCTTTGGCTGGGTTTTCTCCGTGTGTTGTAAGCCTTAGACACCCTAATCAACCACATACACAGTTGGGGCTTCAACAAATGGCACTAGAAGGAGGGTCATCACATCATGCCTAAACGACACACATAGACACCTCCTCCAGCTAGAGATCCGATCATCACTAGTAGTCGCGCTAGCATGTCTACTTCAGGGGAACAAGTAGCACAAGGTCAGACGTCGTCCCATCCACTACCGCACAAGGACAGAGTGCCCCAGGTAGCAGATACATTCTTGTATCACCTACTCTAGGAACAATCACAGTTGAACAACTGTTGAAGTGTAACTCTGACAATGTATCTAAAATTAGAAGAAAGTACGATGAAGAACGTCTAACCCGTAATCTTCCCTAGAGCAATAATCAAAGCAATCTTAACTCAGAAGATTCAAACACAAAAAGAAATCGGCCTCTCCCCAGTGAACTGTCTACCCCTGGGTTAGATCTAGATTTGCTTTTCCAGGAATCATCTACTCCTTGACCCTCCATCTGAACAGCAGGAACACCACCATCTCCTCCCTCTTCCCCATCTTCTTCAGACCAATCGTTCGATTATGAATCCTCAACCTCGTCACAGGAACCTGTTCCTATGGCTAACGAAAGACATAACAGACCTTGGTTAGATGGAGATGTCGTCTCTGTTTTAGGTGATCAACATAGATTGCCTAAAAACCCTGAGAAGTGGCTTCCAAAATTCAATCCATATGACAAAATTCCTGTGGAAGACCACATAAAATATTTCATGCAAGCCATTAGACTTAGGAATGTCATACATGAAGACGTGGTTTGTAGACTGTTCCCTTACACCTTCGAGGGAAAATCTTCTACCTAGTACTTTTCCTTAGAATCTAGTTCCATCCCATCTTGGGATGTATTCTCTGAACTCTTCACCCAAAAGTTTGGGGATGACAAAACCTAGAGGAGTTAGTCATAGAGCTCTCTTCCATGAAAACTAAGGGCAAAGAAAGAGTTAAAGATTACAATCAACGGTTTTCGTATTTAAAGAATAGGATCCTGAGTACAGTACTCCCTATCGAGGAGTTATTGGTAGCATTTTACATTAAAGGTCTTCCTACCCAAATAGACATGTGGGTTAAGGGATCCCGTAAGGATTCCTTACAAGATGCCTTCTCTGAAGAAATACAGGTTGAAAGGGACATGTTGTGTCTCAAGGACAACCTTGATCCCACATCTGAACAAGCGTCTACCTCACATAGGAAAAATGATAGTTCTCCTAAACCCTCTGCTACTAATCAAGATCCATTTAACATGAGTGAAGTGAAGAATCTCCTTCAAAGAGTGTCTAATGAGATGGTATATCTCAAGAAGAAAAGCAATGAAAATCAATCAAACAATAGGGGATTCAATAGGGAACCTTTTAGGAGACCAAATCAACCTCCTCAGAATCCACCACCTCCAAATCCCAGCGAGGGATTCACCTCAGAAGAGATATTTTTTGTCTTGAAATACTTAGCTACAAGAACACTAGACATTCCAAAACCCTCCGAAGATCAGTCCACTCAAGATTCACAACCTCCCCATGAAGAATAGGAAGATGACCAGCAGGTCAGTTCTGTGAGATTCTTTTTAGAAGAAGAAGAAGAAGAACCCAACATGATTTTTAACCTACAGAACACACACAATACCAGGTCTGAAGGGCCACCTCCCTAGGAATCATTGCCTTCGACACAGATCCCTAGCAAAGGTAAGACTCAAACTCAGAAGGACACCCTCATTCCTGAGCCAGAATACAACTTGGTCGAGGACCTTAAAAGAGTCAAAGCAAATATATCTTTATTTGATCTTCTTAATATACCTTCCATAAGGGATTCCTTACCCAAAATCATGATCATAAAGCAACCCCGAGAAGCTCAAAATAACAATTTTGATTTTGCTCCCCAACCAAACCATCCAAAACCTGGAAGCAAGGGCACTCCTCCCTTCTTACGTACCTTTGAAATATTTAACAGGAACGTGCATAACTGTATGGTAGACTCAGGTGCTTCATCCAATTTTATTCCCCTTTCTGTATGTAATAAACTCAATGCCACCTAGTAAACCCGTCCTATTCAAATTGTGCAATTAGATAGATCCAAGGTTAAAGTTATGGGGAGACTGAGGAATGCTCTTCTCAGATTATCTGTAGATCCTTGGATTCATCAAACTATCGATATTGTGATTGCAGATATTCCAGAGACTTACAGTATGTGGCTGAGTAAGGATTGGTCAGAGAAACTTAAAGGTTACTTTGCTACTGATTGGTCTCACTTGTGGTTGCCTCTTAACGGGTAGCCTAACAAGCTCAAAGTTGATAGGGAACTATTCATGAAACAAACTGTAACTGATCTCGACGGGTCCAACGAATCTGTCTCCTTCTTTAACAATCAAATTAAACATTTCACATTTGACACTTTATTTGGAGACTTGCTTGTTGATGTCTCACCAACAGAGAATGAGTAGAAGCACTCTCAGATAACTCATCTTACATGGGTCCCATTCTCTAGCACTTTTGTTCATAATGTATATAATGTAAATACCATTTTCAGAATTGATCCTATAGTTTGGACTTTGTTTTTTGATGGCTCCAGGTCAAAGGCGGGAGCAGGTGTAGGATGTGTACTTATTGATCCTAAAGGGATCAAAACAATGATCACACGCAGGTTGGAATTTGATTGTACCAATAACGTGGCTGAGTATGAGGCATTAGTCCAAGGACTCAAGAAAGCTATTGATATGGGAGTGAAAGCGATTGAATGCATGGGAGACTCTCAAATCATTGTGAAACAAGTACGAAATTAGATACATTGTCTATCTCCACATCTAGTTAATTACCAAAGATTAATCAGAGATATGACTAATTCCTTCTCAACATTTAATATTAAATCTATTCCTAGATCACCAAACTTTGACGCAAATCTATTAGCCAATAATGCATCTAGACTGATCCCGCCCGAAGTTTTGTATCCACAAAATTTCTCTATCTAATTGATGTACAGACCCTCTATACCCGACAATGTCACAAGTTGGAAAGTGTTTGATGATGACCATCAAATGCTTCACTTCTTGTCATCCAAAAATACCTTCGAGGGTATGGCTATCGATGAAGTTGACCATGAGAAGTCTCTATCTGATCCTTCCAACATCATCCCCAAGTCTGTCATCAGTATGGAGAAGTTCTATGATTTACAAGATAAATTCAGACAAACCATCAACTGCAAGACTCAAAACTCAATCTTGAATCACACCCCTGTCAACTTGGGAATAGAGCACGAGCCTCAATTTATCAATCTTGGGATACATTGTTCCCGTGACGAAAGAAGAGGTTTTATCAAACTGTGCAGGGAATTTAAAGACATTTTTTCCTGGACATATGATGAACTCAGGACTTTTAATACTACTGTCATGCATCATAACATCCCCATGAAACCTGAGGTAAAGCCCTATTAGCAGAAATTAAGGAAAATGCACCCCAGTCTGGAGCCTTCTGTTAAGAAAGATCTTGACAAGCTGCTCTCGACCAGGATCATATTTCCTGGCAGGAACACGTAGTGGATAGCTAATTTGGTTCCTGTTCATCAGAAGAATGGGGAAATCAGACTCTGTGTAGACTTCAGGAATCTCAACCAGGCCTCTGAGAAAGATAATTATTCTATTCCTCCAATGGAGCAAATCCTACAGAAAGTAGCCGGATCGGATATGTTTTCGTTGCTAGATGGTTTTTCTGGCTACAACCAAGTCTTGGTTGCACCCAATGATCAACTTAAAACTGCCTTCCAGACCTCTTGGGGGACATTCGCATATAGATGGATGCTGTTTGGACTAATAAACACAGGAGCCATGTTCCAGAGAGCTATGGACATAGCTTTCAGGGGCTTGATCCATAATTCTGTCGTTGTATACTTAGATGATGTTACCAGTTACTCTAAAAAATGACAGGATCATTTGTCTGCTTTAAAACAGGTATTCGAAAGGTGTAGAAAATTTGGCATCTCCCTCGATCCCAAGAAGTCCATCTTTGTAGTAATAGAAGGTAAGTTTTTGGGTTTCATAGTCTCGAAGGAAGGTATGATCATTGATCCAAAACGTGTTGAAGCAATATCCAAGATCGGCCTCCCTAACTCTTGTAAGGCAATGCAGTCATTCTTGGGTAAGATCAATTTTGTTCGTAGATTTGTTCCAAATTTTGCTCAAGTTGTGAAACCCATGCAATTCCTAGTCAAGAAGGATGTACCATTTTAGTGGTCCGATGAACAAAAGAATGCGTTTACTGAAATTTGGAAAGCCATAGCAAAAGCACCTGCTCTTATGTCCCCATATTTTAGTAAATATTTTATATTGTATACATTTGCTACTAGATTTTCTTATGCAGCTGTCCTGACACAGAAAAATCACGAGGACGCTGAGATCCCCATTTCATTCATGAGTTTGAAATTCAAAGGGGCTGAACTCAAGTACTCCCAGGTTGACAAACATGCCTACATAGTATATAAATCAGTAAAACATTACAGGCCTTATCTATTGAAGTCAAGGACTAAGGTGATTGTCCCTTATATGGCCATTCGCAATGTCCTCATCCAAAAGGAGTTGGGAGAAAAGAGATCTCACTGGATGACCACCCTTCAAGAATATGATCTGGAGATCAAATCTGCAAAGATTGTCAGAGGACAAGGTTTGTGTCAGCTCACTTCCCAGTCAAACAACCCTGAAAATCAACGCACCGATTGGGAACAGGAAGAGGCTACTCCTATAGGTTTTGTTAATGCACTTGAGACTACAGCATCTGAATGGCGTGATCACATCAAATTCTTTCTTCATAATGGGTTTTCTCCTGAAACCCTAGATCCCAAAAAACATAGAGCACTAAGGATGAAATCAGCCCCTTATCAACTTATTGATAATGTTCTATTTAAGAATAATTATGATGGAGTGTTTCTTAGATGCCTGGAAAAGGATCAGACTGATGACTTCCTGTTTCAATTTCATGCAGGACCTGCAGGTGGACATTTCTCAGGTGATACAATGGCTCATAAAATCATCAGGGCATGATACTATTGGCCTACCCTATTCATAGATGCCCATTCATTTGTCAAAAAATTCGACCCTTACCAGAAGTGTACTGGAAAAATCAAGAAACCTGCCTTTCCTTTGCATCTCGTAGCAGTTCAATTCCCATTTTAGCAGTGGGGATTGGATTTCGTCGGACCCATCAACCCTGTATCCTCATTACAACATAAATATATCTTGACATCCATTGACTATTTTACGAGGTGGGTAGAAGTAGTCCCTTTAAGGTTGTGTAACATGAACCAAGTAATTTCCTTCCTTGAAAATCAGATAATCACTAGGTTTGGCACCCTCGAGTATCTGTTTTTTACAATGCTTCATACTTCCAATCCATTGAACTGACCAGCTGCTCCCTTGAAAAGGGAATTAAGCTTAAGTTTTTTGCTAATTACTACCCTTAGGGCAATGGGCTTGCGAAGTTCTCAAACAAAAACTTGATAAGCATTCTAAAAAAGATTGTGGCTTCACACCATAAAGAATGGCACACCCAAATTTACTATGCTCTTTGGGCAGATCGAATCACCCCAAAGGCAGCCCTTGGTAACTCCCCTTATTTCCTTGTTTATGGCAAGGAAGCTGTCCTGCCAGCTAATCTCACCATTCCTTCATTGTAATTGGCCCAATCCATCCAAGATAATGACTCTTCCCCATTACCGCAGAGGATTGATTCTTTGCTCAAGTTAGAAGAGGATAGAAACAAAGCCAAGAATAAATTCTACCAACATCAACATTTTGTTAAGAAATGGTTTGACGAGAGGTATTCATCAGATAGAGACTTCTCATTGGGAGATTTAGTGTTGAGATGGGACAAACAACACAAGGACAACAAATAGTACACCAATTTTCAATGACTTTGGCTGGGACCATTCATTGTTACATAAAAGATTGGTCCTAGTATGGTTTGACTACAAACACTGGAAGGGGTCGTTGACACCTATCCAGTGAATGTTTTTCTGCTCAAGAAGTAATTTGTTTGAAAAGGTTGGTTCAACCCTGTATATAGGTCTGGTGTGTTATTTTCCTTTTATTTTCTAAATGTTTGCTTGATATTGGTAGCTTTTTGGTAATCTCTGCACACTTGGCAATAATGAGCAATCAGTTTTCCTCAGTACTCAATACTCTCAACCGAAACAAGCTTGTCAGTTTCTATCTTTTCTAACTCATATCAGGATCTGTTATATCTGAATCATAACCAAATTTGCAGAATTTTGTATTAATGCTCTCTCATCCAGGTTAATATATTCTTCATGCCTTACTTTGATGATGAGAGTTGTGGAAGAAAAGGTTCATTCGGTCTAAGGTCTCATTAGAGCACTGCGGCATACTTTTATAGCCCGTTCAATCTTACCCTTTGGAATTCAATTATCGCCATATATTTTATCATATGGATTGCAAGATGAGGGGTCTCATCACGAGCCAGCTCGTTATGTTCATAAGTGCTCAGTGGAATGACATCTTTGCCATATAGTATGGGGAGTTGGCTTCCAGTTTTATGGAAGATGGGAGATCCTATCACAGGTCGACTCATTCATGATCTACAGAGCATCAGTGAGTAACGCTGCCACCATGTGGAAACCAAGCCATGGCAGTGTCTTGTAATCCATGTGCGAAATAGAACCCTATTCATTCCCAAACAAGAGAGTATCGTGCATCAGGATGAGGGGGTCCTATCTAAGGCCAAAATCACTATGATCATAAGCTTGATTTTGGACTGAAACTATCACCAGATGGTATCCAAGCCATGGTAGTTGCTTTTTGCCATATATCTAGAAGACAAGAGGCCTCCTTACCGAGCCAACTTGTTCAGTTTCCAGGTCATGTTTGTGAATGGAGCTGATCACCAGAACATGGGGCAGTGGTCCTATGTCATTACAATCTTGTTATTTCTTTAGAAAAAAAAAAGAGGGAAGGAATGAATGGTGGTTTCATTGGCCTCTGTGTAAAAACCAAAAAGTGTTAAAGGTCTGACCCCGGGTTCAACTTTAAACTGCATGCCTATGTCATCCTGAGTTCAAATGATCCCGATCCTCCAATGACATCTGAATCAAAGTTGCAACTTTTAAAAATGGCCATGGATGGAAGTGCATTAATAATTTTGATAATCCTTGGTTGGATACATTCATATATTAACATTTCTTGAGAGTTAATCATTTTTCTAATGACAGGTTTGATTGGAAAAGGTTATTGTTTTGCAGAGATAACTCGTTCTTCCAACAAGTCGCCATTTGTTGTAGGTAAAATAGATCCCATGAAAGATAAGCCATATAATGTCACTTTTCTCACTAACTTCCAGCTTAAGAGGATCAGGATTATTTTGAGAGCTTGGGAAGATCTAGATGGGACAATAGCTGAAGCCATAAAGAAATCACAAGCCATTTGCAGCAAAAGATGGTATGCAGTTGACAACATTATGGATGAATTGTCCTTTCCTGCAATGGTGCTTATTGAAAAAGCATGTTGACCTGGATTGATGATTGAGCAAGTGGAGCAGTGAAGGGATGAAGGAGAGGAGAAGATTAAAAAGCTTGACCACGTTAGCATCCACGATGTAGATCAGTTGATCAAACAACCATTTGCGATGGAGAGAAAGATCCACATCTATATCCGATTTTGGCATAAACTGGTTAATAATGAGATTGAAGATCATAAGTGCAATGCCCAGCTTGGCATTGAATCTTCCAGTTACCCTGATATTGAGGAATTGCTCCGTATCTAGAAGATGTGGAGAGATTTCTTGGGATATTATCTTTGTTTAGGCTTTGATCCCCTTTAGGGGGAAATCCATTGTTTTGTAATAATTATTTAAGAGGGTGATCTCAAATGTGTTAAAGGACATTTTTTTTGGACTTTTGGAAGAAGGAAGACTGATACAAGAGATTGAAAACACCTCTAGTTATTCATATGGTTTAAGTAATTTTTTACTGAACTTCAAATCAATACATTATTGTTATTTCTTATATCTTGTCTTTGTCTGGATGAATTTATTCAAACAGATCTTGATCTTCTTTGTTTCAAATGGACAAATAATGTTGTTATTTATTTACAATTATTAAATGTGTTTATTTAACTTAGATTTATCATTGTTATTTATTAATGCATTGATAAAGCTTCATGAAATTTATTTTATGAACTGTCTTTATCTATTTCTGTGAATAATTGAACAGTAATATTTAACAACATAATATGTTTGTTTTTCAACTTACATGTGCTATGCAGGTTAAAACTGAATGATAGAATCTTAAGTGACTAACTAATTGATTTTCATTAATTAGTTGTGAACTAAGCGATGAATTTCTAATTCGATTTACATTTTTGTTGATTGGATGAAAACTATTTGTCTGCTTACATCTTTGGTTCACCTGCAAATCAATTCGAAATCTTCTTTAGGTAGCTTAGGTTTAGATCAGGATAATTCTCTTAGCTAGATTTGATTTTTCTTTTCATTTTTCCACCTATATTGTTTTCCAATTTTGGGAAACAGATCCTCTGTGGATATATTCCTTGAAGGCCAGTGGAGGCTACTGTAATATTTGTGGGAGATCACTACTTTAAACAGCTCGAGGATAGAACAATACCTGCATGGGATTGTTTGAAGCCTTTGGCTGGGTTTTCTCAGTGTGTTGTAAGCCTTAGACACCCTAATCAGCCACATACATAGTTGGGGCTTCAACAATCCCCTAGCCACACCATACCATTGCATCATGACCACTTTCCATTTCCACCATTTTGAACTTCACATGCCCAAAATCCCAAAGTTGAAAGTTCAATTGGTGCACAATTAATATTTTGGATATTTTCTCTTTTCATAAAAGAGGGAAATTGGAAAAATCCCTAAAAGAATAAGGAAAATCCCTCAAAATAGGGAAATTCCCTAAAAAAAGTTAGAAAAAAAAGAAACAAAAAATAGAGAAAATTCCACAAAAAAGTGGAAAAATCATAATGCCTATCCAAATACCAAGGGCCAACACCACATGACAATGCCAAGGGTGACCCAATACGATGAGCCAATACCAAGGTCCATTTTTCCTATATATTGAATGTGAAGGTTCCTCATTTTACAATATTTCTCCATACATGTTCCATACCATTACTATGTTGGAATCTCCCTTGAAATCTTGAATCCCCTTTGAGCATTATAAGTTTCACCTCCCTTGTGTTGAATTATTATAACTTAGAAATGTATTCACTTACTATACCCCGATGTTCCTATCAGGAGAATCATTTGTAGTTCATTATACCCCGATGTTCCTATCGGGAGAATCACTAAGATTCGTGAGGAAGAAGCCTCCGTTGTAAGTCAGGTCATTAGAACCCTAATTAATATAATACGAAGTTGTTTGAGTCCTCCTAGAGAAGTCCACCTAGTCAATTTTAGTGGGGCTGACTTGGTTGAGGGAAATTTCAAGTGAACGAAAGAATATAAATAGGAGAGAGGTGCTCCTCATTTGAACACACAATCACTCACTTGTGTAGTGCATGAGAGAGAGAGAGAGAGAGAGAGAGAGAGAGAGAGAGAGAGAGAGAGAGAGAGAGAGAGTCTTATCTGCAAGGAGGAGAAGGACAAGTCTGAAGTTTTATCTTTTATCTTTTGATCATCTATATTGAGGAATATTTTCTTGCTAGGTTTTTCCCTTTAGGGTTTTCCCCGGGTAAATCTGTGTTGATCTTCTGATACTGTTTATTTCATTGATCCTGTCTATATGATTTTGTTATGAAATTGAATTGAATGCTGATAATATAGATTAGCATAGGGAATATTAACATTGTATCAGAGCTAACCTGAATAAGACAGCTTTCACAAGGTGAAAAATCCCTCTCTCTCTCCCTGACAAGAAATTAGGGTTTCAGGAAAATTTTGATTTTTGAAGATCTGATTGCATGGAAAGTTGGGCCCTCCTAGAGCACATCTGCTGAGCCTGATATCGATATTTTTTAGTGGGTATATCTCTGAAAAATTCAAACCATAGTTTGATACTGGACCAAAAAATTGCAGAAATCTAGTGAACCTGAAAACTACACTGCAGAATCTCAAAAGTCAGATTTGAAAGGTGAAGATTTGAGATCTCCAGAAACCAAGCATACCAGTCAACTCTCCTCATTCAAGCGCATCTCCTGGTCAGATCAGTTTCTTATTTTCTAGAATTTCAATTTTTTGTAATCCTCTGACGAGATGGCCCCAAGAACCAAGCTTGAGAACAAACTAGAAGGCATATGGAATTACAGAGCATGGAAATACATAATGGGCCTCATTCTCAAGGAGAATGATCTTGAAAAATATATCAAGGATGAAGTTGCAGAACCTGAAGAGGCTGAAGCTAAGGAGAAGCACGAGAAGCATCTGATTAGGGCACAAAGGATTATTGTTGATTCTATCAAGGATCACTTGATCCCTCAAGTGTCATCCAATAAGACTCAAAAATAATTGTATGATTCCCTAGCAAGGATGTATGAAGGAAGAAACATCAATAGGAAGATGAATCTAAGAGCTCAATTGAAGAGCACCAAGATGAGTCAAGGGGAATCCATCCAGGACTATTTCACAAGGGTCTCCCAGTTCAAGGAACAACTAGAAGCCATTGGAGGCACCCTTGATGAATTTGGTTATGACTTCTCTCAATGGTCTCACTAGACCCTGGGATTCATACATCCAAATGATGTGTGCTAGAAAGGAAAGCATGAAGTTTGATACTGTATGGGAAGACTGTATTCAAGAGGAGGCTAGAGTGGCCAATAAAGAAGCTCTACTGAAGGAAGATGATCAAGCCCTAGCCACCCATACTAAGAGAAGAAGGAGTCAACCCAACTTCAATAAGGGAAACCACATGGAGTCTCAACCTCCTAGAAGGTTCCAAAGAACAAGATAATTTTTTCAAAAGAAGGACTACTCCAACTTTCAGTGTTTTCATTGTGACAAGTTGGACACATTACCAGAAATTGTCCTTTGAATAGAGAAGAATAGAAGAAGAGGAACAATTACAAAATACATCATGCACATCTAGTTGAAGATGAGGATGAAGAAGAAGAAGAAGAAGGACCACATAGAAAGCAAGCAAGGGAAGAATATGCCAAGGAGTATGTACTATTCTCTGCACTCTCTGGGTCTGTAACACCTAGAGAAGACACATGGCTTATTGATAGTGGTGCTTCAAATCACATTTTGGGACAAAAGAAAATTCTATCAAAACTTGAAGAAAGGAACTCTCCTTAGAACGCATCTCTAGGAGATGACTATCAATATCCAATCAAAGGAATTGGTGAAGCAAGTTACAAGCTTGAATCAGGAAATCCCCTAAAGATAAAGGAAGTTTTATATTTACCAGGTCTAAAGAATAATTTACTTTCTATATTAGATTTAGATAAGAAAGGATATAGAGTTGCATTCATATATGGCCAAGTACTCATGTGGCCAAAAAGAAAGACGATTGAATTTGTAGTTGTCATTGGTGAAGAAGAAGGAGACCTGTATAAACTCAAGGGACATCTAGAAACAACCCTTGTTCATAAGACCACTAACCCTAGTGACCTGTTGCATGGAAGGCTTGCCCACATCAATTACAAAGCACTACCTCATGTGAACAAAGTAGTGACGAGATTACCAGAATTTAAGATCAACCATGAAGGAATTTACGAAGGATGTGCGAAAGGAAAGAATATCAAGAATCCATTTCTGAAGAGTGAAACAAAAACTAAAGGTACGTTGGAATTGATTCATTCAGATGTGTGTGGTACAATGTCCTCCATATCTTTGAGTGGTTTTGAATACTATATTACCTTTATTGATGACTATTCAAGAAAGACATGGATATACTTCTTGAAAGCAAAGAATAAAGTGTTTGAAAAATTCAAATAATTCAAAGCCTTGATAGAAAACCTTTCAGACAAAAGAATCAAGACACTTCGATTAGAAAATGGTGGAGAATATACTTCAAAATAATTTGAATCCTTTTGTAAATATGCTGGAATCAAGAGGGAACTAACTACTCCCTACAATCCTTAATAGAATGGTGTTACAGAAAGAAAGAACATAACCATCATGGAGGCAGTGAAGACAATGATATATGATCAAGATCTTCCAATACATATATGGGTAGAAGCAACAAGAACTGATGTCTATATACAAAATAGAATATCTCACAGTGCTCTTGGATTCAAGACTCAAAAAGAGATGTTAACGGGAAAGAAGACTGAGGTAAGTCACCTCAAGATATTCGGTTGTCCAGTATATGTTCACATACCGAAGGAGAAAATAACCAAGTTGGACCCTTTTGGAAAGAAGGGAATATTTGTTGCATACTATGAAGTATCCAAGGCATTCAAAATCTACATTCCTGGATTCCATCACATGGAAATCAATATAGATGTAACATACGATGAAGAAGCATCTCTCAAGAGATCCAGAAAATGTCAACATGAAGAAGTATATGAGGAAGATGCACCTCCCATAAATGTAGAGGCTACATTCCTCCCTAGCGATGAGATACCTGAAGATCATGATATGACAGAACCATAAGAACCTCTCATGATGGAGATATCATGAAAGAGAAAGCCTGCTTGGGAAAGAGAAACTATACAAGAAGCGAAAATATATGGAGCTCCTGAAGGCTCCACCAGGATAAGCAAGAAGCCCAAGCCATTTTCCAGATATGTATATTTGATGTTTGATCTTGTGGATCAAGAACCTACAAAATATGAAGAAGTTGTACAGAAGAAAGAATGGGTAGAAGCAATGACGGAAGAATACCAATCAATAATGAAGAATGATGTTTGGGATATAGTTCCCAAACCAAAAGACAAGAGTGTAGTGTCTTCTAAGTGGATTTACAAGATAAAACATGCAGCTGATGGAAGTATAGAGAAATACAAGAAAATATTTGTAGCTAGAGGTTTCTCTCAGAAAGAGGGAATTGGTTATGAAGAAACATTTGCACCAGTAGCACGGTATACTTCAATTAGAGACATCATGGCACTTGCATCCATGATGAAGTGGAACTTACACCAGATGGATGTAAAGATAACCTTCCTGAATGGTGTGATTGAGGAAGAAGTATACATAGAACAACCACAAGGATTTTAATTTGAATACAGACGAACTCATGTATGCAAGTTGAAGAAGTCCATGTATGGCCTAAAGCAAGCTCCTAAATCTTGGTATGGAAGAATAGATAGTTTCCTGATGAGCTTGGAATTTACCAAGAGTAAAGTCAATTCTAACCTTTACTTCAAGGTTATAGAAGATGAACCTGTCATACTATTACTATATGTGGATGATCTATTTCTGATAGGGAATGAGAAACAGATTGTAGAATGCAAGAAGAAGCTCGCTAAATAATTTGAGATGAAAGACCTTGGGTTAATGCACTATTTTCTAGATCTGGAAGTGTGGCAAAGTTCGGAAGGAATATTTCTCAATCAGGGAAAGTATGCAGTAGAAATTTTGAAAAGATTTGATATCTTGGAATGTAAATCCATGGCCACACCCATGGATACCAACCTAAATTTGTTGGCTGATGAATCATCAGAGTTAGTGGATGTGACTCAATACAGACAGATTATTGGGTCGTTGATGTATTTAACAAATACCAGACCAGACATTTGTTTTGCTGTGAACACCTTGAGTTAGTATCTAGTTCAAACTAGACGTGTTCACCTGGTAGCTGCAAAACATGTGATGAGATATTTGAAAGGAACTATAGAATTTGGTCTATACTATGATGGAAACCATGACTAGAGATTGTATGGCTATACAGATGCAGATTGGGATGGAAGTGTCACAGAAAGAAGAAGCACATCATGAGGATGTTATTGTCTGGGGTCTGCTATGATTTCATGGTTTAGCAGGAAATAGTCTAGTGTTTCTCTTAGCACGACTGAAGCAGAATATATAGCAGATTGCTCTGCTAGTTGAGAATCCATATGGATTCGGAAGCTGATGTCGGGTTTATTTAACCTATATTTGGATACCACAGTGATTCTATGTGATAGCCATAGTTGTATAAAGATGATGGAGAACCCAGTGTTCCATGATAAATTGAAGCACATAGAAATCTGGTATTTCTACATTCAAGATATGATACAGAAGGGAGCCATAAAGCTCCAATATTTGAGTACCGATGAACAAGTTGCTGATGTATTGGCAAAGCCTCTGTCTTGAATAAAGTTTGAATACTTTCGAGACAAGCTTGGTGTTGTTCAAAAATAACTTCCCCAAAAGGGGGAGTAGTGATGTAGTAGTGGGATTTTTTTAATGTCCCTTTTTTGGAATTTTATTAAAATGCCCAATTTTCCAATTTTTTCACAATTTTGGCTCTTGACTAGTTTTGATGTCTAGACCTCCAAATTGACCCAAATGCTTCCAAATTTTCTCTGAAGGTACATGACTAATAATATAACTTAAATATCATTCTCATGTGTGTTTTGTGACCTCCCAATTACTTCTACAAACTGGTTTAATGTTCTATTCCAAGTAGGAGTCTTTACTAGCAAATTGGAGCTCCAATTCCCCCTGGGTAATTGCCGGAAATGGCTTCACAAATGATCCCAAAGTCACTTGAATTTCTGAATAGAGACTGGTTATGTGTAAGGAAAATTTTCAAAGTCTCATATGCATCATGTTTCAGTTTATACAGTCTGTTATGACTCTTTCCAAAACAACTCCCAAGTCAAAATTTCGACCCTTGGGGAAAATGCACCAAATCTTCTCCCAATGCAATAAAAATGAGTAAAATGGATTCCAATGCTTAAGTAATAAACATGAGACTTGAAATACACATTAATTACATTCAATCCATAATAATTTTATTAGATACACATTCATCCATTCGAAATAATAAGCATTACCATGGCATATATTAAAATGGAGTGGAAATGGTCATTGTTTGCTCATTAAAAGTCATTTTGACATACAACTCTTGGAAATTTAGAATTGAAAATTTCTAAAAATGAATAAAATATAATATTGAACTGATTCCAATCATAAATGGACAATTAAAGTCTCTCCCAATTCGAAATCGTCAGCATTACAATGGTTCACAACAAGATAGTGAGGAAATGACACTATTTCTTCATTGTTCAATATTTTTACATGAATTATTTTGGGTATTTAGACCTTAGAGTCTTATAAACATGAAATACAGAGAATATACATCAGAACATAACATAATTATCATTATAATCTTTCCCAAAGAGATCAATAGCTCACCCAAAGCGCAATCCCTCCATTGGCATGAATATGGTGTGAAAACTGGAAATAGTTGAGAGAGAGTGCTGCAATAGAAGAATCCACATTATTTCTTGTAGCTTACACCTGAAAATAAGATTCCATTAAATATCCATGAAATACCTGAGTGGCCTTTCCAAACACCAACTAGGATGGAAATCTTTCACCCTCGAAATTGGCTTAAGCAAGAAAACTAGTCATCCACTAGCTCTCACAATTCACAAATGAGAAAAAGCTTCCTCTCATGTCTGATCCTTGTATTTTATAAAAATTATTGGTATTATAAGGTTCCAAATCCATTCATAAACCAAATCCAAGTCGAATTGGTGTGGCTACTCATGCTATGCCATGTGGCCTCTCTCTTCACCTTCCCTCTTCTCCCAAATTTAAGTAGGAGCCTCTTGGCCTTCTCCAACTCCCAATTTCGACCTCCAAGATGCTCTATTCAGGCCTGACATGTCATTATGTTAGTATTTCAGCCTTCAGATCTGACTTGGGTCATAACTGTCATAGAATCTCCATCATTGGTGTCATAGCTGTCATAAATGTAAGGGGAATCTAGCCAAGTGTCCATGAAACTCCCATTTGGCTCTTCCTCTCCCATGTAAGTTACAATTCATCCAAAATTAGACCTATGAAGTATATGGACAAGTATATTAGCCTTATAATCCATCCAAAAACATTAGGCTTCCCATATATTCGAATTTGCAAGAGAAAGATACCATTTAACATAGGAATTCTAGCTAGTGTGGGCCCCATAGTCTCTATGTGTTTTCATGCTCTATTACCACTTACATTTTCTCTTGTATTTATTTAATAAGATAAATTATTAAATATTTATCCCCTTATAATTTCTAAACATCATTTATTATCCCTCTTATTCCAAATCTCAAAGCTTCCACCCCCAACCTAGGAAACTAGTGATTTTCCTCCTTGGCAATTATTTGACTTTTAGCATCCATTTGACAACATTCATGAATATGGAAAATGTGATTTGGCCATTGTGACCCAATTCCAAATTTGGGACATTACAAATACTCCCTTCCCAATATTGCTTGTCCTCAAGCAATTTCAAACATGTTTGTTGAAGAACCTGCTTTCTGTATGATTCTTTGAAGTTGCCATTGAGCTGCCCACCTTGAGTCTTTGATATTTCATGAAGATTTTAGAGAGGAACCACCCATACCATTTTGAAAGAGAATTCATGGATCCCATTTTCTTGTATGCATTCTTACAAACATCATGAGTGCATAATATATATCATAATAGTATATACCAACATAATAAGAATGTACATCAAGGAAGTGCCTCACCAAGAAATCATGAAAGTGCTTATACCTCCCAATGAGTAGACTACCATTTGCCTGCATACAAGCTTCAAGTGACCAATAAAATCTGCTCCAATGACATAGGTGAGGATCCCATGTCCCATTATTCTGCTCCAAAGAGATATAATGTGCATCAATATAATCATCCATGTGTTCTTTCATCCAAGGAGTGAATGAAGAACCTCCACCAAAATCTGAACCAAATAATGAGCAAAGAAAATATGAAGACTTCAAGTGGATCAAAGAAGTCGCATCAATACACCTATGAATATGTATATCATCATGAAATAATAGAGGATTTTTCTTCCAATAAGAATGTTCTTCAATCACATATCTCTTCACCCAAGTGTGTGATGAAGTTCCTCCAACATCAAATAGACTAGGGAAGGAGCAAGGAAAATCATGAGTCTCCAAGTGACTCAAGTGAACATCATAGGTGCACCCATGTAGATGTGTATAATCATAATGTAAACAAGGATTCTTCTGCAAATGTAAATAAGATGGTTATCTAATAATTACATCATCAAAAGGAGAAATAGAATTTCCATGCTCTTCATGTGGCACCATCAAAAAGAAACCTTTCACCCATACTTCATTAGGACGACTGCTGCAAAATTTAGAAGTGTAGGATGTAGGAGAAAGAACCAACTCACCCAAATGATCATTAAGTGAAAAATTGTCATAATGTGAAGGATCCATATGGGTAGGATTATGAAGCTCCTTCAAGAGTGTGAAACATTTGTCATAGATTGGTTCCAATGTAGAGGAATCATGTTCTTCTTTAAAAATTGCATACCCTTCATCAAGAGACAATTCAAGTTCCTCTTCAACCACATCAAGTGTTTGGATCTCTTTACGCACATCTTCAAATACATGAAGTACATTCAAATTTCCAAATTTCTCATGATCCACCATGTCATGAGAATCCTCCAAACAATCTACCATTTGACAATTTGAAACATAGGAGGAAAAACAACTGTCTTGCAACTTTTCAAGAAGTTGCTCATTTTGAATTGTTAGCTTATGAATAACTTCATTATTATTCAAGTAGGATTCATGTAAACATTCACTAATCTCAATGACATTTTTTCTATCAAAAAGCAAAGACATGAAATTACCTTTGATGTTGCACATTTCTCTTTGGATCTTCTCCATGTCTTCAAGGAAGGATGGCTCCTCCAAGGAAGTAGCTCTCCAACAAGAATTTGATACCAATGCTTGAGTGTCATGGAGTATGCTAAGGGCCTCTTGGATCTTCTTTTCATTCATCTTTAAGGACCCTTCAAGAAAATGAGGCTCTTGCAAATTAACATCCTCATCTTCTTCCTTCTTTCTTGGACCAACTTCATGAAGCTCAAGTGGTGATGGGGAAGTTGATATTATTTCTTCTTCAACTGCTACAAGGTATTCATTTTCAGGTTTAATGGAAGTTTGGCTTGCAGCAACACTTTCAAAATTGATCTCTATGTCACCAACATAGAGGTGTGAGCACCCATCAGTAGGTAATCCTTCATAGTTCAAGCATCCATCAGTAGATGCTCTTTGGTCCATGTACATAGTTGAATTTGTTTTAGAATGATATTCAATAGTTTCAAGGTACTCTTATTTCTTCTCATGTGATGTTTCCTCATCTTCTTCAAAGTCATTTGGGAGTGAATTTCGATCCTCTTCATGTAATTCCTTTTCTTCTTCACCACCCACAGAAATTTGTAGCTCCTTGGTATCCTCCCTACTTGTGCATTGATTATTATTCCTTAATGAGTTCTTATTTAAATTATTTTTTATAAATTCCTTCAACCAATCATTAAGGTCTTCACAATGAATAGTTTTATGTGCCAATTTGAATGCTTGGTTAACCTGCCTGGACATATCATCACCACATGGCTTAATGAATTTATTAAATTAATATATACCATCCATAACTTCAATAGGTTCCAATACCATGCTCTGATACCACTATAATGTACCCTTTTTGGAAATTTATTAAAATGCCCAATTTTCCAATTTTTTCACAATTTTGGCTCTTGACTAGTTTTGATGTCTAGACCTCCAAATTGACCCAAATGCTTCCAAATTTTCTATGAAGGTACATGAATGATAATATAAATTAAATATAATTCTCATGTTTGTTTTGGTACCTCCCAATTACTTTTGAAAACTTTTTTAATGTTCTGTTCAAAGTAGGAGTCTTTATTAGCAAATTGGGGCTCCAATTCCCCCTGGGTAATTGCCGAAAATGGCTTCACAAATTATCCCAAAGTCACTTTAATTTATGAAAAGAGGATTGTTATGTGTAAGGTACCTTTTAAAAGTCTCATATGCATCATGTTTCAGTTTATAGAGTCTGTTATGACTCTTTCCAAAACAACTCCCAAGTCACAATTTCGACCCTTGGGGAAAATGCACCAAATCTTCTCCCAGTGCAATAAAAATGAGTAAAATGGATTCCAATGATTAATTAAAATGGATTCCAATGATTAATTACTGAAAATTATACTTGAAATAAACATTAATTAAATTCCATCCATCATACATTTATCAAATATACATTCCTCCATTCGAAAAAATAAGCATTACCATGGCATATATCAAAATGGAGTGGAAATGGTCATTGTTTGCTCATTAAAAGTCATTTTGACATACAAATATTGGGAATTTAGACTTGAAAATTCTTGAGAATGAATAAAATCAAATATTTAATGGATTCCAATCATAAATGGACAATCAAGGGCTCTCCCAATTTGAAATAATCAGCATTACAATGGTTCACAATAAGATAGTGGGGAAATGACACTATTTCTTCATTGTTCAACATTTTTACATGAATTATTTTGGGTATTTCAACCTGAGAGTATTCCAAACAAGAAATACAGAGAATATACATCATAACATAATATAATGAGCATTAAAATCTTTCCCAAAGAGATCAATATCTCACCCAAAGCCTAATCCCTCGATTGGCATGAATATGGTGTGAAAACTGGAAATAGTTGAGAGAGAGTGCTGCAATAGAAGAATCCAAATTATTTCCTATAGCTTACACATGAAAATAAGACTCCATTAAATCTCCATGAAATACCTGAGTGGCATTTCCAAACACCAACTAGGATGGGAATCTTTCACCCTCGAAATTGGCTTAAGCAAGAAAACTAGTCATCCACTAGCTCTCACAATTCACAAATGACAAATTCACAAATGAGAAAAAGCTTCCTCTCATGTCTGATCCTTGTATTTTATAAAAATTATTGGTATTCTAAGGTTCCAAATCCATCCATAAATCAAATCCAAGTCGAATTGGTGTGGTTTCTCATGCTATGCCATGTGGCCTCTCTCTTCACCTTCCCTCTTCTCCCAAATTTGAGTAGGAGCCTCTTGGCCTTTTCCAACTCCCAATTTCGACCTCTAAGATGCTCTATTTAGGACTGAAATGTCAGTATGTTAGTATTTCAGCCTTCATATCTTACTTGGGTCATAACTATCATAGAATCTCCATCATTGGTGTCATAGCTGTCATAAATGTAAGGGGAATCTAGCCAAGTGTCCATGAAACTCCCATTTGGCTCTTCCTCTCCCATGTAAGTTACAATTCATCCCAAATTTGACCTATGAAGTATATGGACAAGTATATTAGCCTTATAATTCATCCAAAAACATTATTCTTCCCATATATTTGAATTTGCAAGAGAAAGATACCATTTAACATAGGAATTCTAGCTAGTGTGGGCCCCATAGTCTCCATGTGTTTTCATGCTCTATTGCCACTTCCATTTTCTCTTGTATTTATTTAATAAGATAAATTATTAAATATTTATCCCCTTATAATGTCTAAACATCATTTATTATCCCCCTTATTCCAAATCTCAAAGCTTCCACCCCCAACCTAGGAAACTAGTGACTTTCCTCCTTGGCAATTATTTGACTTTTAGCATCCATTTGACAACTTTCATGAATATGGAAAATGTGATTTGGCCATTGTGACCCAATTCCAAATTTGGGACATTGCAAATCCTCCCTTCCCAATATTTCTTGTCCTCAAGCAATTTCAAACATGGTTGTTGAAGAACCTGCTTTATGTATGATTATTTGAAGTTGCCACTGAGCTGCCCACCATGAGTCTTTGAGATTTCATGAATATTTCAGAGAGGAACCACCATGCTTGCTGCTGCACTACTCTGATTAACATCACCTTATTAAATGGGGAATCCATCTCCCATACTGCTTGTTTCCCAATGAATCTGAAATCAATGGGACTAAAAGCTATCCCAAGGTCCCATTGCTTGCATTGCACTCCAACAATTAAGAGTGCTCTCCAACCCATACCATTTTGAAAGAGAATTCCTGGATCCCATTTTCTTGTATGCATTCTTACAAACATCATGAGTGCATAATATATACCATAAAAGTATATAACAACATAATAAGAATGTACATCAAGGAAGTGCCTCACCAAGAAATCATGAAAGTGCTTATACGTCCCAATGAGTAGACTACCATTTGCCAAGTGCATACAAGCTTCAAGTGACCAATAAAATCTGCTCCAATGACATAGGTGAGGATCCCATGTCCCATTATTCCATTTTCTCTTGTATTTATTTAATAAGATCAATTATTAAATATTTATCCCCTTATAATTTCTAAACATCATTTATTATCCCCCTTATTCCAAATCTCAAAGCTTCCACCCCCAGCCTAGGAAACTAACGATTTTCCTCCTTGGCAATTATTTGACTTTTAGCATCCATTTGACAACTTTCATGAATATGGAAAATGTGATTTGGCCATCGTGACCCAATGCCCAATTTGGGACATTACAATTTTATCATCCCTGGACACTTGTCCTAAAGTGATTCGGAGACTTTGGTTTTTGAGAATGTGGTAGGATTGCATCATCCTTGGACCTAAGTCCTAAAGTTATAGGGAGTGATTATCCCGTAATTGTATCCAGTGACTTCGGTCGTCAAGAATGTGGTAGGATTGGATCATCCTTGGACTTAAGTCCTAAAGTGATAGGGAGTGATTATCCCGTAATTGTATCCGGTGACTTCGGTCATTGAGAATGTGGTAGGATTGCATCATCCTTGGACTTAAGTCCTAAAGTGATAGGGAGTGATTATCCCGTAATTGTATCTGATGACTTTGGTCGTCGAGAATCTGGTAGGATTGCATCATCCTTGGACTTAAGTCCTAAAGTGATAGGGAGTGATTATCCTGTAATAGTATCCAATGACTTCGGTCCTCAAGAATGTGGTGGGATTGTAGCATCCCTGGATGTAATTCCTAAAGTGATCAGTATACTTTCATCTTTGTATTGTGGATTGCAGGTTGTTGATGATGATGATGATGTTGATCGAAAGATCAGAGTATGATGATGATGTTGCTCAAAGAATTGTTGTTGATGATGATGATGATGTCAAAGTATTATTGATGATGATGCTGCTGATTGAAGAAGAATAAAATCACTGATGATGATGTTGCTGATCAAAATATTAGAGTATGATGATGTTTTCGATCAAAGTGTTGTTGTTGCTGAAATTGAAGATGAAGACTATATGTTGAAGATGATGAAAAAGATTCCAATGATTTATAGATGTATTACCCTGATGATGTTGAAGATGCTCTCTCTCCTATCCTACTGTTGTTGTTGTAGAATACCCTTCTTGTTAAGGGGGAGTATTGAATTATTGTAACTTCGAAGTGTATTCACTTACTATACCTCGACGTTCCTATCGGGAGAATAATTTGTACTTCATTATACCCTGATGTTCCTATAAGGAGAATCACTAAGATTCATGAGGAAAAACCATTCGTTGTAGTCGGGTCATTAGCACCCTCTTTAATATTAGATTAAGTTGTTTGAGTCCTCCTAGAGAATTCATCCCGGTCAATTTTAGTGGGGCTGACTTGGTTGAGGGAAATTTCAAGTGAACGAAAGAATATAAATAGGAGAGAGGCGCTCCTCATTTGAACACACAATCACTCACTTGTGTAGCGCATGAGAGAGAGAGAGAGAGTCTTATCTACAAGGAGGAGAAGGAAAAGTCTGAAGTCTTATATTTAATCTTTTGATCATCTATATTGATGAAGATTTTCTTGTTGGGTTTTTCCCTTTAGGGTTTCCCCGGGTAAATCTGTGTTGAACTTGTGATACTGTTTCTTTCAGTGATCCTGTCTGTATGCTTTTGTTCTAAAATTGAATTGAATACTGATAATTTAGCTTAGAATATGGAATCTTAACACCTTGGAGAGCTTGCACCTTATGACATGTGGTTGGAGAACATTAGGCTGATGGGAGACCAAGAGCTTGCTACTTTGGACGAATGCAACAACCCCTATCACCATTATTTTGAGATATTCCTTGGTATTTTGTAAAGCCTACTTTTTACATAATAAAAAAAAGAAAATCATTCTTTCACTATCCCACTATTTGTTGAAGAATGTTTACCATGTTAGCTTAAATTTATTTCATGCACATGCTTAGTTTAGTTTGTATTTATGAAATTTATCTTGTTTAGTTTAGTAATTTTATTTTCCCATTTGAAACTCTAATTTGGTTTCCATAAACCTTATTAGGTGCCTTTTGGCATTTTATGGTGTGAAAACACCAACAACAGTTTTTGGTGGCTCCATTGGGTTCGATCTGTGGTTTTGTTTCCCCGTTTTTCCTGGGTTATTTTTGTTTTGTGTTTTTAGTTTATTCTATTTAGTTCACTCTACTTTCAGACTATTTGTTGCTTCCTTTTAGATCCATATTTGAAAATAGACATGAACCTCCTAGTCTGACTCTTACTGACACTGCTTTTGAATTTGTTCTTTCCAGTCAAGGTCACACTTGTCTATCCATTAAGGCAGACCTAGGTCACTCCTATTTCCATGTTATGATCGACCAAATTGATTCAACCTCCCGATTAAGGAGACCTGTTTGTTCAAGACTAGGTCGCCCTTGTTTTCCTAGTAAGAGCGGCTCAGGTCACTTTGATTACCCTTTTTTTAGCAACCAAGTTGCCTAAAGGTCCCCGATAAGGAATACTTATCATTTATGGGTTTTTATATTTTGATTGCATCTTTTTTTAGTTACGTGAGTCCTAGTTCGTCTCTATTCCTTCATTAGGTGTGATTTACGACAGTTTATTCTTTTATGATTTGTTTCCATCCCTATGGACCCTCTATCCGACCTCTTCCCTTTCCATATTTCTATGATTTTTTTCACTTCTATTCATTTACAGTTCACTCTTATGGTCATTTGTTGGCAGTAACTGTCTATAGATATTGCCTTGTGAGATCCCCGCAGTAAAGGAAAATATGATTTGTTGAGTATTTGTTCTATTTTTGGGTGACATACATATATGTTAGGACTACAGTGTTATTTTTTTAGTAAGTTGTGTGTTGAAAATTCATTTCTTATTTTCACTTTGAAATTAAATGTTTAGCCTTGGTTGTAATGGTTTCCAAAATAAAAGTTTTTAAGTTATGTTTATCATTTCCATTAAGCATTTATTTTATCAATTTATATTTGGGTACACACCACATGTGCACATATATCATGTCTTAAAACTAATGTTTGGTTCATGACCCCAAGCTCAACCTTAAAATTAACATTAACTCAACAAATCTTAACCTCACTTGAGGACCAAAAATAATTTTTAAGTTAGGTTAAGACAATGAGGATAGGAATCCAAATAATTCCTCTTTGTCATTTACATTTGAGACATAGAAGTTGTCCTTTAAGGGTGCAAAAATCCTCTAGTAATTGTGGACATAGTTGAGACTCATTTAGGCGGGGGGGCTCCTTTGAAGAGGACAAGTGGAAATATTGGAACTCAATGGATGGGTGGAATGTCGATCTCCACTCATTGCTGTAGATCATCCATATCATTGTCTTCAGAATGAAGCTATAGGAAACCTTTCCTGACATGCCCTGAACAAGGTATCCTAGAAGAATTTCTTTTTAGGACTTTTACCTGGGATCCCTCTTAGTAGGGGGATATCCTTGAGCCATATTGGTATTCCAATTCATTAATATGGATTTCATCACCTCGTAGGGGAAATGATTTTTTAGGGCTTCCATCTTCTAGATAGGTGACTACTTGCTTCTTCAATCTGATAGGTTAGTGGGATAGTTTCTCTTTATAGGAGTGTTTCTTGTTGGATTTGTGGCCATTATGTTTTATCTCACTTGCTGTAACACACATTTGCAAAGGGTTTTTTTAGCAAGTTGTTGGCACGAGTGCCTCTTTGTTGAGAGATCTCCTCTTGCAAATTCGGTTGCATTGGGAATTTTGAGCCTTTTTTCAAGATCAAGATCATATCCATTTATTGTTTATGATTCAACCACTATATCTCCTTTGAGGTACTCTTGCATACTTCTGGGGCAGTTGCCTCAATATGGTTTCTTATATCGTAGGCGTTGGATCCCTATTCCACACCTATCATTATCTTTGGAACCAATTCTAGAGACATTTGAGTTTGATTTCAACTCATATTGGTCAAAGTCACCCACTCACTCACCCATGCATAGATTGATGGCTAGCAATATCCCAACTCCAATCATTGGAGGAATTGTTGGTGGCATAAGTGGTAGTGGTTGCTTCCATGACCAACATAGTGATTGGTTCCATAGCAACCATCATTCCTAGTTCCATAGTGATTCAGAACCCACGTGGAAAGTATACCCACTATTCATGTCATGACAATGACATTTTCTAGGTCTACAATACCCTCCACCCTCATTGAAGGAGGCCTCATGGTTGCATCCACGTAAAACGCAGTTGTTGGTTCCATAATGTCTTACCTAATTGCTAGTTTTTTCGTTTATGTCCAGTCTCAACCTTCGTGATTTGGCTAGACTGACCAACGATCTGATTTTCCATGATCCAAATCCCCCCCCCCGTGCCTACAAAACTCTGTCAAACATCCCAAATTTTGAAGGGAAGGACAAGGAGGACCCCCAAAACCATATCATGTATTTCCACTTTTGGTGTTCCTTCAACTCCATAGTGCATGATTCAACTAGGATATGCTTGTTGTAGGGAAAATTTACTTGTGTTGCAGCTAAGTGGTACATCGACCAACCCCATGGGGCTCATCCCACCTTTACGAAATTAGCTTCCACTTTCTTGCAGTTCTTCTATTCTCCTGTCTGGTATGACACTTGAGTAGAAATCCTTATATCTTACTAATAGAATTCTACTACCCACATCATTAACCATATTCATGAGTGGCATAGATGATAGAGTTTGTGCAAGATTAGAATCAACAATAAGATTTTTTAGACTGGTTCCTAAAATCCTTACTCCTAGCCCATTTCCAAAGACGTCACTTCCAAATTCTCACATTTTAAGGAAGAAGCAATCCTTAAGGAACAATAGTTTTACCTAATTTATGCATAGTTCGACTATATGTATACCATTCTCCCTGACGCCTCTCATGGAGACTTCTTTTGGAATGATCCACCAGGGGAACCCCATGTCATAGATGGAATTATCAACACTATCACATCACAAACTAGATCATATTCGTCTTTACCCCCTGCAATGAACAATTACACATACAACAATGCCCCTAGCATTACAAAACCTTCCATGGGATCATTTCCCACACCAGGTTATGTCCCTAATATATGCCATGCATCATCTCATTTAGGAGCGACACCCTCTTACGTGCCTCCAGTCCCGACCTTGAATATCCATGGACCATCCTATTAAGGACCCACATATGACGACCCTCCTCGAGGTTACATACCACCCCTAGTCGTCAAACCCTATTATCCTGGACCACCACCAATAACTCTAGTACAAGGCATCCCCAAGATCCACCTTTTCCATAAGGGCAAGTTTACGCCTAGAAGAACCAACCACAAAATCAACCAGTCACTAATAACCAACAAGGGAACTCTAATCGAATAAAATGTAGGAATAATGGAAATAACCATTGGTAGGGAGGGGGTATATCACTTCCAAACCCCCCTAGTAATAATGGAGCTAACCCTTCCAATCAGGACCCCAACCAACAACTTGAGTAGGGAAAGTACCCTCATCTACAAACCAGCCATTCGTGTTCTTGCTACAATGTCGATGCCCATTACACATATTGCTACCGTCATTTGGATAAATCATGTCAACTCTGGGTTGATGCTTAATCGATGAGAAGAAATTGTTGCCCCTTAGGTGCAGCCTAACCCACCTCAACTGTTCAACAATCAATGGTGTTGCAAATCCATTTACCCACTCAAGGGGTAGTAGAAACACATCCCATGATCACCTATACTGTTGCTCCTACTTCATCGAGTCAACCTCTTAATTTGGGGGCGCAACACCTTTTGATGTTGTCTTTCGATGTCAACCTTCAGACTTATCGCAAGAGATACAATCTAGATAATGAAACCATTCCCACTGGAAAGGCCACTAAATCTACCCCTACGGACCAGTATTTGCATATACATAGAACCCCAACTGATGGGAATCTCAAAATCTCCAAGTTTCCTTTTTGTTGCGTTGTGAACAATCCCAATGATCAAGCTTCTCCTAATTATAGTGTTATCACTTGGTAATTGTTATGGGATGTACTAGAAAAATTCCTAAGGTAACCTTTTTAAACCTACTTGAGGCTGGAGTCTGGTACTTCCAACAAGAGAGGGATCTCCCATGGATTTAAGATGATTTTCTGATATGTTTTAAGATAACAGTGACTAGAACTGTAAAGAGGACAAAGTTTCAGATTTGTGCTTGATGAGTTGAGATGAAAAACCCATTGGGCATACGGTCAAAAGATAAACAATTAATGATGATCAAACTAAGGACAAATAAACTCTTTTCAAAGGGAAAGATAGTTAATGTGCTTTGACATTAAAATTCTTGTTGTAGTATGGGGAGCAAAAGGAGAATAACAATCCACTAAACATAAAGCACCATTAACAGATGCATTTCATGCTAAGATTTAGATGAAAAACTGGAGTATTTGATTGCACTAGTTTTAGAGCATCTATATCTCAAATGAATTCCAAAACTCTCACTTTTAACCAAATACTTGAAGAAAAAAAATTAATGAGAAAAAGGTACATGAACATCTAACAAGGAATGGTCACAATACCAGATGCACATGGACACATGAATCATTTGAAACTTCATTTCCATTCATTCTGAAATTTGGATTAAACTTTAAAATACAACCATTAGTCTTCTCTTAGAACTACTCTAACCAACCCATACATCATTGTTTTTCACTAATAAATATACAAAAGATTACATAAGTATTAGGAGGATTCAAATCCCCTAAATATTCCAAAAATAGAATAAAATTTCAAAATATCTAAGAAAATAAACATGTCTCCTACAAAGTAGGGTTTACATTCTAAAGCAACCAATGTACTTTTTACAAGATCTGTTTTTTGTGATTTATCATGATTTTCATAGTATTCATGTCCTCTAGATCGAAATTTGAAGTCATATAATCAATTGAATCCTATAAAATTCTAGAAAGTAATTTCTTGCACATTTAGTAGTGAATTGGAATGTTGCAAAATGTACTTCTTAGAAAATTTTGCAATAGACAACACACAACAAAATGTTTGTTTCTGAATATAGGAGTCAAAGATACCTTCATATCTTTCATACAAGGATATATGTGCAAAAATTGAAGGAGAATTTTTATATTATCCCTTTCTTGAAAGAAACCTCTCTTAGTTTTCAAAAATTCCTCTTCAGCTTCTCGGAATTCTCACTCAAATATCATGACTAAAATAGGAAATGGAAAAATATGAAAAATAGTCTGTAAAGATTCATTCAAATTTTCCAATCCATGACACCTGTGAAGAAACCGAAAGAACTTTTTTTTGGTCCATTCTTAACAAAAGCCTCCTTATTATTTCAAAAATTATTCTCCAATTGTTTGGTAAGCATGCCCAAAGTGAATGACAAAAACAGGAAAATCCTGAAAAAATACCCTATTTTCTGCACAATTCGCAATGAATTGGCACGCTGCAAAATAATTCCTACTGGAAATTCGTAGCGAGTAGCATGCTACGAAATGCATTTTTTTCTATCTTTCTTCAGTTTTCTTGATGAGTTGGTACCTGAACCGAAAATATGATTGCTTGCATCTTCCCTTTAATGTAGAACAATGACTGAAAATGCTATCCTTTGCTTGAAAACAAAACTCCCCAAAACATACAAAAACCCTAATAACATATTTTCATAACACTTTGAACATAAATATAATGCCTGAAGCAGCCTCTGTAAGAAGCTCAGATCTCAATTCTTTGCCCATGATCTGATTCAAGGAATTCACAGTGAACTGTGTTTTCATAGTGAGCTTGTTTTGCAGCAGGATTCTAATTTATATGATCAAATAAAATTTTAGCAAATAGTGTCTGGGATGCAGGTATTTTAAAAATAAAAACACCGACTTCAACATGCAATCATGGCCAAGAACAATTACAAAAGTTTCAAAAACCATTTTAAATGATAAGACCAATCGTTGTAAATTTTAGGATATTTTGCAACGCTAACTTGACTTGACCTTTTGATCATCATTAGACTCCAAGACTGACTCCTAACTTTAAAACTAGCCTTTAGATGAGTAATCATGATAAAAAAAACTCAGATTTGAGAGAATATGATGATGAAATGACCTATGCTATGGATTCTCCTCACGTTTGCAACGTACAGTAAAAGTAGCCATCATTACTCTTAATGACCTTTAGAACTGATTTTAAAGACATATGACTCAAATGAAATGTTTTTAAGACTAACTTTCAAAACAACTCTTGAAAATATCAGTGATATGGGACCAAAGGTTATAACACAACACCTAAATGACAATCTTGAAATATAACCGAACCAAGACCCTAACCAAACACATGACTTGACTATAGGACTCAAAATGGCCATGAACTCTATGAATGACACAAACCTTTGATCCCAAAATTTTTATAACCATTAATAACTCTATGATTCTTAGTGCATTACTATGCACTAACATTGACTTCAGTGGGGATGTTGTCCTCCTTATGAGGAAACAAGAACCTTGCAGTTCCAGTTCATAATCCATTGGGTTGCTCCCAAACTCAAATTGAAACCTGCAACTTGTAAACCAATATATCATGTAACCAAGTTTTTTCGGCAACTAAGTAAAAAATGCAATCCAAACTAGAAGACTTCTCACTACTAAAAACTAAAATATGAAACTAAGAATTAACTATTGAAAAACACAACTGGAAATTGATGAAAGGATGCTCAAAGGTGAGCTTATTCAAAACCCTCCTACCTACTTCTAAATTGATCCATAAGCTATTTGATCAAGTGAAGTAAAAAACTCAATGCAACCAAGCAATCATCTTGCTCACTATTTGGAATCCTTGCATGTCTTGTTTCAAATGAAAAATGAAATACCGGCTTAATGGAAACTTAGATAAAATCTTGAAAACAAACTCAGTGTTGACAAAATATGAAAACTTGGGCATACTTGTTGATTCCAAAAAGATTGCAAAAGGATCTTTAACAAAATGAAAATTGATATAACTTTGTATCATCCCTGTAACTGTTCTCTTACTTTCATGAAATATTATCCGATGGTTTTCATTAAAAGGATGAAGATTCTCATGAGAATGTTGAAAACAAAGGCCTTCCAATACAGAGAACATTGTTGATTGCAACACTAAGTCTTCATCGTCTTCATTTTCAGACTTATAGTTGACCAATGACTAAATATTTTCACTACTGAAATCCTCCATGTAATAAGTTGTAGGATTTCTAAAATCACGAGAATATTGTTGATTTATAACATTGGCATTATACTCTATAAAACCCATGAAGTTTAGCCCCAAACCCTCATCTTCATTAGTGATTTCAAAACCTTTTTGAGCAACTCAAATGAAGAAAAACATAATGGAAATGGCCCACCTCCAATTAAGTCACAATTTTCCCTATGATCGAGGTCATAAATGTCAAAAATGGGTGGAATGATTTCATTAGATTGCCGAAAAGAATCACCTCCTAGTGAAGAATCTACAACTGGTTACTCTAAAAAATCAACACCATAATAATAATAATATTCATCATATATGGGTGGAACAAAAGGATGTGTTTTGTGTCAATTGTTGTCCTTGAAAACCAATATATTTATGATCCCCAATGCCTTCAAAAATTGAATTTAAATGACCTCGAGAAAAATTTGGATATAAGACATCTTGGGAATCATCATAAACAAATGACAGTTCTTGATATTGAGTATTATCAACCAAAAAATTCAAGGTATTACTAGTCTTTTTCTCATGAGAAAATGGATCAAGATATAAATTAGCTTCTTTTGTCTCATGTCCACTCTCATGTTTATCTTCATTGCAATCCTCACCCTCAACTTGATCTGAAATTTCTCTATAGGATATAAGATTATGATATATTTCTTGAGTATTAATGAGCATTTGTTGCAAGGTGATAGACCTCGTTTCCAAAAGAAGGATAGACAAATTTGGATGAACAGATGTTGCATAACATAGTCTCGTAGTGGCTTCCAGGGGTTGTATTTATTTATGTATCTTGTGATACAAACTATGAAACCTTTTGTTAAACATTGACACAGTCGCATTCTCTTGTTTCTTCATGGAATAAAACTCTAAAAGGAGTTTATAGAAGGGTTTCCTTTCACCCAAAAATTCCAGAAAAAAAATCACTCAATTCCTACCATGAACTGATGGACTCAGGATGTAAATGCCTAAACCATTCCTTGGAATCCCCTTGTAATGATTGAGAAAAATCATTCATATAAACATCATCATGCTCAATTTTGAAAATTTCATTGAAATTCTCAAAGGATTGAAGATGTTTTTAAGTTGTAAGGTTGTCAAGTTCTCCATAAAACTTGGGAAGGTGTTTATGGTGCTTCAGGGAAAGCCATGAAGGACATGAGGTAACTGAATTGGTTTGTATCTATATTGGATATTGGATGGATTGAAATTATGTACAATATGTCTAATGATAGCTTTGGTCTCATGGGGTTCATAAGACTGATCATTGATACCATGTGGCTTGGATGAAGGATCTTGGTCAAAATAAGTTATGGAATATGAGGGTATATTTACAGTTTTCAAAGAAGCATATACAATTGAAAATGTATGATCTTCATTTGAAAATAGTAAACAATGAAAAATTCTTTTGATAAGTTTGGGAAAGGACAATAAATGATTAATGAAAAATAATAAGATATCGTGGAGAAAATTTGATCTTGAATATGTGGTTTTCCTATATTGTCCTTTCATATCTTTGTCAATAAGGCTTGTTCCTCAGTGGAGTCTTTAAATTTCATTGAATCTTGATTGGGGTCACCAGGTGGAAATGCGTGTCCTTCTTATGTCTAACCTTTGTCCACTTTCAAAAATCATATCTACACATTACAAAAACTTTCTTCCTGGGAAGATGATATCTTTGTTCCCCAAAAACGGTGCCAAGACATTATAACTAGGCAATTTTTCTGGGTTGTAGCAGAAAAATGCCTAACTGAACCTTTTCAAACCTAATTTAGGTTGGAGTCTAGTCCTTCCAACAAAAGAGGGATCTCTCTTAATTTAAGATGATTTTCTGTTATGTTTTAAGATGATAGTGACCCGAAATATTAAGAGAACAAAGTTTGAGATTTTTGTTGGATAAGTTGAGGTGACAAAACCATTGGGCACACGGTCAAAAGATAAACAATTAATTATGATCAAACTAAGGACAAATAAACTCTTTTAAAAGGGAAATATAGTTAATGTGCTTTGACAGGAAAAATTTCATTGTAGTATGGGGAGCAGAAGGAGAATACTAGTCCACTAAACATAAAGCACCATTAAAAGAAGAATTTTATGTTCATGTCCAGATGAAAAAATGGAGTATTTGATTGCACCAGTTTGAGAGCATCTATATCTGTAATGAATTCCAAAACTCTCACTTTCAACCAAATACTTAAAGAAAAACAATTAATGAGAAAAAGGTACAAGAACAACTAACAGAGAATGATCACAATCCATGATGCACATAGACACATGAATCCTTGAAAAAATTCATTTCCATTCAATCTGAAATTTGGATTAAACTTTAAAATACAACTAACAGTCTTCTCTTAAAACTACTAAAACCAACCCCTGTATCATTTTTTTCACTAATATATATACAAAATATTACATAAGCATCACGAGGAGTCAAATCCCCTTAATATTCCAAGAATAATATAAATGTTCAAAATATATAATAAAATGAACATGTCTCCTACAAATTAGGGTTTACATTCTAAAGAAACTAATACATTTTTTATAAGATTTGATTTTTGTGATTTATCAAAATTTTCATATTCTTCATGTATTCCAGGTTGAAATTTGAATTGGCATCATGAACTATAGCCTAAAATATTCTATAAAGTAACTTCTTTCACATTTCACAATGAATTGGAAACGCTTTGAAATGTATTTCTCAGAAAATTTTGTAGCAGACACCACACTATGAAATGTCTATTTTCTGAAATTAGGAGTCAAATATACCTTCATATATTTTAGACCACAATAGTTGTGCAAAAAATAAAGGAAATTTTTGTATATAATTCATTTCTTGAGAGAAACCTCTCTCAGGTTTTGAAAATTCCTCTTCATTTTCTCGGAATCCGCGCTCAACGATCATGACTAAAACAGGAAAGGGAAAATTTTGAAAAATAGGATTTAAATATTCATTTGAATCTTCCAATATATGACACCTATGAAGAAACTGAAAGTGGCTTAAATTTTTTTTGGGTCCATGATTAACAAAAACCTCCTTGGGATTTCAAAAAATATTCTCCAATTGTTCGGAAAGTGCACCCAAAGTGAATGAAAAAACAAGAAAAGCCAAAAAAAAACCCTATTTTCTGCACAATTATCTGTGAACTAACATGTTGCGAAATAATTCCTACAGGAAATTCGTAGTGAGTATCACGCTAGTAAATGCAATTTTTTGAAATTTCTTCAGTTTTCTTGATGAGCCAGTACCTGAACCGAAAACATGATTGATTGCATCTTCCCTTTGATGTAGAACAATGACTGAAAATGCTATCCTATGCTTGAAAAAAAATATTCGAAACATACAAAAACCCTAATAACATATTTTGATAGCACTTTGAACATAAATCTAACTCTTGAAGAATCTTCAACGAGAAGCTCAAATCTCAATACTCTTCCCATCGGTTGGTTAAAGGAATTCACCACGAATTGTGTTTCATAGTGAGCTTGTTTTGCAATGACCTTCTAATTTATGAACAATTAAAATTTTGGCAAAAAGTGTCTAAGATGCAGGTCTTTTAAAAATAAAAACATTGGCTCCAAGATGAAATCATGACCAATACCAGTTGCAGAAGTTTCAAAAACTATTTTGAATGACAAGACCAGTCGCTGCAAATTTTAGGAGATTTCCTAGCGCTAACTTGACTTGACCTTTTGATCATAATTACACTCCAAGACTAAATCCTAAACTTTAAAACTGACCTTTAGATGAGTAATCATAACGTAAAAAATAGATTTGAGAGAATATCATGATGAAATGACCTACGCTACAAATTCTCCTGACTTTCACAGCGTACACTAAAACTAGACATAATAACTCTTAATGACCTTTAGAACTGATTTTAAAGACATATGACTCAAATGGAATGTTTTAAAGTCTAACTTGCAAAAATACTCATGAAAATATGTTGATATGGGACTAAAGGTCACAGCACAACACCTAAATTACTTTTAAGACCAAATATTGAAATATAACCACACCAAGACCCTAATCAAACACATGACTTGACTTTAGGACTCTAAATGAACATGAACTCTATGACTAATACAACCCTTTGATCCCAAAAAAATTATAACCATTACTAACTATGTGATCCTTATTGCATTACTATGCACTAACATATAGCATTCTGGATGACTTGGCCCAATCTACTGTCACCATGTCAACTTTGGAAGTTCTCGGGAACTTCGCCATGCATTACATATACTTACTATTCATGTTAGGTGCGATTAATACATCTTATTCATGTTTTCTTGTGTTCAACTTGGATCAATCAAATCCCTGAATGCCTTTATCCATTGTGTTCCAAATTCCCTTAACAATATGGAATCTAGTTATCCATCGATACATTGTTGATGAGGGTGCATCCACATGCGTTATGTCAACCTTTGTTTTGAAGAAGCATGGGTCCTCTAAGTTAGAAACATCCATGACAACATTACATACCTATGATGGCCACACTAATCAACCACAAGGACCTCTCCAAAATGTTCCCATCGATTTAGATGACAAAACTGTCCTAATTGACATTGGTCGTTAAAGCTCAACTTTATTACAAACTCCTCCTTGGGAATTGCTAAATATATGGTATGAAATCAGTTTCTTCGTCAGTCTTTTGGATCATGATGTTCCCTCATGAAGGGAAGGTTGTCAAAATTGACTAGTTGACTTATTATGACCCCTAGGGACCAACCACTTCGGAAAATGTCCTCCCCATGTTTGAAAACATTATCCATGATGCTTCCATCCCCTAGATTTATTCCGTAGGGCCTATTCTTTTTTGTGAGGCTCCCATAACTGTCACTTTTAAGGCCTTTCCCCCCACCACCTTCAACTATAGACATATCGGATTTATTCACCATTTCCTTTGGTATTCCTCCATCTCAACCTACACCCCACTTACAACCCCAACCACAACCTCAAGTGCAAACTCAATTGCAACCAACATCAATACCCAACATGGTGGGCACCATGCCTATCCATACAATCCCCTTCTTATTCCCACCATCGGATGTCATGAGCATTCCAATAATTGAAGATCTAAACCTTCAAAGATTAATGTTAGGAATTCATGTTTGGTACATTCCATGACCTAACCCACCCTCGAACCCATGTAATTTTTCAATTTATTAATATCGCTAGTCATCCACCTCCCGATTTGTCCATAATGACAATTTCAGTGCCTCCATATTCTATAAGAGTGCCAAAGGAAGCACCTAGCATTTGTTAGTTTTTCATCAAGTAAGCTAGCATTATGATCTTAGGATCTTTTCACTGAGAGAATAACAAGCACAACAATAAAACATAAGCACATCACAAGAGACAAGAGACACAAAGAGTTTTCCTCGGGGAAACCATAAAGGAGAAAACCCCGCAACTTCCTTAGAGATAGAATCAACACCAAAACAGTAAGAGATCTCCCAACAGTAGTAGTCTTCTAGTCCCAGTATATTTCCTTCTTCACTAGTGCGCCACACTTGAGTGAGTGAATGATGTGTGTGATAAATAGAGAGTCTCACTCTCTATTTATATTCTTCTGTTCACTTGAAGTGCACTCAATCATGTCGGCCCAACTTAACAATTACTTACTAGAGCCTACACCTTAATGAGTGTATAATAACTCTAGTGCCCCGAAACTGTGGGGACTTTAACAATGACTTGACAATACTTGTTTACATTATTAATCCTCCCGATTGGAACATCGGGGCATGACCACATGACTCAAATACATAATAGAAACATTCCGGAATAAACATCGGGTTACAATATATAAGATACATAGAAGAATACATTCCGAAGTTACATATACATCAACACTCCTCTTAACTAGGAAGGTATTCTTTTGACACAATTTTCAGCACTGGTCTTCTTCTCTGTATCAACTGGATCATCTTGTCTTCAAGTCATCTTCACTGGATCTAGATCATCTCTCGATCTGGATCATCACTGCTGGATCATCACTCGATCTGGATCATCCCAGGTGCTATCTCATGATTCTTCTCGTCACAGGAAGTTCTATAGAGCCAGTCCTTTTTCATACTGGATGTATAATCTCAGAGCTGGTCCTTTTTCATACCAGATGAGGAAGCTACTTAGAGCTAGTCCTTTTTCAAACTAGATGAGCCTTCCCAGAGCTAGTCCTTTTTCAAACTAGATGAGAAATATACACAGAGCTAGTCCTTTTTCAAACTAGATGAGTCTTCCCAGAGCTAGTCCTTTTTCAAACTAGATGAGGCATCTACACAGAGCTAGTCCTTTTTC
>LPNX010252522.1:100005-427633 GCA_001517045.1 Pseudotsuga menziesii
GGAAGGAACCAATACTCTCACCATGTCACAGCTCTTACATCCAACCATCAAAGGAACCAATCTTCTCACCATGTTGGAATGGCACAGCACTTACATCTGACCATGGAAGGGAGTAACCCTATCACCATGATAGAATGGTTGAGCCCTTATATCTGACCTACTCGTCAGAATGGCTATCGATCTCAGCACTCATATCTAACATGGAAGGAACCAATCCTCTCACCATGACAGAATGGCTCATCCCTTACATCTGACCTACTCGTTAGAATGGCTATGGATCTCAGCACTCATATCTGACATGGAAGGAACCAATCCTCTCACCATGACAGAATGGCTCAGCCCATACATCTGACCTGCTCGTCAGAATTGCTTTGGGACTCATCACTTTCCCTTGGAGGAAACCTCGATCTGGAGAACACCAAGCTTCTCCCTGAAGTACTCGAACTTCACTCTTGCTAATGGCTTTGTCAAAACATCAGCTATATGTTCCTCCGTCGCAACATACTGGAGCTTCACTGCTCCTCTCTGCACCATATCCATAATATAGTGATACTTGATCTTGATATGCTTCGACTTGTCATGAAACACTGGATTCTCTGACAACTTCACGCAACTCTGGTTGTCACAATGTATACAAGTAGCATCCAACTGGAGATCAAATATATCAGACAGTAGCTTCCGTAGCCATACTGCCTCACAACTAGCTGAACAAGCTGCGACATACTTTGCTTTAGCTATACTCAGTGCCACACAGGATTGCTTCCTGCTAAACCAAGAGATCACACCTGATCCCATACTGAAGAAACACCTTGAAGTGCTCTTCCTATCGATGGCATTGCCTGCCCAATCTGAATCAACATAACCCTCCAGGTTAATCTTTTTATTCACATCGTACTTGAGCCCATAATCAACTGTACCCCTGCATGCTTTGCAACGATCAGGTGAACATGTCTCAATGTGTTCACAACAAAGCAAATATCTGGTCTCAGGTACATCAAGGACCCAATCATCTAACGATACATCATAGCATCAACCGTCTCTGATGAAGCATCACTTAATAGCTTCATGTTTGATGCCATAGGTGTGGTCATGCATTCCATCATCTTGAACCTCTTCAATATCTCTACTGCATACTTCCCTTGTCCAAGGAAAATTCCATCTGCACTCTGCCACACCTCCATACCTAGAACAATAGTGCATCGACACATAACAGGAACATCATTGGTCTTCCGCCTTCAACCTTGAAGCAAAGGTTGGAATCCACTTTACTCTCAGTAAAGCTTAGAGTCATCAGTAATCTATCCATCCTGTCATATCATGTCAAACCTCAGGATCTTCTGTAGTCACTCCCTCTGAAGCAAAGCATCGTACTCCCTCTGTCTTCTATACTCTATGCATTGAAACATTTTGTACTGAACTGACAAGTAGTATCCATCTAGGATCATTGGATACCAAGATCCTCTATTTTGAACTTTTTCAAAAGTTCTTCTCACATCCATTTGTGAGCTTGTCATCCTTTATCAACATTGTAGCAAAGGTTACGATATTCGTCAAGCTCATCATGTATGTGTTATCCCATGGGTGTCTTCTAAACTCGTACAAGGCCTTCTTTCATTTGCACACATGATTATGTATGTCATGTGACTTTACTTCTAATAGCTGTAAATGTTTCTTTGTAGTCTATGCCTTCTTTTCGTGAGAACCCTCATGCTATGAATCTTTCTTTGTATCCCACGATGTTTCCATCTACTGCATGATGGAACTATGAACTTCTCTTCAGGTCTCGATACTGCACCCTGACATCATTCTTCTTGAACTGGTCTTCCCTTTCTTCTTGGTGTCTGGAAGGTTCTGCATCAATGATGTCACTACACTTCGTCATATTATTCTGGAATGTCGTCACTTGCTCTTCAGAATAAGTCTTCATTCTTCTTTGCTTGTAGGCGATTATGTATGCGGTCTTTCCTACAAGTCAAATTCATTTGTATGGTTAGAAACATTTCATAAGGAATATTTATAATGGCAAATACTTATGCATAAATATATGATCATGCAACTACTTTAGCCAATACAACATTCATCCATATCTCACTGAAACTTTCTAGATTCCTTCCATCTCTACCAAGACAACATTGAGATTGTGCACTAATCCAATATGTCAGCAAAGAGGTTTCATTCTAGATAAGTAGCAATGGAGAATTTGTATAGCACCATGAGCTACTTACCCATCACATGCATATTAGTAGTATACTGTCGTTAATGCAAACATCCTATCATGCATGATACATCAACTGAATATAAATAAATGCATAACAAAACAATATCATGAAATGACAATTGAATACTTATCTTTATTTGTTTCGTGGGTAGACTCCTTCTTGAGTCTTCAGCTTCATCGTCTTCTTCATTCATAATAGCATCGTTTCTTATCCAAAAGCTAAGGTGGATAAGAAGTTCTTCAAGAGTTGAGTTCTTCATATTCCTCATTGCTTGAGGGATCTTCTTTGGATGGTAAGAGCTTGATCTTCAGTTGCTTCCATCGACCTTCTTCTTCTTCCCAAAGTTTGCTGAAAGTAATCACTTCCTTCTGGAACACATTCCTTGAATGAATGAATTCTATGATCCTGGGAGACCATTCAAGGTGGCCATCACCACTTCTGCATTCTTCACTTCTTCTTTTACCGCTTCAAGTTGTTCTGGATTTGAGAGACTCTTATGACTGCATGGTCTTTGCATTCTGGATCTTCACATTCTTCTTTTACCATTACAGGTTGTTCTTTGATTTGAGAGACCCTTTTAAAGTATGACTGCATGGTCTCTACATTCTGGATCTTCACATTCTTCAACCAGTTTCTGAAGGTCATATTTTGATTTCTTGTTCTTCCCTTCAATTAGCTTGGTCAAAAAATCTTCGGTGTCTTTAGGGAGACACTTGTAATACAAGTTGATCCGTGACTGAATCAATCATGATCTTCTTGGCCTTAACCAAGTTCTTCTTGTGAAAGGCTTCTAGCCTCATCTCCCTCTGAAACTGGAACCTCCATACTCATGTATGTGTCCAATCCATTTTCTTCAGAGAGATCATATACTTCCAGGATTGGAAGTTGTCAACTTCCCCAAGCTTGTCACCAAGCTGATGTGATATATCATATTGAAATGAGAACCTCAAATGGAAATAGCAAAGGATTAGATCTTACCAATTTGAGGTGTCCGTCCTTGTCCTGGAGTTCACTGATCTAGGGTTTGTCACAGAAACCCTAATTTTCAAAACTTGGAATCTTTTAGATATGATTGGACAAACAAATATATCTCTTCAAATGGAGCTGTCCAATGTACTCCTTTTCTGAAAACAGTGGAGGGAAGATCCCGGAACAGGAAGCCCTAATTTTCCAATTTCTTCTGAAAAATTCCTGTTACTGTTTCTATGATATCTCCAAAATTACTGATCCTCTATGTCTTAAATTTATCACTGAGATAACCTTGCATGTCCCTGATCTATCACCATAGTTTTCATCAGAATTGGTTTCACCATTTTGGATTTATGATCCTTTTCCCAAGGTGACATGTTACAGGACTGTTCAGAATAGCGAAGTTGTACGGCATGCCACGTGTCACTGGTTCATCTTCTGAGTCTGATATTCACAACAATGAAATTAAAGTCCATTATATTTCTGTAATGTCTTCAGTAATTCCATTTGGACCTCTGTAGCCCAAGATATTTCAATTCTCCCCAGGTGTCCTCTTTATGGATGATTTCTGGAAGAGGTTGGAACCCTAACTTTGAGAGATCATATCTCCTAGAATATAGAGAATCGGAGGCTGAATTTTGGACACAGTGTTCTTCAGGATTTTATCGTTGGCTCCTGAAATTTTTAGCTTTTGATACTTCTCCAAACTCAGAATATAGCGACTGTACCAAAACGTATCAGTTTTAGTATTTAGGGTTTTCAAGCTCGAGGTCAAACTAGGGTTTGACTTTCCCAGATTTTCACCCAACCAAAATTCTTGATCCAGGTCTCTAAACTTCGGTTTTTATGAGGATATAAATCCTATGCTAGTCTCACTCAAAAATTCCTCTTCTATAGAAATCCCTAATTTCTGCATCGAAAACTGAAAATGCTCAGAATCAAATTCCGCTTCGACAGAAAGATGCACCTTTCAATGGAGAGTCATCCTAGCATACTTTTGCTGATGGATTGTGGAGAGAGACCCAAAAAGTAAGAATCCCTAGATTCTATAGCTGCATAATGTCTTCTTCTTAGGTTAGCTCTGATACCATGTTAGTTTTTCATCAAGTAAGCTAGCATTATGATCTTAGGATCTTTTCACTGAGAGAATAACAAGCACAGTAATAAAACATAAGCACTTCACAAGAGAAAAGATACACAAAGAGTTTTCCTTGAGGAAACCATAAAGGAGAAAACCCCGCAACTTCCTTAGAGATAGAATCAGCACCAAAACAGTAAGAGATATCCCAACAGCAGTAGTCTTCTAGTCCCAGTATATTTCCTTCTTCACTAGTGTGCCACACTGGAGTGAGTGAATGATGTGTGTGATAAATAGAGAGTCTCACTCTCTATTTATATTCTTCCGTTCACTTGAAGTGCACTCAATCATGTCGGCCCAACTTAACAATTAATTACTAGAGCCTACACCTTAATGAGTGTATAATAACTCTAGTGCCCCAAAACTCTGGGGACTTTAACAATGACTTGACAAGACTTGTTTACATTATTAATCATCTCGATCGGAACATCGGGGCATGACCACATGACTCAAATACATAATAGAAACATCCCGTAATAAAAATCGGGTTACAATATATAAGATACATAGAATAATACATTCCGAAGTTACATATACATCAACAACATTAACCCACCTCATCCAAAAAAGAAGGATGGGGGAAACAGAATGAGTGCAACACCACCATCAAACCTGAACAAATTCATGAACCTTCCACCTACTTCCTCCACTCGAGAACCACTGCCTTTTGCTTTGTGTAATGTTTTGGATCCCAGTACCCAAATTTGTCTATAGTTTCCTACATTATGCACTCACATGTAGACACTATATGATGATGAAAGCCTCCAAATAGTCCAATTTCTTGACATTCCCCAAGTGTGTAGCAGGTCCCCGCCAACAAACCATCCTTGTGCGGTCTATGTCATATACAAAAATTACTCCCACCATTTTTCAAATCTCAATGAATATAAACTTGTGTTGGATGACTTGTGTATAATTTCCTTGGAGTCTCAAGTCACTGTCATCAAATTTCCCTCCGAGCTTTCTATTCGACACTTCCAAGATGATGAGGAAATTTCATGTCCACAACATGGGGGAATGCTTGAAAACACACCTACTCATTAACGTCATCCTCACTAGTGATGCTAGGGGAATCCAACTGACAATGGCAATTCCCCTTCATCCTTTCATGGATTTTGTGTTCCACCATGGAAATATTCCTCATGGTTTTCCCCCTTCCCAGTTTTTTGTCAATACTTTGTCAGTACTTCTCTAGGAGAGCATCCGCACTCCATAAATACCTTTGGGATGGGGGGCATTATCAATTTACCTAATCCCTAGGATAATGGGAATGATCACTAATTTTGACCCTACCTTTCCATGTCTATCCCAGTATTTCAATGAGCCCATGGCTCAAGCTAGCACATATGTGATCCACAATCATTTGTATCCCCATAGGATTGGGAGTCTATGTATTTTGACATCTAAAAAATGATGCTGGATGAATCCCTTCACGTTTTCACTCGTTGGAAAACTTGCGTTCTTTCATGCTCATTAAAGGATTTGAAAGAGAATCCATTTGTTATCAATGTTACTCCTTTTCTAGATCGAGTGGACTAATTACAAAAAAGGTATACTCTAGTCCCTTTTGACTAGAAGAGTTCTCCCTTCTATACTTTTATGCTTTTTCAGGATTCAGAGACTATCTTTACAAAAAAATACTTCTGAAGTTTCTTTATGTTTTCATACTCCTTAAAATTCAAAACACTAGCAAGCACTGATTGTCTTGGGATCGCTAAAAATATATGGGATAGTACTATATTAAGAACACTTCTATCCCTTCTTTTAGCTCGCTAAAAATTGAACAAGGCCAATAGGGTGCCTCTAAGCACCCTTACAAATTGCATATAGTCCCTTATCACGACAACATTCCTAGCTTCCTTTGTTTAGAGTATTATGTGATGAGTCACCCAATTTTTTTCATATAATTTCTATGTTAAATAATAGTTCATTTGTATTCCTCAGAAGCACCATTGTGCCATCTAAAAGAACTTGGTGCATCCTGGTATGGGGTGCACTGAAGAAGGGTTAATTTTTTTTTATCGTCTGACTATTCATTTTTAACATTCAATAGTGCTCTTGAGCTCTCAAGTACCAGTGCCACCTTTTCCTCCATAAAGCACCCTTTCCATTTCTCGGTACATGCTTTTTGAATTTTGATAAATGGTGGGAAAATTTTGTTTTTTGGACTGAATGGAAACCATGTCTCCCGAACTAGCAAATGCCTAGGTAATCTCTTTGTTTTATTCTAACTTAAACTTTTGGCAAATTAAAATTTGAAATTAGGCTTGAATTTTCATTGTTATTTTTTTTTAAACTCCACGAGGTGCATTCACGTGCCTTAGCTCTCACCACGCTTTGGTGAACCTTGTAAAATTATAGGGAGAACCAGACATAGTGTTCTATTAACTGGGAAAAGTAGCACACCATTGTACGATGTGTCATACACTATAGTGCACCGTGTCATTTAATTACAAATTATAAATATCAAAATGGTGCTTTAATTATATAAATGCATGTTGGAATATTTAAAACTCACCTATAGACTTACGATATGATTATTAATCATTTTTATTAATTTCCTATGTGATATACTAGGTAGTTAGCCACCTTTGGCCCACACATACCATCATTAGCCTATAAAGCACACTTAAAATGATTCTGGATAATATTTTGTCATCTTTATTGACTGTCCTGTTTAGTAAGGGTTCCTTTCCTACTTTTACATCTTTTGTTCAACGTTTTCTGCTTTTCAGTGGATTAGGATAAAACTAGTCATATGGCAACTGTCCTCTTTTGTGGCCAACCCATATTCTATGAATTTGTCTCTAGTTTACATGATTATAATACTTTTCCATCACTCAATATTAGTTGATCCACTTGTTTTAGCTAATTCACGACCTCTTTGACAGGTTTGGAAAGTTTTTTTGTCACCTTTGGGGGTTTTTAACAGTTTTAGTAAGCATGATTTATGAGCTATTTTAATTTCCTCTTTGGCATTGGATTTTGTATCTTGAGAGTGTATTAATATTTTACACAAATAATTATTCATTAATGAAATGAAATTTTATCCACTTGAGCATCTTCTCTCTTGTGTATGCTTAATTCTTTCTTCATAATTCTTCTATCTTTATATAGTAGTAGAATTCTCTTAGTGAAATCTTGATATGCAATCTAGATCACCTATGTAAATTCTTGTATGGTATTAGAGTTTAGACTATTAGAGCTCATTATATCATCACTCTAATACGGTATCAAAGTGCAGGCTTGCTGAGAAAAGAAGATCACAATGATTCTAATTAGATTTCCAAAGTTTTTGCTTTTCTATGTTACAGGTATCTACAACTTCTACATGGATTAAAAAACAATTCCTCCTCTTACTCCATTCATTATGCCGAGTGGAATCCAGATATGATTGCATATTTGAAGAGACAATGTATGTATGAGATATCTATTGGAACTAGTGAAGAATCTTATGAAGAGAAGAGTGATTGGTTAAATGGATGTGATAGAGAATATAGAATTATGTGTATGGAAATGTCTCATTATATGCATTATCTCATTGATTCTGATGAGTATCCATTCAATATTTGGAGCAATTTGGACAGAGCCTTTAGTGTGCAAAAAGAATATGATGAATATTGGAGCGAACCTAGAACCTCTGCTGCTCTCTCTCCTGATGTTAGAGCCTCATTCACCTCTCATGATGAAGTTGTTCAAGCTAAAGAAGAAGAAGATGTAGAATTTTCAACTCTTGATCCACTTCTAATTGATCAACCTCCTTATCCCTTTTTTTCTTCTCATGAAGCAGTTCTCCATGAAGAATATATTCAATCTATAGTTCCAATTGAAGATAATTCCATTCATCCACTATTCTCACAATCTTCAGATTTCAAATTTGAGGATGATATGACAGTCATTTCTTCACCTCCTGTGCATGATCAGAGTGTGAAACCTAGTAATATCCTGGATTTTTCAGAGGAGAGATTATATATTTAGAGTGATCTAATCACTTTCCTTGATCACATACCTCCTACCTATTCCTCAACGATGGTTGATCATTTTCCTCAGGGATTCATTAAAGATAGAGAAAACATTGTCATTGGTTTGAAAAAATTGGGACTCTTGTTCCATCTCATTTTGGGAGATGATATCACCTCCTTTGGTTCAAATTTCATGGCTCTAGAACCTCATTAAGTCTCTGTTGAACATGGCACCTTGGTTGGTTCAAAGTCAAAGTATGAAGAGCACCTCCATTCGCTCTACTATCAGTGTATCTCAATTGTTCTACATGCTCCTAGTATCCATCATGCAACTATTTATGTTCATGATCTAGTTGAGTAGATTCACATTCTTCCCAACAATAAGATTCCTTCATACATCTGATCAATTTCACATCTACTTGATTTTGGAGCAGTATTCAGTTTTGGTGTGAAAATGTCCATTTTTCAGGGAGCTTTGGTTTTGTTCCCATGAGGTTTTCTGTATTTCCTCATTTTACATGGACATATATTAAAGGGATGACCATAAGACTTTGTTTCTTGGGCCCTAATTATATTTTATTCATATAAGTTCAGGCTTAAGGGGGGGTGTTGGAATATTTAAAACCCACCCATAGACTTAGGATATGATTATTAATCATTTTAATTAATCTCATTAGCATATACAAAAATTAGAATGATTCTGGATAATATTCTTCCATCTTCATTGACTTTCCAGTTTAGTAAGGGATCCTTGCTTGCTTTTACAACTTTTGTCCATCTTTTTTTTGCTTTTTCAGTGTATTAGGACAAAGCTAGTCATATGGAAACTGTCCTTTTTTGTGGAAAACCAATCCTCCATGGTTCTATCTCCAGATTCCATGCTTAGAATGATTTTCCATCACTCATTATCTGACCCACTTGATTGAGCTAATTCATGATCTATTTGACAGGATTGGAAAGTGTTTTTTCACCTTTGGGGGTTTTTCACAGTTTTAGTAAGCCTGCTTTATGAGCTATTTGAATTTCCTCTCTTGAGAGTGTATTAATATTGCACACAAATCATTATTCATTAATGAAATGGGATTTTATCCACTTGAGCATCTTTTCTTTTGTGTATGCTTAATACTTTCTTCATAGTTCTTCTATCTTTCTATAGTAATAGAACTATCTTAGTGAAATCTTGATATGTAATCTATATCACATGTGTGAATTATAATAATGCACTGGTGCATTAAATACCTCACACTACAAATGGTGCATCCGTTGACCGATAAACCAACTGCATCATTAAGACAGTGCACTCAATTATAAAGCATCGTCGCATATTAATTAATTTTTTTATAAAACAATGTGTGTTATAAGCTTATGGAGTTGCGTTGTGTAAATATTTAAATGTGACCGATGCGTTTTGGTCACATCCAAATATTTATAAAACAATCCGGTGTGTTTATGGTATATAATGCATCAATGCACTGGATTACATGAGGGGCATGGAAACATGGGTGCCACTTAAACCTTATCATAATTAATCATTGCGGTGCACTACTTTATCAAATCACACTCGAAAATAGTAATTAAAAGCTAAAACTTTCATTTCATTTTGTTAATTTTACAACACACCAGAGCACGGTATTGTTTGTTGAGCATCATTAATGATGATTTTTTAAAGTAAACACACTGACAAGCTTCGAAAAAAGTCGGTGCTTCTCACTATTTCACAAATTCACGTGCCAATAACGTTGCATTGTCTATTTTTATGTGCATTGCTAGCAGTGTTTAAACGTTTAACACATGCATCAGTGCATCAATATTATGGAAGCACTGATGTTTTTTTTTATTAGGGAAGCACTAACACCATCTTGATATTCTGTAGTAATGCTCTGGCAGTGTGTATTATTCTTATATATGCACTATGTTGGTGTTATTCATGTAATGAACACACTAGTTACTTGTATGTATATAGTGCACCATGTCAATTTTTATATAAAAAATAGTTACTGTAAGCAGTGTGCAACATATAGGTGGCACTCTGTTTATGGTGTGTATGTACGAATATGCATCGAAAGTGATACTGAACTATTTTTCAGGTGCACCGAGTTGGAAATTAAAGTGTTTTTAGAAAGAAAAAAAAATTATTTCTTGTTTATAAATAAAATTCTCATTTAATAATTTGTTTTATATTTTATATAATATATTGATATATTTGATATGTTAAGCTGATATGTCAGCACAGAAAGGAACATCAACAATGCATTGACCATTACAATGTTCGATGGATTTGGGAGGCTCAAGAGAGGGAGAGGAATTTGTACCCTTGTCCCATTACTGCAATGACACAAGGCCTTTTGAGGGAGTATGCCTCCTCAAGTTGTGTGAGGAGACTACATCCCTCAAGGGGAGCTTGACTTTTTGATGCAATTGATCTATTAGTTGGATCACCAGAGACAGGTCTTTCATGCTAGTCCTTATTAGTGGTTCCATCCCACTAAGGAGGATATATATATTATAATTGGGCTATCCAAGAGAGGGGGGGGATTTTCCCCATCTCCTTGATGTCCTAGCTAACACAACAAATATGATTCATCTTTTCAACTCTCAGAGGTATACCAGTGATATCATCATTTGTCCAACCAATTTTTAGGTTTACGAGGGATAACTATGCATATCTTCTTTCGTTCGAGAGGATGTTAGGTGTGTCTCATTGTTGGTGACCACCATTGCACATTACATTACTGATGGGAAGTCGACCATTTTTTTGCGGCATTTTTGTTTTACGCTTAGTAGATGTCATGTGTAGTTCAATGGAAGGGCCAACTTCCCTTTTGGTTCAGAGTTTTTATGTTTATTTTTTGAGAGGTTTTCAGCCACAACGAATTCATTTGAATGTCACCTTCCTAGGTTGTTGAATGAGGTCTGTATGCATTATGTGGGGTAGATGTTTCCTAGGAGGGAGAAACCAGAGTTTCCTATGAGGATTACCAAAGAGATACAGGAGATACTATGCGAAATGGAGGATCATAGTTTAGCCCTAGTGTTGTTTCCTTGTGTTAGGTTCAATTGGTGAGGATGTACAAACATCCTTCTCACCCAAGATGAGCCAACATATGATAGAGGCAATATTACTATTTTTTTAAAATAAATATAGTTGAGGCTCATGGACGTAGAGACCCAACAAACTTATGCCTGATTCCCGGTACATGAAGGATTTGACCGACAGATTGTGTGAGATGAGGTCTCAACAGGGATTCCTCCCTATGCTAGTTAGTGACATGACATGATACCCTGATCTTGCAATGATCTAGAGGGAACTTCAACTTCCTCATGATATGAGGCTCCTTTTGTGTCATATCATTAGAGCTACAAGGTTTATAACATAGTTTAGGGTTGGACACAATTCATCCAATGACACTTCATTCAGTCGCACTTCATCTAGTCACCATAATTCATCCAGTCACACTGCATCAATTGATGCCTCTAGGACACATGTAGATGCCCCCCTACAATCTCCTCCACATGTAGTCAATCCCCCAGCATCTCCTCGAAAACCATATGACCATCCATCGTCTTCTCATATAGGCTAGTGTTCTACTATTATAGATATGTTGGTGGCATTGGATTAGATTCCTAGATATTCTGATCCAAAGATTATTGTGTTGATTTGCTCTACATTTTCTCCTAGTTGAGGTACTGATGCCTCATGCTTTGCTAGTGGAGGTAGATATGCCTTTAGTTCTAGAGGTGGACATGATATGCCATAGTTATTATTTGACTTGAGATGTTTATTTGACATCATATATCATGAGTTGGATATTATTCTTCATATATGTATATATGGTTCATTTTCATGTTCATGTTGATGTACTCTATTTATCTGTTGATGTTGATGTGTATATTGTTAGGACATGTTAGATATGGTTTCTATACGTGCTCGATAGATGTGTATGTTAAATTATGGTTGCTAGATGTGGGTGATGATGATGTTAGACAGTTCTTGTGTTTCATTAGATGTGATTATTAGATTTGTGTGCTAGATAACATTTATATGTGTTAGATGTATATGTTAGATGATGTGGTTAGATAATGTTTAGACTATTGTGGAGTCTGTGATGTTTGATGTGTATGCTACATGATGTTGTTAGATAATTCTTGTGCTTTTTTATATGTAAATGTTCATTATGATTGATGTATTTTTTGTTAGATGGGCATGTATTTGATCATTATTACCATATAAAACATATTGATGAAATATATTCTTATTTGTTAGAAATATTTAACATTCATACATATAGGCTTGTGTTTCATCATTATTTACAAACTAAGGTACATATTAGTTCATATATGTTTATTAAAAATATTATGGTATGGACTATAAAAATGAAAATTAACATGGTAACAAAATTATGTATCAAAGAGCAATTAATGAAATTGTAGAAAAATATGTGTTAGAGAAATAATCCACCTTAGTACCATGGTATTACACCTAGGAGGAATTTTCATTTGTATTGTACTTATGTTATATGATCCTACTTAGGTTATACTAATAAATCTTGGTATATTGGGTGATTTCTGGATCATTTATTCACAGTTTAGGTGCTCCACTTTAATCATCCTAATAGTTGAGGTGATATATTTTGATAATCATGACAACCCAGGACCCCTCATTGATGACAGACCACTCCTTATCCATTAAATCAGGGAATATGTTTGACTAGGGGCGCTAGTGAGTGAATGTGGTTCTTTTGTGGTCTTATTGGGCATTTATTGTCTCCTAGAGACTCTCCCACTCACACATGTGTTCAACCATGCCTAGCATGCCTTCATTTATGATCCAGTGTGCTCCATCCATGTTCACACTTGCATTCATGACTATTTGGTATGGTTTGGGAGCCTATTGGTCAACCTAGGGTGGTTTAGGGGTCAAATCCTAGCCTGGCACTTGTATGCATCCAGATGGCCTCCAAAGGCTCTCAAATTTTCCCCATTGTATTATAAGTATGTACCATACATATCTACATGATGTACACTAATATAAATATCAGTTATTGGCACCATCTATGTGTGGTATTTTATTCTCTTTTATTATTTTCTTGCATATTTTGTGAATATGTTAGATTGTGAAGAATGCATTAGCTCCTAAATCTCACAGTGAAGAAATTGTCATATGGTATTGGATCTTTTTGGAGCTACAAATCAAATCCAGAATGTTTAAGTAGTTGTTTAGGACATTTTTCCAAAAAATTTGAGTGTTTGCATTGCAGGTACAATAGTGTTTCTGTTACACAGTTCACAAGCAGAATGGAGAATAATCATGCATTGCTCACTCCATTCAACTATTTTGAATGGAAGGCCAAAATGGTGATCTAGCTGAGGTCAAAATTCATGTACATAGTCACCATGGGGACTGAGACCAAGCCCAAATATACTGTGGATAAATCGAGGTACTTCAATAAAATTGATGAGGCATTTGGTATGCTTTGTCTCAACATTTCGTGAGACCTTCTCTTCCATGTATACATTCTTGGCACACCCAAGGAATTTTGGCTCAATATTGAGTCACTATTTGGGAAGACTGATGAGATGAGAGGCCATCAACTCAAAAATGAGCTAATATCACCGACTCCAGCTCACTATGAGACAATACAATACTTCTTCACCAATTTCAAAGTGTTGGTGCTTCAGCTGAAATAGTGTGGCATAGAGAAGAAATATTACCATATTATCATGTCTATCCTTTCTAAGCTAGGGCCTGAGTATTCTGTTTTTGTTTCGACATTCCACTCAAGCAATCTCACAGCTAGAAATTGGAGGATGCCTACGCTAGCAGATTTCATGGAGTCATTTACTGGGGAGCAAGAAAATTTAGTGCAAATGGGTACCATAAAATCCACCAAGGATCAAGCCCTTGCTGCTGGTATATCAAATCAAGCCAAAGGTCATAATAAAGTCAAGGATTTGAAGAAACAAAGAGAGAACGAGAAGAAGCATTCAGATACAAAAAGCTCCAGTTCAACTGATGAGGATTCGAAATCCAGGAAGATGAAGAGAAAGAGAGAGAGAACTGCATGTGGTTATTGAAAAGTTTCACATTATGAAATATCTTGCTTTATAAATAATATGGGCATCATGATTCAACTCGTTTTAGAGAACAATATTGATATTTCAGATCTTGCAAGAAGAGGGGAGTGCAAGCAAGAAGATGGTAAGAAATTGCATGATTTGTGTGTTTGGGAGAAAGTCATTTATCACATTTTTTTTAGATGAATTTGTTTCTGATTTACATTCTGATATATCATAACCTGAAACCTCCATCCCTTCCTTAGAAGAAACCCCAAACAGAGTCACCAAAGTTTCCTCCAGAAACTAGTCATTTTTCACTAGTTCTTGATGTCTCTTCTTAAATATATTTCCCACTCGATTCATATCCTTCCTATTATGATTCCAAAGGTGATATACATGATGATATATAGCTTATGAAATTCATAGAATCATTTCCCCAACCATTTTATTCCCAAAATACTCGACAACCCTCAAGTTCACTAGTTGTAAAATCTCAAAATTGCCTAGCTTCCAATGCTATGTCACTTGTGTATGTTGCTTTTTTGTCTTGTATGTCATTAATTGGTTGGAAATTCATGGAATTATCCTTCATGGGACTGATGTTCCTTATTCCTGGACATGATCTCATGACCTATGGTTGGATGTTCAATTCTCCAGACCATCTAGGTTTTCCCAACTGTCAGTGTGATCTAGTTTCCCTCTCTTTTCCCACTATGGACCCATTCTCTCACGGAGACACCATAACTCTGATATTTTCTGATGTATATGACATATATTCTGATATTTCATAGACTGATGATATTTTTTATAGAGTTATGAAGGTGCTTCATCAAATTGGGAAGAAGATTCATGATTTAATTCATGATATGACAACTACACATGAGGCAGATTTTGTTGAATCTTTTGATGTTATTTGGGAAAGAGTTTGCAGAGATATATTTTCCATTATTGATTATGCTTCCATATCAGAGTATGCTTGCAGAAAAATACATTATTATGGTGCTCCTCCATCAGCAAATGATGACCATCAAAGGGCCTCTCCACATGTTACATGTTCTTTGTCTACAACACATTGATGCATGACCTTGAAATCCACAACATCTTCACCAAGTCCATCACCAAGAAGTTGTTCTTTCAGCTCATTAAAGTGAATAAGAGGACCTGTTGAAGAATATTTTAATCATCTATGTCATGTCCATTCTCGATGGAGGATTTTCCCCATGAGGTTTTGTCTCTTTCCTCGTTTTACATGGACAAATAAAAAATTTGTTGTAAGAGGTGACTTGAGCCTTAGTTGCCAAGGCCTAAATAAACATTTAGTATAAGCTATGCTAAGTTAGGCTTAAGAGGGGGTGTTGTAATACCCCAGTTTCAACCCCTTGGTATTTAATTGTACATGATGTAAATATTGTATTGAGATCATGGCATGGAGCTCAAGGCCAAGGCCCTGCCATTGATGAATGTTTTGTGGATAGGTGATCAAGGATGATACCTATGGTGATAGTGCTAAGACAAGCATAGTAGATATATTTTGATATATCATGTAAATGTACAAATTAATATAAAAACCACATCTACCTATGGGACTAAAAATGTTAAAGAGATAGGGGTATGATTCCACAAGGGATAGGGTGGGAGAGTTGGTCAAACCTATGATCCTATAGGGTGAAGCCAGATGCGTTTGAGAAAATCACTAAACTTCAGCTACCCTTTTTGTCCCTATACTCAATCATTAATTCCTTCCAAAAATCGGATGAGGAAATTAATTCCTGGGGCAATGCAAGGCATGGCAGACTGCAGTCTGCGTAGGCCTACAGCCTAGGGGAATCCACACTTTTGCTTATGCGGGAAGTAAGCATGTGATGCATGCCCTGTCCGTTGAAAGAGGTCATGTTTTGGGTTTTACTCATCCCCTAGGTCGTACTGAGGGGGGATTCATCCATTCGCATTGTTCAGAGAATCATGTTTTGTTCTTGTGCATTGTGTGTCCATCTTGCTGCCTGAGAACCATGTTTTGTTCTGATTTGATAGTCCTGTAGCAAGAACCGCACCTTGCTCTATGTTATTTTCTGAACCATTTACCCCAGATCTAGCAGTTGCATTGTTCACTATCTAGAGTCATGGAACTGGATATCTGCAAGTGTTTTACTTTGCCGAGCAAAGGAGCAGAGGATTGTGGTTTAGACAGTTTGAGTTCGCTCTTCTGAGTCGTGAAAGAAATTTCTGCAGTGGGTTTCTCCGCTACAAAAACCGTGTTTTGCTGGAGATTGTCCATCTGTGTTCATCTTTCACCCTTTTTTTATCATTCTCCTTGGCGGAGAAGCTAGTTGTTTGTGTTGAGCAATGAGAAGCGATAGTCCTCTGTTGCAGTAATTCTCTATGTACCGAGTGAAGCATGTATGGTTGTGTTTCCCTTGAGGATTGTGGCGTTGTGCATCCCTATTTGGTTGAATCCCTAGGAGTGGAGTAGGGCTAGAATTGGATGATAATCATGGTAAAGAGAGGACCCACACAAAGAGATCAAAGGGGATGGTAAATCCAGCCTGCACACCCATGTGAGCACTAGAGGGAAGCTATGTCCTGAGGAACTAAATAACAGAGAAAGTAATACTTCCTTGTCGAGGGTCGGGTGGAGCTATGGAGACCAAGCCAGATCTAGTGTAGGTATCCTTAGCTCTAGGGTTGAGCTCACTAACCCAGCACTTCTATCTATCTACTACCTTATCTGCCTGATAAACCCAACTGTTAGTTGGTTTGGTGGTATCTTGTTGTGTTTGGATTGTTTCCTTATTAGCCTGTGAATCCCAATTGTTTATTGGCTTGGATGGATCGTCTGGGAAAACTAGTTGTCTGTTGGTTGACTGGGTTTTGATGTGTTTTGGCGCTATAATCCTGCAACCTATTAACCTAACTAGGTGTTGTCTTGGATGGACAGTCTGATAAGCCCAACTGGGTGTTGGCTTGACTATGTGTTGAAAATATCTGGTTGTGTGTGAGTCTGCTTGTTCCCTAGTTCCTTGTAGAAATCATGCCCTGCTCGGGGGTGGCATTATGTTGAGAGATTAATGAACACACTAGCTTATGGTTGGGTGGAACGTTGCAGTCACCTAGCTAGTTGCGGGACACCTTTATTCCTCAAGATAAGTATTCTTGTTATGTTGTTTATGCAATGTATTTTCCTATGAATTGTTATGTTAATTATTAAATGCTTAATGGGGATGAAGTAGATGTTTACTGTCTATATTTCCTTCATTTTATCTTTGTTTATCAATTATATGTTTTTATGCATGTTTTCCTAAGTTCATGAAGGCTAGAATCCTGTTACAGGGTCAAGAATGCAACTAAGGTAAGAAACATGGTGTTTCTGCCCTTGAAATCCACCTAGGAGAAGGTTGCATAAGTCCAATGACGGGTGTTCTGATTCCTAATTCCCTATGTCGGAAATCGGAAGATGGAAGGAAGAAATCAAGTAAAAAGATAAGGCAAAAAGTGGGTTTCCAACTTCCAATGTCCAAGGTCAGAAGGCAGAAGTCGGAAGCGTGAAGGATTCTAAGGCAGAAGGGAGACTTTCCAATTCCCGGAATTCACCTGCAAAAGGCGAGAAAGTGAGAAGCAGAATTCGGGAAGTAGAAAGTCAAAAATTAGAAAGGTGACCAATGAACACCTTGCAAAGATAGATTCCCAATTCCCAAAAACAGAAAGAAGAAGTTGGTAAATCGAAATTTGAAAATTGGAAAGGTGACTGATGGACACCTTGCTAAGCTAGAATTCTGATTCTGAAGTTGAAAGTTAGAGGTCGAAAGTTAGAAAGGTCATTTTTATTTGGAAATGGTCATTCCAGATGCGGATTGGATAATTGCAGGTCGAAATGAGTGGAATGGTGGTTCGAAGACTGAGATGAAGGTTGGAGAATGGGTCAACTTCCATAACCGGTGCTTAATAGAAGAGAAAGGGAGGTTCCTTAAGAAAAAATCTAAAATTATTCGCATTATGGGGTATGGGAACGTTACAGTATGGTATCATAGGAAAGGTTGCAGCACTAGGGCCTAAATGGGCCAAGTTGCACAGATAAAAATGGAAAAGAACACCCATGTTATGGTTTAACTGAGTTGTTGGTTGCAGCATTGGTATAAATGTGCCAAGGAAATTAGTTGCAGAAAGAAAAACTACAACAAGGAGTGTTATTCAGCATAATTGCTAAACTTAGCCAACCCAACGAAATGCACCGTGACTGTAGATTTGGGTTCTACTACGATCTTGACTGTTCATTCCTGCAATAAGTAGTTGGCAAGTAATTTCTTTTGATTTCTGAGATTGTCTAACAGATGATGTTGTTAACACATTTTGCAGAGTCATAGTGCCGATTGAAATGTTGGTCTTGGTCCAACCAAGAAGGTCAAAGAAGATCAGCACCAAGAATATTAACAGCATGGATGATGCACAAGATCCCTATGGACACAGGGCAGATGCTATGGGGGGGAAACAAAGAGATTAGTGAGAGAACAGGAAGCCACTCCAATGTTGGAGATGTGGAGGACCCCATTTGTGCAGAAGTTGTCTACATGGGGAAGGGTATGTAAGGCCAACTTACAATATCCAAGAAAATGAAACTGAAGCTGATGGGAAGAGGGAACAAGAGAGTTCCCCAAATGCTGCATCTACCATAAGAATACTAAGAGTAGAGTTGCATAGTTGCAAAGGAGAAAATAAAAGGATGGTTAAGGCTCTGGTAGTGAAAAACCAGTTGACTACAGTTATGTCGTAGAGTTTGGTAGACCTCTAAAGGAAGATCAAATTTGGGCATCAGTTAACAGAGATAGAGGGGAGTAGGAGAAATTCCCACAGGAAGAATGAGAATCTTAACCCAAGGAAGAAAGGTTTTAAATCTTCTCACCTCCTAAAGTGGAAAAGGAAGCCATCATAATCTGAGTTTGAGCCAGCTAGAGTGATGAGAGAGAATCCAAAGAAACCACTCAAATGTTGGGGATGTGAAGGAATCCATCTGCGCAAGAATTTTCCACTTGAAAATGGGAATGAAGGTCAAGTCCCTAGCACCCAAGAAGCTGATAATGTGGGTCAGGAAGCAAGGACCATTCCTAAAATTTGTGCAGTATTATAAGACCACCAGACATGTCATAACTCGAATGTGGTGGAAGTTGAGGGTGAGATTGTTAAACAAACTGTTTCTATTATGATTGACATTGGATCCTCTCATAGCTATATCACCCCTAGACTTGTTGAGCTATGCACTTTGAGGAAGTCCGAGCACAGAAGATCATGGTTAGTCCAGCTAGCCACCGGAACTAAGAAGAAGTTCAGTGAGGTGGTAAGGAAATGTTCATTGCTCATGGATGGGCTAGTCACTTGTGCAGATATGAATTTTTTGCCACTTGGTTCCTATGATGTCCTCGTTAGAATGGATTGGTTGGAATCACATAGAGCAAATCTTGATTGTTACAACAAGACTTTTGAGCGCTTAGATGAAGAAGGAAACCTGAAGGTTGCGAAAGGCCTTCCAAAATTGATCTCTGGAAGGAAGGCTTCCACAACACAGCTGAAGAAGTTTTGTGGGAAATATTGCAGAGGGTATGCGGCTCATGTTTTGGAGGCAATAGAGAATGATACTCCTAGGTTGGAGGGTTGTCATGTGTTGCAGGAATTCATGAATGTTTTCCAAAATGAAATTCCAGCGCTTCCGCCAAAGAGAGACATTAAATTTACCTCTGAACTTATGCCAGGATCAGCACCAGTGTCCAAGACACCGTGCAGGATGAGCATACCATAAATTCTAGAGCTGAAGATGCACCTACAAGATTTGTTGGGGAAAAAGTACATCAGACCAAGTATGTCTCCTTGGGGAGCACCATTCTTGTTTGTGAGAAAGAAAGATTATACACCCTGGTTGTGTATTGATCATAGACAGTTGAGCAAAGTCACTGCGAAGAACAAATACCCTCTTCCTAGAATGGATGACCTCTTTGATCAAATGAGAGGAGAAAATACGATTTCAAAGCTTCACTTAAGGGTTGGTTACCAGTAGGTAAGAATCAAGGATGAAGATGTTCATAAGACGAACTTCAGAGCAAGGTATGGATCTTATGTGTTTGTAGTGGTACCATTTGGTTTCACAAATGCACTAGCTATGTGTATGTGCCTCAGGAATAATGTTTTCAGTAGGTAATTAAACAAGTGTGTTCTTGTTTTCCTTGATGACACTCTTACTTATTCAAAGAATGAGGAAGAGCTTGTAGCACATTTGAGGCTGATTTTGAAATTGCTCAAGAAGTATAAGACGTATGCAAAGTTGAGCGAATGTCACTTCTGTGAAGATAGGATTCATTATTTGGGTCACATCATCTCAGATAAAGGAATATCTATAGACCCTAAAAAGATTGAGGCCATGATGATTTGGCCTGCTCCAAGAAAGATAACAGATGCAAGATATTTTGTGGAACTTGTGGGATATTGCAGGAAGTCCATGGAAGGATATTATGTAGATAAAGCTGAGTCTATGAATAGGATGAGGAATCCTGCATGGGAGCTTGTAGTTCCATGAATATCTAGCCCTTGTTTGTATGAGCCCCACATATGAAGACTTCCTGAAGACCATAGGTAGAATTACTTAAACAGAGCAGTCTAGTTGTACCCCATGTGACCAAGGCAAGAAGCTGCCATGTGCTATGAGAAGGATCTCATGACTGAAGTCTAACCTATGAATATATTTCTAAATTTATATTTTTATTTGACTATAAATGTTATTGATTGTTTGATGTTTGTAAATTTATGTATGCATAAGATAGATTTGGAAAGCTATGATTGAAATTTTTATGATGACATCTCATGTGAATTTCCTGCTAGTATGTAACATAGGTGAGATGAAGAGGGTATGCCCTGGGAGTACATATCTACTCAGAAGGATGTGTTTGAGATAGATGAATCCTCTAAAAGGATGTGTGAGGGCACATCGCTTCACCCCCTTGTCAACTAGGAACTGGTATGCATCACTGGGGACACCCAGGGTGTAAGACATTTGGATAGACTTACTTCGGCACACATTCATGCCGTAAGGGGACAGTCACAAGAGTGGGGGCTCCGTGAAGAGAATAACCCCTAGGTATTATGGAGTCTAGAAAAGAAGCACATGAGCATTGGTAAGCACTGGGAGGAGGTGCTAGGTCCTCGAGAAGAGCTTCCATTAAGCACCCAGAGAGCTGTTGGGATCTGAAGGGATGAAATCATGTATTGGTTGAGAGATACATATAAGTATTTGATTACTTAGCAATCTTTTTTTGTTGTTGATTTTCTGTAAATACACATGAGCATATGATGAAGACGTGGTTTTGAAAATAATGTTATAGATTGCATCCTAAGGGAATGAATCTGACATATGAATTAATTTGTTGTGGTGTCCGAAAAGGAAGCACCTGAGCTTGGTAAGCACCTAGAGGAAGTGTCGGGCTCTGAAGCAGAGATGTCATACCTTGGTTGAGGGATGTTTTCATGGGTTATCCAAGTCTTGCGGCAACTTGGCTACCTTTTAATGCACACCTTAGAAGAGCACAAGAAGGGTGGGTACACTTGAGAGACTGGATAGTAGAGAAGAGGTACCATCCTTATGCAGTGTGGGGCAGGTCTTGTGGGTGCCATGGGTGTATGAAGCCAAGTCGGATGCTTGTGGAACCAAAAGAAGATACTTATGCAGATAAGTATTTGAATTACTTGTTGATTTTATATCAATATACATGTGCATATGATTCATCCATGATTTTTAAAAAATATTGGGAATCTAACATCAGAATTGGCTCATTGCTTGGGGCCTGAGCATAGGTATTGTTGGTTTCCAAGGACATTGGAGATGTTCCAATATGTGAAGAAGGATTCTCCAAGACTAGAAAGAGACTAGTGGTATGTACTGATGCATGCAATCAAGGACCTGGAAGAGTTCTAGATCGTGCCATTGGACAAATAAGGTGCAGTGGAACCACTATAGTCCTGATGAGGCTACATGGGAGCTAGAGGATTCCATGCAATTGGCACGTCCATTTTTGTTCCATTTTGTAGAATACTAGTCATGGTACCAGTGTAGCTCACATACTCAATTTCTTTTGAATCTGAAATTTCTTTAATCCAAAGAGAAAGAAAATTCGTTGACCTAGAGACCTTGTTATGTGATGCAGAATATTTAGAAGAAAAAATGAATTATGTCAATGCCCCCTTGAAGACCAGAATAAATACCTAGAGGATAGAATATATCCTAATAGGAGAAGATGAAAAGAGCCTAAGTGAAACAAATAAAATTTGTTTCTATAGGAATACCCAATGTAATTAAAATAAATAATCCATCAATCGAAAATAAAATATATATTTCATAATGATTTGAGATGTGACTATATTACAATTTGAGGGTTCAATATATATACCCCCCCTTACTAACGGTCATGTCTTTTCAATAAGACATTTATTTTTTATAAAACATTTTTATTAATTAATTATTGTTGTTGTTGTTGTTATTATTATTATGATATATATATATATATATACAACATTTCTTTCTTCTTACGGATGCTTTGTCCTTAAAGCATGATCATTAAAGACTTTTATTCCTTCTTCTTTCTCGTAACATTTTCTCGTGATGCTTTGTGTTGGTATATACAATGCTTGATGAAATGAGATGACAAGTTCTTTTATACATTGAGTGAAAATGTTGTGTCATTTGTGAAGTGGTTCATCCAAGATTGACCTTCAATGGAACTATTTGCTAATTTGAGATGTGATGATATTACGATATGAGGGATCAACATATATACCTCCCTTTACTAATGGTCATGTCTTTTCGATGAGACATTTCTTTTTTATAAAACCTTTTTATTAATTAATTATTGTTACTATTATTATTATTTATGTATTGTATTATGCTATATTTTCTTATATAACATTAAGAAAAATTTGGGACAAGATGTTCTTTATCTATAAGAGATAACCAAACCTATAAAGAACATGGATAGTGATCTCACTAAGTTCAAGCAAGGACAAGATGAAAACCCTTTCATTGGCCCTCCTCTTCGGAATTAGAATCCCTAGATTCATGGAAAGATGAAATACATGAGAATTATGTTGATGGATCCACAGTAAGAGATAATGTGGGAAAACCCTAATACCCAAAAATATCCTAGGCCTCTTTATAATGTTTCTCCTCCTCTCGAGGAAGGGTATGAATAATATTACGATCCAGAGAAATCAGATACAAAAAAAACTTCTTCTAATTTAAACATGTTATTCCATTTAGATGAAATGCAATGCAAGGAAAAATTATTTGGGTTTGAAGGTATATGTATGGTAGAATATGAGAAATACATCATCGAGGAGGAAACATTATAACAATAACAGAGAGCACCAGAATTATTCCCAACTCAATTGTAGTTAGTTACATATAATATCATTGCTCTAGGAGCATCTCCAAGATCTATCAAAATTAAAGTCTTAAAAAGGTAAAAATAAGCTTACAGAAGTGTAGAGATTGTCAAGAGCTTTCTGGTGATGTTCATTTTGTGAGAAATGAACTCCAGACATGAAATTTATAGGGTTTTGAAGTTACGACTGAACAAGTGAAATTGGAAAAAAATTGGGCCACATGGTACACCCACAAGTTGCCACGTGGCATGCACAGTTGGCATGTACAGTCATCTAGGAGGTGACATTGCAGCCCTATAGGATGCCATGTGGAGGTGACAAGGTAGACAAGTGTACCTATGGAAGGTTAGCAAGTGGTAGGATCGACATATATGTGGACCAATCAGGGCTTGCCATGTGGCAGCCCTACTGGCACTATGTTGGGTGGTTTACCAAAATTATTGGGGTCGGGTAGGATCAAATCCCCGACCTCACCTCCACCTAAGTTACCACTAGCCCATGTCCAATACATTGGATGTAGAATGTGATAATATTATTTTGAATTAGAAGCGGGATTTGAATCCCAAAAAGGGTGCACCACCGTTTCCCAAAACTACAACAAAAACCCTACTCCGAGCCCTTTTTATGTAAAGGAATTAATTAAGGATGCAAACAATGGTGGAGGATTAGAGAGGTGAATAAGGTGTTCCATATCCACAAAATTATCCAAAAATAATTGAGGATGCAAACAATGGTGGAGGATCTTTATCAACATTGGAAGAGAGGTGAATAAGGTGTTCCATATCATACTAAAGGTAAAAGATAAGGAGGTGGTGAGGACCCTCCTAAAACTATACCATTTTCATCATATTTCCTTATATTTATTTACCTTCTCCATTTGAAAAGCAAAAGAAATTTGATGGAAAAAATTATTTCAATATGCCTCAATTAAAGCTTGATATTAAGTTTGAATTACCTAGTTACAATGGAGAACTTAACGCTGAAAAATTAGATAATTGGATCCGTCAAATAGAAGTTTATTGTAGGATTCAAAAATTCACTGAAGATGGCATCAATATTCAGTTGGCTTCTCGACGACTTGGAGGGACTTATCTCATATGGTGGGAGAGAATATATCAATATTGTATTTCCACAAAAGGTAAAATTATATCCTATTGGTATGAGTTTACTTCAACATTAAAAAAATAGTTTTATTCGTTGGGGTATATGCAACAAGATATGATGGGCTGACAGAGTTTGAGGCAAGGTAAGGGACAAAGTGTGTAGGAATACATACAAGAGTTCAGAAAAAGAACTTTGGTACTTGGTATACCTTTCTACACTAAAGAAACTCTTCTCAAGTATATAGGAGCATTACATAGTTATTTACGTCATATGATACTTATGTTTAATCTTATTAACCTTAGTGAGGTATGTGCACAAGTGACTCATATGGAATCCAAGGGAAAGAATACAAAGAAAACTTTTATAAAAAAACCTTTTAAATCGGAAGGAAACAAGTACAAAGGTAAGGGGAAAGGTAAACATATTACTACAGTGAAGAAAGAAGGAGAAAACCCTATGTGCACTCATTTTCAGAAAAAGGGTCGTGATGCATCCAAATGTTGGAAACTTATTCTAGAACTCAAGCCTGAGAAGTTTCAGAATAAGGAAGACAAGAAGACTACTCCTACAACAATACACCATGACTTGGGATCTAAATATAGGGATTAAACTAAGGTTGTTGCTACAATCATCCAAGGTAAAAATCCTTCTATTTTTGTTTCGAAGAATGAACCTATTGTTGATGAAAGAAAGAGAAGTGAGATATTTCATATTAGGGTAATCTTTAAACACACAAAAGTTGACACTCTTTTTCATAATGGATCACAAGCAAATCTTATTTCAAAATAGATAGTTAAGAAACTTCATTTGGAAACTAAGTTACACCCTAAACCATATTAACTTGGATGGGTATGTGATAATTCACAATTACAAGTTACAAAACAATGTAGAATTAGATTTGCCATTACTTCTGTATTTTTTTATGAAGTTGATGTAGATGTGGTTATGTTGGATATATGTGGTATTGTGTTGGGTAGTCCATATATTTATGATAGGAAGGATATCTTTTACAGTGAAGATAACATGTATCATCTCACCAAATATGGTGTTGAATACATTGTTCGTGCACACCACATGAAAACTAATCTTTCTTTGGTTTTTGCAAATCAAATGAAGAGGCTGGTAAATACTAATAAGAATTTTGACCTTATGATAGTTAAAGAAAAGGAATTTGAAAAAATGAAACTTTAAAGGGATGTGATCCAAAAATTAAAAAATACTTGATTAAAGTGGTATCTGATTATGATATTTTGTTTCAAGAACCTAATGGGTTACCTCCTAAAGAGAGATTCAGCATGGATTTCACTTACATTAGGATGCACCTCTTCGTAACATTGGCATGTACAGGTCTTCAGTAATCGATAATGTAGAGATAAAGAAGCAAATTCAGGAATTGCTTGAGAGAGGGGACATTAAAACAAGTTCCTCTCTGTGTGGTTCATTGATTGTTTTGGTGCCAAAGAAGGATGGTACATGGTGCGTGTGCTTGGATTACAGGGAACTAAACATAATTACAATTAATAACATGTATTCTCCTCCTTGAATTGATGATCTATTGGATCATATTAAGAATGCAATTTTTTCACTAAGTTAGACTTGCAAAGTGGCTATCAACAAATTTGAGTTCATGAAAATGATATTTGGAAGATTGCTTTCAAAACTAAACAGGGATTGTATGAATGGATGGAAATTCCCTTTTGGCTTTGTAATGCACCCACACCATTTATGAGGGTGATGGATAATGTTTTTAGGCCCTTTGTTGATGATTTCGTCATAGTGTACTTAGATGATATTTTGATTTTTAGTCGTACTTGGGAAGAGCATGTCAAGCATGTAAAACGAGTATTAGATGTACTTGTAAAGGAGAGACTATACTTAAATATGTCCATATGTGAGTTTGAAAAGACATATTAAGTTTATCCAGGTTACATTGTAGGGGGTAGAGAACCGAGAATTAATCCCTCTAAAGTGGAGGTCATTGTGAATTGGCATAAGCCAAATACTATCATCGATGTAAGAAGTTTTTTGGGAGAAACCCAATACTGGAGGAAGTTCATTGTGAACTTATATTTCATAGCTTCTCCATTACATGCTTTGAAAAGTGTGAACAAAGTATTTCAGTGGGGAGGAAAAGAACAAAAATCCTTCAAAACCTTGAAAGAAAATACTAGCACAACTACAATACTTGCACTGCCATATATACAATAACCATTTGAGACAAAAACTGATGCTAGTGGATATGCCATGGGGGCAATCTTAATGCAACATAAAAAACCAATATGCTATCACTCTAAAAATTTATCTAAAACAATAATTAAGTATCCTACCTACGATGAAGAATTTTATGCATTAGTACAAGGTGTGAAGACATGGAAACATTACCTAATGGGTAAAGAAACATAAATACATAATGATCATCTACCAATACAATATATTCAATCACAAACTAAGGTACAACAACCAAGGAATTTCAGGTGGATGGGTTTTCTACAACAATTTCATTTGGTTATTAAGTACAAGAAAGGAATCCAAAACAAAGTTGTAGATATGTTATCTAGACCTCCAATAAGTGCTTCTATTGTCATTCAACAAAGTCCTCTGGTGCAATCAAGTTATGTTGAACAATATACTAAGGATGAACACTTTAAATAATTATATGAATCACTAATGCATGTATCTCAAAATGAAGAATTGGATTATTGTATTCATGAAAAATTGTTGTATCATCTTGGAAAAATTTGTATTCCACAAAGTGAAAGAGTGCATGTGATAAGAGAAGCTCATAATTCTCTCATTTCAGGACATTTTGGTGTAGGAGAAACAATAGCACAATTGAAAAAGTTTTGTTTTTGGCCTCGAATGAATGATACTGTGTCTGTAATATCCCAATTTTGACCCCTATTGCATTAAATTTGTACACGATGTAAATATCGTTATTTAATCATGGTGAGGAGCTCAAGGCCAAGGCCCCACCATTGATTTAATGTTTTATGTATCGGAAATTAAAATTGATGCATATGATTCTCCTGCTAGCCAGGCACAACATAAATCAAGACATCATGTAAAAATGAAATTTAATAAAAAAATACCCACAACTATATATGCAATGCAACAAAGAGATGGGGGCATGATTTCACAAGGAATAGGGAGGGAAATTATTCAAACCCTTGAGCCAATAGTGTTGAGACAAATGTCAATGGGAGAACCCATAAAACTCTCAACTACCCATTTTGTCTTATGCACCCAATCATTTAATTATTCCAAAAGTTGGTTGAGGTAGTTAATGCCTTGGGACTGGAAGAGGTATGGAAGTCAAATTCGTATTGGGGCAAGCCATCATTTTTGAAAAATGTATTTTTTACTTATGGGGAAATAAAACTCCAAGAAATGGGTGCCCAAACCATTCTTCACCCACATTTTTCTCTTCCTCACGCAGCTGGAGATAGCTAGGGCGTTTCCCTCATGTTTTTCCTGCATTTTCCTCATTTCGCCATGGTTGGGAACTCAATTTTTTATTGCTCAGTGTTGGGAAGAGAGATTCACAATTTGGGGGTTTGTAGAGGTCCCTTTTTCCCCCGTAATTCCCAAGAATGTTTTCTGAAATCGGATTTTCTCTCCCATGGTTGACTCCTGATTTAGACATTTTCCCTCATACCCAGTCAGGAGTTTAGTTTTGAAAGCAATCTTCCAAATATCATTTTCATGAATTTGATTTTGTTGATAGCCACTTTGCAAGTCTAACTTAGTGAAAAAATTGCATTCTTAATATGATCCAAGAGATCATCAATTCGAGGAGGAGAATACATGTTCTTAATTGTATGAAGGAAAATGTCCTCGGAAACGAAAACGAGTTGGTAAAAAGGGAAATCAACCATGGGAGAAAAAATCCAATTTCAGAAAACATTCTTGGGAATTACGGGGGGAAAAGGGACCTCTACAAACCCCCAAATCGTGAATCTCTCTTCCCAACACTGAGCAATAAAAAATTGAGTTCCAAACCATGAAGAAATGAGGAAAATGCAGGAAAAACATGAGGGAAACGCCCCAGCTATCTCCAGTTGCATGAGGAAGAGAAAAATGTGGGTGAAGAATGGTTTGGGCACCCATTTCTTGGAGTTTTATTTCCCCATAAGTAAAAAATACATTTTTCAAAAATGATGGCTTGCCCCAATACGAATTTGACTTCCATACTATTAAATTGAGCACATAGATATGTGGACAAACACACAAATCACATGATAGATCACACAATTTACCTAGTTATTGAAGAATGAAACAATGCAAAAATGGCTTGCAGCTGTGAATGCTTTTCATTAATCAAAGAGTAATTAGATCGATAATTACAATTAAGTACAATGGCTTTAATAGCCACAAGCAATTCGAATCCACATGAGGAAGTTCGAATTGATTAGACTCTACTTGACTGTAGGTAACCAACCCCTTGTCTAAATCACTATTGGAGGACTTAGTAGTTAACTGGCCTTGTCTAAACCATAACCAGAGTTCATCGGAGCTCTAAAACACAACTCAAGTGTTACATTTAGTGTTGACTAAGGTTAACTGACTGTGGTAGGGGAGAAATACGCCCCACATGTGTTCAGTCAAGTAAACCTAGCGCTAACTGAATGTAGAGGACTAGAACTGAATGTAACTAACTCCTAACTTAGCTTGACTAGTTATTAACTTAAGTGAACTGACCTTGGTTGGTTTCGGCACTCCCAATGGCTTCCTAAATTGTAGGGATTGGTCTAGGAGGCTTCTAAACTGATGCAATCAAGTGCAATCAATGGCAGTGAGCCTCAATTAGTGTTCCCCACATTTTAGTAAGTGAAACATGTGCCCCAATTAGGTCAAGTGGACTCAATGGTGTTAATGACTATAAATAGATTGGATGGACTCTCGATTTAGACATGACTCCCAATTTAGACATATGACCAAATTTGGACAAGGGAGGCTTAATAATCCTAACACCCCCCATGAATGCTAACTTGGAAAATCTGTGGGCCCTGGTAACTAAGACCATAGGTCACCCATTACATCAAGTAAAGTAAAGTAACTGCTCAAAAACAAGGTGCTGGGGAAAAACCACATGGGAAAAAATCCCCCCTTCTAATTAAGCAGGTAGAATTAGGATCAATCTGGTTATTCTGTGCACAGGTATCTTGGGTCCTGACATGTGAACCTATCCATCATTATTTCTGGAGGAATCTTCCTCTTTGGAAGAAGAATGATATGCTCAACTAAATCAGAAATATAGACAGCTACCAGATGAAGACTGGACCCATGTAGAGCAACTGAAATCAACTGAAAAGTGAGAAAAGGTTCTTGAGAATTCAGAGAATGTGAGGAACACTCAAGAAACTGATATGTTGTAGCCATGAACAAAAAACCATGAGTGTTAATAACATCCCCAAGTGTTAGGAGCAGGTGTCCAGGCGGATGCAGAAAATATTCCTCTTTACTAGTTCTGTGAGAAGATGAGCATGTGATCAATGGTAGAGAAGCACTGGGATTGTTGAGAGCGAATGCTTGAGATCCATAGTATAATATAGCTTCTGAAATAGATAATGAATCACATAATAAAATATCAGCAACCTCATATGAGGAAACTAACACCAAATCCCCATCAGCAGTTTTGAAGAGAAAGTGCGGTACTTGATTTTTCACACCGGAATTGGTGAGAGCAGCTACAAGCATGACTGAAGAATTTTGGATTTTAAAATATGAACCAAATAATATCAGATCAGAAAGTAAATTATATCTAAATAGGTTCAAAATAGATCCAAAATTGTGAAATGGAATCAGATCCCCAGCAGCAGTTTTGTAGGAGACTTGCGGTACTTGTTTCTTCACACCGTTGATGAGAACAGCTACAAGCAGTACTGAAAGATTATGAATGATATATTAAACCAAGCAATACCATATCAGATCTAAATAATATCATATCAGATCCAATAAGGTTAATATCAGATTCAAATAAATGGTTAACCGAGACGGTGGATGCACAACTTTCTTCTTCTTCAAAATTCTGAATTTTGGTGCATGCAATCCTGCAGGAATTTGCTGGAAAATATAGATCATGGGGAGCGAATGGATCACTCTGATAATCTGATATTTCTTCCAAAATATCCAATGTATCACATATTTTCACACCAGCAGCAACATTAGAGGGAGAAAAATCAAATTTCTCTTCACTTTCGGAAGAAATTACTAGTAAATTTTGCACAGAATTTAAAGGAAAATCACCAGTGAATGTTTGCATGGAAGTGCAACAGAATTTTTCTTCAATATCAGAGATTTGAATGTCTTCTTTTGTTTCAAAAATATGAGAAGATGAGATATCAGAGATCTCATGAACTTCTGGAGCATCAGGAGAAGGAGTCACTGCATGGAGACTGTCTTCAATTCGAATTGACTGTGTAGAAGCTTCTGCTTCTTCTTTATCTTGAACAACTTCATCAGAGAGAGTGGAGGCTGAGATTTTTGGATCAAGGATGCTTATGGTGCTAGATGTGCTCTCCAAAGTGATATTATGATCCTCATAAATCATTCCAAATGTTTTTTCCAATCTTGTCCAGAGTTCCTATGGATCTTTAATAGATCTACTGAGGTAGCGCAAGCTAGGAGAAAGAGCCAATTCCATTATTTCAAAAGTTGCATCCTTTGCATTTAGCCAGTCATTTTCACTCTCAAAATACTTTCTACCGAGTCCATTAGACACCCAAAGGATATCTTGTCTTTTCAGAAATATAATTATCTTCACCTTCCATTCATAATAGTCTGAGGATTGGGTCAGAAGAGGAACTAATGAATTCATTTCGAAGTTGTACCTGTAAAACAAAAAAATGATCCAGTAGGAGATCTGACGAGGAGAAGTTCCTTGTCCGTCGAGGCTCTGATACCATATTAAATTGAGCACATAGATCTGTGGACAAACACACAACTCACATGATAGATCACACAATTTACTCAGTTATTGAAGAATGAAATAGTGCAAAAATGGCTTGCAGCTATGAATGCTTTTCATTAATCAAAGAGTAATTAGATCAATAATTACAATGAAGTACGATGGCTTTAATAGCCACAAGCAATTCGAATCCACATGAGGAAGTTCGAATTGATTAGACTCTACTTGACTATAGGTAACCAAGACCTTGTCTAAATCACTATTGGAGGACTCAGTAGTTAACTGACCTTGTCTAAACCATAACCGGATTTCATCGGAGCTCTAAAACACAACTCAAGTGTTACATTCAGTGTTGACTAAGGTTAACTGACTGTGGTAGGTGAGAAATGCACCCCACATGTGTTCAGTCGAGTAAACCTAGCGCTAACTGAATGTAGAGGACTAGAACTGAATGTAACTGACTCCTAACTTAGCTTGACTAGTCATTAACTGAAGTGAACTGACCATGGTTGGTTTCGGCACTCCCAGTGGCTTCCTAAATTGTAGGGATTGGTCTAGGAGGCTTCTAAAATGATGCAATCAAGTGCAATCAGTGGCAGTGAGCCTCAATTAGTGTTCCCCACACTTTAGTAACTGAAACATGTGCCCCAATTAGGTCAAGTGGACTCAATGGTGTTAATGAATATAAATAGATTGGATGGACTCCCGATTTAGACATATGACCAAATTTGGACAAGGGAGGATTAATAATCCTAATAGTTTCCCTCATGTTTTTCCTGCATTTTCCTCATTTCTCCATGGTTGGGAACTCAATTTTTTATTGTTCAGTGTTGGGAAGAGAGATTCACGATTTGGGGGTTTGTAGAGGTCCCTTTTACCCCCGTAATTCCCAAGAATGTTTTCTGAAATCGGATTTTCTCTCCCGTGGTTGATTTCCCTTTTTACCAACTTGTTTTCGTTTCACAAGACATCTTCCCTCATACCCAGAACTTGTGTTTGTTGTTTGGTGCATCCTTGTTTTGGTATGAAAGACTTAGGAGTGAAAGAGGCCCAGAATTGGCTTGATAAACCTATTGAAGAGAGGAACCTCGCATAAAATGAAAGAGGGGCTAGTTATTCTTCTATGCACACCCTGAAGAGCACTGGAAGGGAAGGTATGGCTTGAGGGACTATGTAGAAGTGAAGGGAATACTTCCTTGTGTTGGGTGTGTAGCTATTGTGGAGGCTAAGCTAGATAGATCTTATGTAGGTGTCCATATCTCTATGGTTGAGCTCACTAGCTTAGTAATTCTTCCTTTCCACTACCTTAGTAGCCTGATAAACCCAACTCTAGATTTCCTTGGTTGAACCTTGGTGTACTTTTGGCGATGTGTGAGGTTATTGTTGTTCCCTAGTTCCTTGTGGAAATCATGTGCATCTCGGTGGTGGCAGTTGTGCTGAGAGTTTGATGATCACAACTGGCCTATGGTTGGGTGGAATGTTGCAGCGACATAGCTAGTTGCAGGACAACTCATTTACAAGATCAGTGCTCTCTTATATTTTCTCGGTTAATTCTGCAATGTATTTGTTTAAGAAATATTATGAACATGATGAATGTGTCGAAATGTATTTTCTTCTGTTGTGTATTATTGCATTATGCATTTGCATATGTATGTTTTATTTCAATGCATTTGTGTTTATGTTCATGGGGCTAGATCCCCAGTTAATATGGCAGCATAGCAACGTTAGCCACGTCCTCTCCTCATCGAGAGAGGAGGGGAGGAGACATGACAGTGTCCAAATATGTAAAAGGATGTGTTATGTGTGTAACAAGTAATCCAAGTAACACAAAGTTAGGCTTGTAAACTCCACTTCTAGTTCCTTTTCATACATGGGAAATAAGTTCAATGCACTTTATAAGAGGGTTACAAATGTCTACAAAAGGACATGATTACTTGTATGTTGTTGTGGATAGGTTCAACGAAATATGCATTATAATGCCTTATAAGAAGCATTTCACAAATGAGTAGTAAACTCATTTGTTTTCTCAACATGTATGTGTTCATTTTGGGTTTCCTACTTCTATTATATCTATTTGAGATTCCCTCTTTCCTGGGAAATTTCATTCATCATTATGGTAACTTATGGACACGAAGTTGAATAAAATCACATTATTCCATCCACAAACCGACAGACAAACTGAAGTGGTCAACCATACTGTTGTACATATTCTTCGAGGGTATTGTGCCAAGCATCCTAAGCTTTGGGATGAGCAGTTTCATTATGTTCAACATGCCTATAGTAGAGCCATACACTCTTCAATACAAAAGTTTCCATTTGAGACATGTTTTGGGTATTTTCCAAAGTCTCCCTTAGACTTTGTTTTTGGGAAACATTAAGTGGAATATGGACAAGTTGATGTGGGTAAAGATTTGAAGTTTATTCAACAGATCCAGTTGATTCATCAAATAGTGCAGGGATAGTTGGAATCAAGTCAGGAAAAATATAAAGAAAGACATGACAAGCATCGTGTGTGTCATCACTTTCAAGTGGGTGATCAATTTTGGATTCATATTAGAAAATACAGACTCCAAGGAGAAGGTGGAAAGTTGAAACCAATAAGGTATGGATCTTTTACAATTTTGGATCAAGTTGGTTAAAATTCTTTTCAGTTAAATTATCCTCCTTATATGCAAATGTATTCCATTGTTAATGTGGAAAACTTAAAATTGTATGAGCCTCCTATGATTGTGGACCAAGATGTACAGGTTCAAGTACCTTTTGTTGATGAATTTGCTCCTGAGTACCTCAATGAACTTTAGGAAGATGTCATATTTTATAAGAAGGTCAGATATTCATGAAGAGGTGACATGGAAATTCTTCGTGAGGGGCTTAAAGGATTGCATCCAAGTAAGGCATGATGGCTAGAAACTAGAAAATTTGACTTAAGTCCCTTACCTAATGTTCCAAATTTTAGGTGGGAGGATCCCTCCACATCGAACAATGAGAATATAAGAGATAGTGGAAAATCTACGTAGCACCCAATGGGATATATTGTTTAAAATACGCCAAAGTTAGATAGATGGTCATTCCACTCAAGCTAGAGGTCAAAAGTATAGAAGCCAATAAATCCTCGTCAGGACTGGTATTAGCGCTAATAAAGAAAACTACAAAAACTAAGGTAACATATACTAATCCCCTTATTGCTCCTACTTTTCATATCAATAACAAGTTAAAGAAGCTAAAGATCCCTATGCTTCTATTTGAGGTTTTTAGATTCCCAACTTATAAAAAGAAATATCCTCTTACCTTGGCTTCAAAGATCCAAATCCTCATGTAATGTTCAAATTTCCTCCTACCCCAAAATAAACCACCTTCCTCCTCCTCTAATGTAATTGGACTAAAAGATGAACATCTCTTACAAATTGACCAAATTGACCTGCAGGACGACACTCCCAAGATAGTCCTTGGAAACCTACCCGTAAAGTAGATTATGTTACCCCTCCTTTTAACATCACCTTGGAGCTTCAGAATTTGTATACGCACAACCGCCTCTATGATTCTGGTGCATCTCATTCCTTAATGCCTCTAGCTATCATGGAAAAATTCGATCTAGACATCACCAGACACTATAATATATTTTCTCTTTTTATCCTAAAAGAGGTCAATGCATCGACATGATCAAAGACCTTGTATTAGGAATGGTACATATTCCTAAGAAAATCATCATGATGGATGTCGTCATAGAAGAAGTTCCATGTTCATATGGTATGCTACTATCTAGACATTGGGTGACCTTTGTGGGAGGGAATATTTAGTTTTACCTATATTATGATAGCATTCTTGTCTTTGAAGGAGATACTTGTTGGTTATAAAATGATCCTAAAATGACCTATGTTATCAGTGATCCTAAACACTTGACCAATTTTCTAGCATGTACTTATGGTGAGTTAGGAACCTTTTTTGTCAACCACCAACCTCTCTTCCAAGATCAGCCTGGATCCCTAACAGATCCTGAAGAACAATCTTTTGATATATCCAAATTATAAAAACTAAGCCCTAAAAATGACTATAATAAAATTCAAGATATATTTGACTCTTTTTCTAAGTCCACATCCAAAAAACATCCCCCCCCCCCCTTCCCTTCCAAAATCTGTTGTTTTATGCCAATAATACCCTTGAGTACAAAACATCAACACCTATACTTGAAGAGGTAAGCAGTGAAAGACACATTCCAACTAAACAATTTAAGGATGCGGAGCCACATGCTAAGCCAACAATACAAAGATTCCAATCTAAATACCTCATGTTGGGACGACACAAGATTGTTGACCGAAAATCGTTTGAAAGATCGCTTGTTCCAAATAGTGTCATGCACTCTCAAAAAGAAAAGATTCAATGGGTAGATGATTTAATTGAAACAAAAATAGATGTAGGACCTCCTAAAAAGGATAAACACCAAAAGTATTTCAAGAAAAACTGAGAAAGTTTGAGTTTCCCTTGCAATATGGTATGTACATATTGTTAACTTCACCTCAGTGTGATTGTTATTACAGACTCTTCCCAGATCCCTTCTTGGGATAACATATATGGGTTCTCTGTATCTTTTCTAGGGACTACTTGGATAGTCGGCCTCCATGGATGGAGATGTTGTGAAGGGTGGTTCTTTAGAGTCTATTTGTCTAGTATTTTGACTCTGCTATTAGTCTTTTGACTCTGATTTAACTGATATTATCATGTTGATGTAACTTGTTACCTTCGATTCATTTTGAATATCAAAGAACTGCTATTTTTCTTCTGGAAAAAGAAATTGAGTGTCTAATTCCCCTTAAACATGTAACTTGGTGTTAGTCCAAGATGAAAGACATTAGGATCCTGAAATACATAAACAAAATTCAATGGTATTTGACACAAAACATCCACCTTAAATAAATCTCCAATCAGTAGCCCACGTGATTGGGCACATTGTTCTAGAAGGGAAACCTTATGAAAACCCGCCTACAGCAGGTATCCAAAATCCTTTACCTCCTTGAGAAGAAGGAAGGTGATTCCCTTGAATCACCATTGGTCAACATCCATTCACGCATTTCTCCNAAACCCCGCCTACAGCAGGTATCCAAAATCCTTTACCTCCTTGAGAAGAAGGAAGGTGATTCCCTTGAATCACCATTGGTCAACATCCATTCACGCATTTCTCCAAAGGAATTTTAGACCATTAATGGTATGAAAAGTATGCAGTAAAATTAAAAGATGTTCCTCATGTCTATTGTAAGACATGAATAATGAAGAATGATTAAAGTTAATCAATCCTCACAACCGAGGATTAATAGATCTGCCACAACATAGAAGTTCTCTTGTGCCTTTGACAATAGATTTCCTAAGAGCATTACCAAGCATTCATTTGTAGGAGATTGAGCCAATGTCTATGGTGATCATAGAAGAATTAGACAGTTTTCAAAGTGAGAGTTTTCAGAGTCATGTGGCAACATGGTTTCCAAACCAATCAAGTCTCTATTCTCCCATGTGAAGTAGCAGTCTGTTGGATCTGAGATCCACAGAGAAAATAATACATAGAATATATTAACAAACATTCATCAATAAACACAAGAGTTTACTGTGGTAAAACCCACGAGAGGGAAACATCTACAGAGCAATGGTATCGGTCTTCCTAATTGTTCAATGAATGAATATTACAACAGCTTACAAGTCTCCAACTCTTTTCTATGAGAATACAAGAAATATATACATTTCTTTTCACGGTTACTCTTAACTGAACAAACTAAATTAATTCGGTAAGTTCGTTATGCAGCCACCGAGAGAACGGTTGTCACCCGTTATCAACAATCTCCACCTTGGCAACAATTTACCTGATACCTTGCTCATTGCTCTATTCATCACCTTTCCCGCAAGCCTAGAGAATTTAGGCACCACCGTATCTTCTCTAAAGTAATCGGCTTCGTGAACATGTCTGCACTATTCTCTTTAGTGTGAACCTTTTCAAGAACCACTCCACCTTCATCAACAACATGTCTAACGAAATGGTATTTTACGAGAATATGCTTTGTCTTATTGTGATACACTGGATTTTTAGCCAAATGAATAGCACTTTGACTATCACAAAAAACTTTTATAGTGTTCTGAACTTTTCCTAACTCACCCAGCAAACCTTTTAACCAAACTCCCTCTTTGCAAGCATGTGAAGCAGCTATATATTATGCTTATGTAGTGGATAAAGCAACAATATTATGAAGCTTTGACATCCAACTAATAGCTCCACCTGCAAGAGTGAAGACATAACCTGAAGTGGACCTCCTCTTATCCAAATCACCTGCAAAATCAAAATCAACATAACCACAGACTTCATCACTACAACCATCAAAATTGATACAATAGTTGCTTGTGCCTCTTAGATACTGAAGCACCCATTTCACTGCTGTCGAATGCTCTTTTCCTGGATTTTCCATGTATCTACTGACAACACCAACTGCATGTGAAATATCTAGTCTTGTACTTATCATCGCATACGTTAGACTTCCTACTGCATTAGCATATGGTATATGAGACATATATTTATTTTCTTCATCATTTTTAGGGCTCAAACCTGAAGAAATCTTGAAATGAGAAGCTAAAGGGATATTAACAGGTTTCACCTTATTCATACTGAATATCTGAAGTATTTTCTCCATGTACTTCTTTTGTGACAACAACAACTTGCCATTTTTCCTGTCTCTATGTATCTACATGCCCAAGATGTGATTTGCTACTCCTAGATCCTTCATATCAAATGTCCTAGCCAACTGAGCCTTTAACTTACTAATTTCAAATATGCTCTTGCTTGCGACAAGCATATCATCAACATATAACACCAAAATAATGAACATGTCATTTTCCAACTTTTTAAAGTACACACAATGATCATACTCACTCCTAGTAAAATTTTGACTCGCCATGAAAGAATCAAATTTCTTGTACCATTGTCTAGGAGACTGCCTCAGGCCATACAATGACTTTCTGAGCTTGCAAATAAACCTCTTGTTGCGATTCTGAATGAACCCTTCTGGTTGTTCCATAAAAATTTCCTCATTTAAATCCCCATGTAAGAAAGTTGTTTTGACATCTAGCGGCTCTAACTCCAAATCATATGAGGCAACTAGTTCTAACAAAATTCTGATAGAAACAAGTTTTACAACTGGTGAAAAAATATCATGAAAGTCAATACCTTCTTTCTGAGAAAACCATTTTGCAACCAGTCTCGCTTTGTACTTCGTTACAGTGTCATCAACTCCTTTCTTCAGTTTGTACACCCATTTGCAGCCAACCACTTTCCCACTCTCCGGAAGTTCCACAAGATCCCATGTCTTGTTCTTTTCCAAAGAATCCATTTCTTCTATCATTGCAAGTTTCCACTTGTCATTGTCAGACACTTTCAATGCTTCCTGATAACTGTTAGGTTCTCCTTCATTAGAAATGAAAGCAACATATGTGACAAAATCATCATACCTCTTTGGAAAAGTTTTTTCCCGTGTAGAACTCGTAGAGATTGTTGTGGTATCTCCTCTATTTTTGTCTGTTCATCCTCTTCTTGAGGAGTGCCCTCATGAATATCCTCTTCCTGGACATCCTCATGATTCCCCTTTGTAGATGACTGAGTATCAAACTGAACCTACTGAAACTATGGTACATTAGCCCATTTCAAATCATTACTCACATCTAAATTTGATAAAGAAAGTTCATTAAATGTTACATCTCTGTTTATGATGATTTTGTGGAAAGTAGGATTCCACAATCTATATCCCTTAACACCATCACCATATCCAACAAATATCAATTTTCTTGATTTAGGATCTAGTTTGGAACGCTGATTTTTCGGAATAAGAGCATATGCTTCACAACCAAATACTCTAAGGTTAGAATAATCACATTGCTGACATGTGCATACCTCTTTCGGAATTTTGCAGTCAATGGCAATTGATGGTGATCAATTGACCAGGTAACAAGCTGTAAGCAATGCCTCTCCCCACAATTCCTGTTGCAAGTTTGCATTACTGAGCATACTCCTTGCTCTTTCAAGAAGAGTCTTGTTCATGCGTTCAGCAACGCCATTCTGCTGCAGAGTGTAAACAGTGGTCTTATGCCTCTCAATCCCATCCTTCTTGCAATAATTATGAAATTCCTTAGAAGTAAACTTGGTTCCATTATCTGTTCTAAGACATTTAATGAACCTGCCAGTTCTCTTTTCAACCAAAGCTCTAAACTGCTTAAATATATCAAAAACGTCAGCTTTTCTCTTTAACAAATAGATCCAGACTTTCCTTGAGTAATCATATATAAAACTGACAAAATATGATGATCCCCCATAATAAATTTTAGGAGATGGTCCCCATAGATCAGAATGAATATAGTCTAGGATACCTTTACTAGTGTGTTTTCCAGATTTAAATTTTTGTCTAGCTTGTTTACCATAAACACAATGCTCACAAAACTTCAAATCTACAGATTTTAAACTAGGAAGCAACTTCCAATCAGAAAGTACCTTCATTCCTCTTTCGCTGATATGACCTAACCGCTGATTCCATAGACGAGTGAAGTCTGCTGCACCAACTGATGCTACTATTGTGTGATTGATTTCTATTCTCCCTTCAAGTTTATACAGGTTCCCAACTCTATTTGCCTTCATAACAACCAAGATACGTTTTGATATCTTCATGACTCCACCTTGAACTGCAAATTTGTAACTAGCATGATCAAGAACTCCCATTGATATCAAGTTCTTCCTTAGTTCGGTTACATATCTCACATCTGTTAGAGTCCTAACAATCCTCGGCCATACATTTTAATTCTGATACTCTCTATTCCAACAATTTTACATGTAACATTATTTCCCATATAAACTATACTGTCATCTACAGATTGGTATGTGTGAAACCAACTTTTATGAAGACACATGTGATGAGATCCTCCAGAATCAACTAACCAACCATAATGATATTCTGAGACATTAGAAGTAGTTAATACCTCATCAATCATACCTGAATCATTTTCTGTTATGTTTGCCTCATTTGTAGAGTTCTGTTATGTTTGCCTCATTTGTAGGGTTCTCCTCCCTAGAAGCTTGCTTTCGTTTTTGCAAAACCAACACTTCAATTTACTATTTTTGCCCTTCGACTTTGATCTTGATGTACCCCTTGAATGTTGTCCTCTTTCACTGGTTCTTCCCCTGGCTATCATTACTTCTGATGTCAAGTTTTCAAAACTAGATTTCTTTTGAGTTTCCTCAGAAATTAAGGCTCCCACAACATCATCAAAAGTAATAGACTCAACAGAACTAAAACTGATAGAGGTTACAAAATGTGCCCATGACTCAGGTAGAGAGCACAACATTAAAATCGCCCTATCTTCAGATTTAATAATATCTTCCATACTAGACAACTGACAAATAAGAGTATTGAATGCATTCAAGTGATCATAAATTTTTGTACCCTCTTTCATCCGTAAGGTAGTTTTCAAAACTAGATTTATTTCAAGTTTCCTCAGAAATGAAGGCTCCCACAACATCATCAAAGGTAATAGACTCAACAGAACTAACACTGATAGAGGTTACAAAATGTGCCCATGACTCAGGCAGAGAGCACAACATTAAAATTGCCTTGTCTTCAGATTTAATAATATATTCCATACTAGACAACTGACAAATAAGAGTATTGAATGCATCCAAGTGATCAAAAAACAATTGTACCTTCTTTCATCCGTAAGGTAAATAACTGCCACTTCAGGAGGATTTTATTTGTCAAGGATTTAGTCATATACAAACTTTTCAGTTTTGCGTCCACGGCATGCTGCTGTAGTTTCAGACACAATGTTAAATAAAACATCATCGGCCAAGCATAATCGAATAGCACTCAGAGCTTTTTCTTCTATCCCACTACAATCTTCATTGGACATATCATGGAGTTTCTTGGTTTTCCCTACCAGTGCCTTCGCCACTCTCTGTTGTATTAGCATATCCCTCATCTTGACCTTCCATAACTCGAAATTGTTGCTCCCATTGAATTTTTCAATTTCAAATTTAGAACTCTGTGTTTTTGTCATTTTCTCAAGAAAATTTTTAAATATAACTGTTAATTACTTTAATTTGAAATGTATATTTCCAAAAAAACTTGCGGCACAAAGCTTGGCTTTCAAATTTTTTATTATTCCAAAACTTTCCAATTTTGACCTTTCAACAAAAAAAAATTATTCCAAACTTCCAATTTTTTTATTATTCTATAGCACAAGTCTTTATTCCATTTTCTGAACTCAAAGACGAATCCAATCCACTTTTCTTCAGAAAATACATTAAGGTCTTTTTTCTCCCTCCTTTAAATATATATATTTTCTTATATCCAGATTTTTAATATCCTTGCCAAGAAATACCGTTCTCCAAATGCAAACACAGGATCAAATTCCAGAAACACTAGACTCCTTGGACTGCGACCTCCAGCGAGACGCAGACACTTAGGCAAGCTCTTCTCCACAGATGGCACTGGCTCTCCTTCACGCTGAATTTCAGAAATTTCACAGTCTCACTCTCTTTCACTCTGGCAGACAAAATTTCAAACTCCTTCACACAGCGGGCTGTTTGTCTTTACACTGACTACTTCTCTGGGGCGGTCACCTCTTCTCTGTGCAACCGTACAACCTTCATACTCCTTCACTTTCACTTGTTTTGATACCACTTGTTGGATCTGAGATCCACAGAGAAAATAATACATAGAATATGAGAAATTCACGGAGCAATGGTATTGGTCTTCTTATTATTCAATGAATGAATATTACAATAACTTACAACTCTCCGACTCTTTTTTTATGAGAATACAAGAAATATATACATTTATTTGACGGTTACTCTTAACTAAACAAACTAAATTAATTCGATAAGTTTGTTATGGAGCCACCAAGAAAAGATTAACACCCGTTTCCAACACAATCATCCCTTAAAGCATGAGATGTTGACTTCAGCAATATATGTCTTTCCAATTTTATAGTTCATCCTCGTGATTCAATGACCTTATATACATTCTTAAACTCCAATTATTTATTACCTGGCATGCATAATCTGCAAACCTACTTTCTCTCAAATCCATGAATCCTTACCTAAATGACTAAATCTCTACCCATTATTTTCTCATTCCTGGTCTAAATCACCGTGAGGATTTCCTCATCCTCTTGAACATGAACACACACACAGGGTGTGTCGCCACCTATAGTCCACAACTTATTGTTTTGAATTGTTATCATCCTGCACCTTATCTAGCAATGAAAACTCAGTTAGTCTCGTTCATATATGCAATATTTTCCCCTATGTTGCGTGGAATGTTATCTCAAAAGGCATGGCTCAATTGTTTTTGGGAGAAGCATCCTCTCAAAGTATTAAATAAGCATTTCGAAGCTACAATCTTAGTGGGGTTTACAGGACCCGTATTAAAGAAGCATTTCAAGAAGTCTCTTGAATTTCTCAGAAAGAGTTTCCCTTCCATTCTCTCTCTCTCAAGCTTCACATCTGTCACCTTCGCATAATTGCATAATTTGGAAGTTTGACATAGCAATTTTTTTAAACCAAGAAAAAGCCACGTGAGTTTTAGATGTCTATGCTCTTGATCTATGTTGCAGTCAAGTCTCCATTCAATATATGGTATTGTCAACATCAATTTGATTTTATAAATATCGCCCCCTCTTTGTGATAGAGCCCCTTCCAATAAAGGCTCTGTGGGAGAAGCTTTCGCTATGGATTTTGTCTCCGAACACACTGTAGTTTTCCTTGAGCAATGCATCACGGGGAAAGACTTCGACTTCCTTGGCGATGATGTTGTTGAAAGAAAAATAACAGTCTTCATTGTTATTCACTTTCAAAATCAGTTTTGTCCTTCAAAACGTAAACGTAAACGTCCTGATAGCGAGAAGCACATGAGAATTTGAATTCAATAGGCAGGCATATTGGGGTGAATTGCTCCCAAAAATCAATTATGACACCTATCGAAGAAGATACGGATTCCCTCCATGAATGTGGCATGGCAAGGCCACATATCAATCAGAAAAGGGCATAGTGATCATCAGAGAGAATATAAAAGCTCAACTGAAAGAGGCACAAAAGGAGTTTCAATGAGTTTCGAGGTTGAATATAGTCGTTCCGAGGATCTTTCTTTTTTATCCTCATGCCTCATATCATGGTGTTAGACTACTGAAATTTTGTTGTTGAACTGAAAGACAACAGGATCGGCCGGGCAAAGATGAATTAATCCCCTCCAATGTATTCTAGTGTATAAAAGAAATATAAATGATGTATTCTGACGGTACCTAGGACCAAGGCCAGACTTCCACTATGGTTTTTGGATGTAAAGTGTTTTTTTAAGATAAATTAGATGCTGTGCTCTAAAAACTTACCCACAGCCCAGGGGAGACTTCCACCAGGGTTTTTGGATTAAAAATGTATTTATGCATGAATGTACGGATTTATTTGTTGTTTAATAAACTAGGATCGAGGTGAGATTGATATTGGTTGTTGAATTAATAGTATTTTGTGAATGTTTTAAAGTCCTTTGAGATAGTATGTCAAGTTTCCATCTAATGTCCCAACTTACATGGATATGAAATTTACCCACTTTTGTAATTTTTCAATAGAAGCTGAAATACATATCAATGGGAAGTTAAAACATACTTTGTCAATTGAATGTGTTTTATGTTACTATTATTTCCTTGTATAAAAGTTGGTTATGATCAATGTTCATGTGAGCTGCACTTATTTTTAGTTTTGAAGTTTTGTGGGATATTTGGGCCTCCCCTTTTAATACAACACTCATTTTATATTTGTTTTCATAGATGGCCACAACCTAGGGGAGACTTCCACTAAGGTTTTTGGATTAAAAATGTATTTATGCAGGAATGTATGGATTTTTTTGTTGTTTAATAAACTAGGATCTAGGTGAGATTGATATTGGTTGTTGAATTAATAGTATTTTGTGAATGTTTTAAAGTCCTTTGAGATAGTATGTCAAGTCTCCATCTAATGTCCCAGACTTACATGGATATGAAATTTACCCACTTTTGTAATTTTTCAATAGAAGCTGAAATACATATCAATGGGAAGTTAAAACATGCTTTGTCAATTGAATGTGTTTTATGTTACTATTATTTCCTTGTATAAGAGTTGGTTATGATTAATGTTCCTGTGAGCTGCACTTATTTTTAGTTTTGTGGGATATTTGGGCCTCCCCTTTTAATACAACACTCATTTTATATTTGTTTTCATAGATAGCCACAACCCAGGGGAGACTTCCACCAGAGTTTTTGGATTAAAAATGTATTTATGCATGAATGTATGGATTTTTTTGTTGTTTAGTAAACTAGGATCGAGGTGAGATTGATATTGGTTGTTGAATTAATAGTATTTTGTGAATGTTTTAAAGTCGTTTGAGATAGTATGTCAAGTCTCCATCTAATGTCCCAGACTTACATGGATACGAAATTTACCCACTTTTGTAATTTTCAATAGAAGCTGAAATACATATCAATGGGAAGTTTAAACATACTTTGTCAATTGAATGTGTTTTATGTTACTATTATTTCCTTGTATAAGAGTTGGTTATGATTAATGTTCCTGTGAGCTGCACTTATTTTTAGTTTTGAAGTTTTGTGGGATATTTGGGCCTCCCCTTTTAATACAACACTCATTTTATATTTTTTTTCATACATGGGATTTTCCCCTTAGGACCTCATATTTCCGATTAAATCCAGTCAATTTTTGCATGCATATCTGAAAGGTACCTAGGGTGATAGACTAAGATTCATAACTCCCTATATTTGAGGGTGCCATCCCTTGGTTAGAGGACTAAATTGCTAACCTAAAGTGGTGAAGATATGGTGCTATTTACATAGCCCTCCTTGGCATTTGCATCTTAACCGAAGCCCCCCTTTATTTTGATATTTGAATCTATAGGTGGGCATAACTACTAAAGAAAATATCTTTTTCGATTGAGGTACAAATTGAGGAAAAATAGTAGTTCACTCATCGTGTCCTAGTTATTTCAAGGATATTGAACATTAGATTGATAATATTAGTAAACACAATGCAATTGGTTTTTTCAAACATTATACAAAAGAATTATTACAAAATCATGGAATTTTTTTTCCAAGCAATTTATTACACAAAAGTTCAAATTGAGAAATACATTTACATCAATCCCAATGAAAAAAATACAATTATTCATTTTTTTTGTCTTATGTTCTAAGGGAACGTCTAAAGTTAGTCCCAATGCAAGGCATATCTAATGAGTTGTTGGTGGTATACAAAAGTTATAGTTTATTAACAACGTGTCACAAGGAGACAAACTACATATTTCATGCACAACAACAAAATCAGACACTTGCTTTTCATAAATAACTCTTGGTTGTTGAAGTGTTTTTTTTAACAAAAACGGTTAGATTTTTTTTTTGATTATAAGAAAATGGTTGGAAATACAAAATGCAAGGCAGATTGTCCCCTAATCGAGACATCATCCCCTTCTCCTTGATCCTTCTTCTCTATTTTGTAACAGGCATGTGGATTGCCCATCCAATGGGAGCTATAACATTTAACAAATTGCCCAAGCAATACGATACATAAACAAAGCATAAAAACAAATCATATTTTAAGGGATCCAAACATTTTCACTGATGACGCTATCCTTTTCGATAACCCCATAGTTTAGTCCAACCCCTTTATTCACCATGCTATCAGCTTGATGATTCAATCCTATCAAAACATGCAAGAAAGTAACGGTTTTAAATTCTTTGACTAAACAGAGCAGCATATTATGCATCTTAGTAGAAGGAATTTTCCAGTTTTTGTAAATTTTTCTTACTTCCCTGATGACGATTAAAGAGTCTCTGATGACATTCATTTCCTCTATCCACATTTCTCTATCCAGCTCCAAACCTTTAATTAAACCATACCATTCCACTCCATTGTTTGTTTCCCTTCTAATACCCCATGCATACTCTTGTTGCTTGCTCCCTTTGTGGTCAAATATTACCCCACCTGCACCAGCAATACCTGGATTACCTTTCGAGGCTCCATCAAAGAACAATGAACTAATTCATGAATTATTCCTCCATTTTCTTAGCTCCTCTGCGCTCATCCTCTTCTACCAACATGGAAGGCATGACCTCATTATTAAATTGCTAATAGGGGAGGGATTCTAAAGAATGTCAGCCATCCAATCTCTTTCTTCCATCGTAAAAGGTTCTATTATTAAATTTTCCATTCCTCTAGTGGCTAGAGTATCCACCCATAAATTCTTTGCTACGGCAGAGAATTTTTTAAAACATGTTGCTTTCTCTTCAAATATCTCCTTGTTATTTGCATTCCATATTTTCCAGCAAACAAACCTTGGAAGAGCATCCCAAGCTCTAGCAAAGTCTGGATTTTTATTCCAAGAACCTTGATAGTGATACTTCCAGCTAAAAAAAAAAATCATACCAATTTGTTGGCATCGTAATAATCATTTTAAGATCTTTTAGAACCTCGCTCCCAACTTGCTGAGTGAATTTACACTATGTAAATACATGCATTAAGCTTTCCTCCTCCTCTTTTCACAAGATGCATCGAAGAGGACCTGCTATCCCTCTCTTTCTAAGGTTATCGGCTGTCAAATATTTTTGGTGAACGAGGATCTAGTAGAAGAAATTTACCTTTGGAAATCCATCACTGTTCCAATTTTTATTCCACTTGTAATTTTTTATAATTCTATTCTTTTTTTTGTAGACCAAGCGATATCATTATTTTACATAATAATCACTAGAATTTCCCCATCCTCGTCTGTCAGCAGCATTGATATGCGTTGGTGCTCACCCATGCAAAAGAAAAAGAAGAGTTATGTAGTCTACCTGTAGGTGCGCTGGAGGCTCCACATTTTTCTAGCCAATCCACCTGCTAGTTGTCATCCAAACTGATAAATCCCACAACATTCTGAAATTATTTAGATCACACCAAATTTTTAAAACGCTTAGCTCCTGCCAATTCTCTGCTGGCAAGTTTGGGCCAATTTTGTCATGCCAGATTCAGATTATTTTACCATTCCCAACAATCCAATGCAATTTGTATTTTTTTTTTAACTTTGACTTTTTACAGATCTCCCATACTAGCGATCTGGCTTTGCTCATACTCATCCTGTCCACACATCTTCTCCTTCTCCCTTCCATGTAATTATTTTGCAAGGTCGTTTTCCACCACGTTGGTTCTCCAGTGAAAATTCGCCACAATATTTTTTCCCCAAGTGCCAAGTTCATATCATGCGGGTCTCTGACTCCCACACCATCGAATTGTTTTGGGCTGCACACCTTGTCCCAGGAAATCAAGTTAATTTTTTTTTGTTGGCCGCCTTTCCTCCCTACCAGAGGAAATTTCGCATCACTCCATTGATTTCCTAAATAATACTCTAAGGAGCTAGTGAAATAGAGCATAGATAGATCGGCTAAGCAAAGAGAACAACTCGGATGAGGACGAGATTTCCTGTTGGGTTGAGCCATTTGGTTCCCCAAGCATTAATTTTTCTTTTGATTTTCTCTATCATTCCACGCCAATCAACCTTCTTTTTTTTCCCTTGAATATGGTGATGCCCAGATAGTTGAATGAGTTCCAAGTTGTCGTTCCTTCGAAGCCAAGAGTTTGCGAGATCCTTGCCATGACACCAGGAGGGCAGTTCCAGCCATATATTTTGGATTTATTGACATTAATATTGCCATCTGTAACATTAAGAAAAGTGGAGAGCACACTTTTGAACCTTTTTTCAATGATTGTGGATGTGCCACCCAGTAAGATGGTATCATCAGCGAATTGTGCATGATTTTCTGCTATAAACCCTCTTGCAATTTTTAGACCCTTGAGCTCCACCAGATCTTGTTGTTGTTGTAGCTTCTTGCTCAATGAATCAGCTACCATCAGATAAAGAAATGGAGACAGCGGACAACCTTTCTTGATTCCCTTGGTCACTTGAAAGAACTTGCTTGGTCTGTCGTTTACCAACGGGGCAATCCATGGACTGCTGATGCATGCCTTGATCCATCTGATGAACATAGGGAAGAATCCAAACTTTTCCATGCTTTCAAATAAAAATAAATGATTAACTCAGTAAAATGCATTTTCCATGTCAAGTTTGAGAGCCATACCTTGCCGATTTTTCTCCATAATGGTGTGGATTGCTTCCTGCACTATTATTATGTTCTCAAGGATTTGACGCCCGGAAATAAACCCTCCTTATGTATCCGAAATTATCCTTCCCATTACTTTCTGCAGTCTTGTGGCTAAGATTTTTGAGAGGATTTTGTAAGAGGTATTACAGAGCGAAATAGGCCTAAATCGATCTATTGTGATGGTTTTTTTTCCTTTGTAATTAGCGTGAGAAATGAAGAATTGGTGGCTCCCCCAACCTTGTCCTTTCTTCTCGTCCAGTTAAGAATTTTCTTAAATCCCCCTTGATAATATCCCAGGAATCCTTATAGAAGTTGATGGTGTACCCATCTGGACTGGGTGCCTTATCAACTTTTAGATACCAAATGGTTTCCTTGATCTCAGATTCCATAATGGGTTTCAACAGGTCCTTATCATCCTGCTCCATGATAAGGGAGGGTATTCCTAAGAGGAGTTCATCCTGGGCAAGTGGATGAGTCTCTTCCTTATCCCTATATAGATCTCTAAAGTGATAAAAAACATGATCTTTGATCTCCTCCTAGTCAAATATCCTCTTGTCGTCCCTGTCCTTAAGTTCTTTGACTGTGTTAAAACAAATTCTTGCCTTTGTTTGCTTATGGAAGTAAGCTAAGTTTATGTCCCTTCCTTTTAACCAAAGCTTCCTGGACTTCACCCTCAATTCCTCTTCCTCACATCTGGCTACTTTGAGAATATTTAAGCTTAAATCTTTTTCTTGGCTAATTAGAAGAGGGGTGATTTTCTCCTTTTCCATCTTGGAGTGAAGAGCTGATAGTCCATATTGAAGCTGACTTTTCTTGTTGCTAGCGCTTGTGTAATCTAGTTTTACCCATGCTTTCAGATCACATCAAACCCTTCTCAACTTGCTCTCCCAGATGAAACTAGGAGAACCTGAGATGTCCATTCTCCATGCTTCTCTTATAAGGGTCATGGATTTTTCCTCTTGCAACCATGAGGCATCGAATCGAAATGGGATGGGGTGGAGGTTTACAGAGAATTCTATCACCAAGGAGATTGGTTTGTGATCTGATACATCAGATGACAAAGAAAAAGAAGAAGGAATAATATCTCTAAGAAGGAATGTGGCACTTACCAGGAAATGGTCAAGCCTAGCCGCGATGTATCCAACCCCCCCCCCCTGTCCTTTTGTTGCTCCAGGTGTATTTCCCATTTTTTAATGGCAGATCAAGCAAATCTAGCTCAGAGATAATATCTTCCAAGTTTTCCCCGTATGGATATTGAACACTGGAACCCCCTCTTTTCTCTGACTGCGTTTAGTAGAATTGAAATCATAGGCTATAATGATTTCCTTCCCTTCCATTTCATCTTTTAGGGTTGTTAAACTATTCCAAAAAAATTTATTGTCTTTGCAATGTGTTGGTCCATACACATTGAATAGATAACTAATATTTGGATCATCTTTTTCCTTAAATTCAGATAGTATCCAATGTTGATTCTCCTTGACAGTTTTTATCTCATACTTGCTTGCAAAAAAAGTTGCAATTCCTCCTGAGGCCCCTCTGGAGCTAACGGTGATACCCTGGATGGTTTTCCACAAGTGTTGCGAGAGCATCAGAACCTCCACATCACTCATTTTTGTCTCCTGGAGAAGCAGAATGTTTGGCCATTCAGACTTGATAATGTTTCTTATGGCTTCCACTTTGTTTTCTCCTCCCAATCCTCTGTAATTCCAAGAGACAAATTTCATTATTTCTTATTTAATTGAGGCCCTGATTTAGGCCTTCCATCCACTTTCCTTGATCTTTTGTGATTTTGCAGGAGCTTTGTGTCTTCAATGCTTTCTGCCTTCCGAGTTCCATTTACCTCTCTGCTTCCTTCTCTCTATGGTACCTTTGATATTTTCTTCCTCTAGTATTAGGTGCAGTTTCAGGAATCTCTTGTGACCCATTTGAAGATGAGTCAGGAGATCGCGCAAAGGAAAAAACTCTACTTTGTTTCACCCTTTCATCCCAAGATCCTCCAAGTGATGGAGAGTCGGCCATCTCAACTCCAAGCCTTTCATTTATGGGAGAGGTTGGTGGAATTTTGTTTCCTACTAAGTTGTTATGTAGACCAGATCTTCCTTCTTCTATGGTTTCTTCATTCACTATGATTCCCCCCTCCTCCACAGTCAAAGGATTAAACTGGTTATTTTTAATGGCCTCATTTTCTCCTTGATCTGCTGCTTTTTCATTTTTTGCTGTGGATCTTTTGCATCATGGGTAGCTAGTGTAATTTCCCCTTTTTGGAATTTTATTAAAATTCCCAATTTTTCAAAATTTTCACAATTTTGGCTCTTGACTAGTTTTTATGTCTAGACCTCCGAATTGACCCAAATGCTTCCAAATTTTATCTGAGGGTAAATGAATGATAATATAACTTAAATATCATGCTCATGTATGTTTTGTGACCTCCCAATCACTTCTTCAAACTTGTTTAATGTTCTGTTCAAAGTAGGAGTCTTTACTAGCAAATTGGGGCTCCAATTCCCCCTAAGTAATTGCCGGAAATGGCTTCACAAATTATCCCAAGGCCACTTGAATTTTAGAAACGAGGCTGGGTATATGTAGGGACCTTTTTAAAGTCTCATATTCATCATGTTTCAGTTTATACAGGCTGTTACGACTCTTTCCAAAACAACTCCCAAGTCACAATTTCGACCCTTGGGGAAAATGCTCCAAATCTTCTCCCAATGCAATAAAAATGGGTAAAATGGCTTCCAATGCTTAATTAATGAACATGAGACTTGAAATAAACTTTAATTACAGTCCATCCATAATACATTTATCATATATACATTCCTCCATTCGAAATAATAAGCATTACCATGGCATATATCAAAATAGAGTGGAAATGGTCATTATTTGCTCATCAAAAGTCATTTTGGCATACAAATCTTGGGAATTTCGACTTGAAACTTTGTGATAATGAATAAAATATAATATTTAACTGATTACAATCATAAATTGACAATGAAAGGCTCTCCCAATTCGAAATCATCAGCATTGCAATGGTTCACAACAAGATAGTGGGGAAATGACACTATTTCTTCATTGTTCAACATTTTTACATGAATTATTTTGGGTATTTCGACCTAAGAGTATTATGAACATGAAATACAAACCATATACATCATATCATAATATAATTGGCATTATAATCTTCCCCAAAGAGATCAATAGCTCACCCAAAGTGCAATCCCTCCATTTGCATGAATATGGTGTGAAAACTGAAAATAGTTGAGAAAGAGTGTTGCAATAGAATAATACACATGCTTTATTGTAGCTTACACATTCAAATAATACTCCATTAAATCTCCACTGAGTGGCCTTTCTAAACACCAACTAGGATGGGAATCTTTCACCCTTGAAATTGGCTTAAGCAAGAAAACTAGTCATCCACTAGCTCTCACAATTCACAAATGAGAAAAAGCTTCTTCTCATGTCTGATCCCTATATTATATAAAAATTATTAGTCTTATAAGGTTCCAAATCCATCCATAAACCAAATCCAATTCGAATTGGTGTGGCTGCTCATGCTATGCCATGTGGCCTCACTCTTCACCTTCCCTCTTCTCCCAAATTTGAGTAGGAGCCACTTGGCCTTCTCCAAATCCCAAATTAGACCTCTAAGATGCTCTATTAAGTCTTGACATGTCAGTATGTCAGCCTTCAAATCTTACTTGTGTCATAACTGTCATAGAATCTCCATCATTGGTGTCATAGATGTCATAAATGTAAGGGGAATCTAGCCAAGTGTCCATGAAACTCCCATTTGGCTCTTCCTCTCCCATATAAGTTACAATTCATCCCAAATTCGACCTATGAAGTATATGGACAAGTATATTAACCTTATAATCCATCCAAAAACATTAGGCTTCCCATATATTTGAATTTGCAAGAGAAAGATACCATTTAACATAGGAATTCTAGCTAGTGTGGGCCCCATAGTCTCCATGTGTCTTCATGCTCCATTGCCACTTCAATTTTCTCTTGTATTAATTTAATAAGCTACATTATTAAATATTTATCCCCTTATAATGTCTAAACATCATTTATTATCCCCCTTATTCCAAGTCTTAAAGCTTCCACCCCCAACCTAGGAAACTAGTGATGTCCTCCTTGGCAATTATTTGACTTTTAGCATCCATTTGACAACTTTCATGAATATGGAAAATGTGATTTCTCCATTGTGACCCAATGCAAAATTTGGTACATTACAAATCCTCCCTTCCCAATATTGCTTTTCCTCAAGCAATTTCAAACATGGTTGTTGAAGAACCTGCTTTTTGTATGATTCTTTGAAGTTACCACTGAGCTGCCCACCTTGAGTCTTTGAGATTCCATGAAGAGTTCAGAGAGGAACCACCATTATTGATGTTGCACTACTCTGATTATAATCACCTTATTAAATGGGGAATCCATCTCCCATACTACTTGTTTCCCAAATAATTTGAAATCAATGGGACTGAAAACTATCTCAGGGTCCCATTGCTTGCATTGCACTCCAACAATTAAGAGTGCTCTCCAACCCATACCATTTGGAAAGAGAATTTTTGGATCCCATTTTCTTATATGAATTCTTCCAAACATCATGAGTGCATAATATATATCATCAAAGTATATAACAACATAATAATAATGTATATCAAGGAGGTGCCTCACCAAGAAATCATGAAAGTGCTTATACCTCCCAGTGAGTAGACTACCATTTGCCAAGTACAAACATGCATCAAGTGGCCAATCAAATATGCTCCAATGACATAGGTGAGGATCCCATGTCCTATAATTCTGCTCCAAAATAATGTAATATGCATCAAAATAAGAATCAGCCATTTGTTCTTTCATCCAAGAAGTGAATGAAGAACCTCCACCAAAATATGAACCAAATAAGGAGCAAATAAAACATGAAGACTTCAAGTGGCTCAAAGAAGTCTCATCAATACACTCATGACTATGTATATCATCATGTAACATCAGAGGATGTTGCTTCCAATAATAATTTTCTTCAATCATATAACTCTTCACCCAAGTGTGGGATGAAGTTCCTCCAACTTCAAATAGACTAGGAAAGGAGCAAGGAAAATCATGAGTCTCCAAGTGACTCAAGTGAACATCATAGGTGCACCCATGTAGATGTGTATAATCATAATGTAAAAAAGGATTCTGCTGAAAATGTAAATAAGATGGTTCTCTAATAATTCCATCACCAAAAGGAGAAATCGAATTTCCATGCTCTTCATGTGGCACCATCAAAAAGAAACCTTTCGCCCATACTTCATTAGGATGACTGCTGCAAAATTTAGAAGTGTAGGATGTAGGAGAAAGAACCAACTCCCACAAATGATCAGTAAGTGCAAAATTGTCATAATTTGAAGGATCCATAGGGGTAGGATTATGCACCTCCCTAAAAAAAGCAAACATTTCCTCATGGGTTGGTTCCAAGGTGGTGGAATTATGCACTTCTTCAAAAATTGTGTAACCATTTTCAAGAGGCAACTCAAGTTCCTCTTCCACCATTACTAGTGATTGGATCTCATCACTATCATCCTCAAGAACATCAAGAACCTGCAATTTTTCATGTTTCTCATGATCCCTCATGTCATGAGAATCCTCCAAGCAATCTACCTTATGAAAATCTGAAACATCGGAGGAAAAACAAGTGTCTTGCAACTTTTCAAGAAGTTGCTCATTTTGAATTGTGAGCTTATGAATAAATTCATTATTCTTCAAGTAGGATTCATGTAAACATTCACTAAGCTCAATGACATTTTTTCTATCAAAAATCAAAGACATGAAATTACCTTTGATGTTGCACATTGCTCTTTGGATCTTCTCCATGTCTTCAAGGAAGGATGGCTCCTCCAAGGAAGTAGCTCTCCAACAAGAATTTGATACCAATGCTTGAGTGTCATGGAGTATGCTAAGGTAATCTTGGATCTTCTTTTCATTCATATTTAAGGACCCTTCAAGAAAATGAGGCTCATGCAAATGAACCTCCTCATCTTCTTCCTTCTTGCTTGGACCAACTTCATGAAGCTCAAGTGCTGATGGGGAAGTTGATCTTGCTTCTTCTTCAACTGTTACAAGGTATTCATTTTCATGTTTAATGGAATTTTGGCTTGCAGAAACATTTTGAAATCTGATCTCTATGTCACCAACATAGATTTTTTAGCACCCATCAGTAGGTACTCCTTCATAGTTCTAGAATCCATCAGTAGATTCTCTTTGGTCCATGTCCATAGTAGAATTTGTTTCAGAATGATATTCAATAGTTTCAAGGTACTCTTCTTCCTTCTCATGTGATGTTTCCTCATCTTTTTTAAAGTAATTTTGGAGTGAATTTATATCCTCTTCATGTACTACTTCTTCTACTTCACCTATTTCAGAACTAGGTGGTTCATGGGTCTCCTCCTTTTTCTCCTTCAAGCAAGCTGATGCATTTTCCCCCTTGGTTTTCTTAAATTCAATATATTTTCCCAAATTTGGATAGCCAAAAATTTTAATCCTTTCATAATATTCTTGTTCATGTCTTCAAGGATAGGTTCCATGCTTTTTATTATCTCCTTACCATAATATGAGGTTCTCTTTTCATGCCTAGTCACAGTTTCCAAAAAATTGCCTTGTTCTCCTACTTTTTTTTTTCCTCTTCAACAAAAGAACCTTTGGGTTTCAATATATATTGGTAGTCCATGAATTATTGTACTCATAAATATCAGACCAAATCAGGTTCCAATATCATGCTCTGATACCACTGTAATGTCCCCTTTTTGGAATTTTATTAAATGCCCAATTTTCCAATTTTTTCACAATTTTGGCTCTTGACTAGTTTTGATGTCTAGACCTCCAAATTGACCCCAATGCTTCCAAATTTTCTATGAAATTAAATGAATTATAATATAAATTAAATATCATGTTCATGTATGTTTTTTTATCTCCCAATTACTTCTACAAACTTGTTTAATGTTCTGTTCAAAGTAGGAGTCTTTACTAGCAAATTGGGGCACCAATTCCTCATGGGTAATTGCCAAAAATGGCTTCACAAATGATCCCAAAGTCACTTGAATTTATGGAAAGAGGCTAGGTATATGTAAGGTACCTTTTTAAATTCTCATATGCATCATTTTTTAGTTTATACAGGTTGTTATGACTCTTTCCAAAACAACTCCCAAGTCACAATTTCAACCCTTGGGAAAAATGCTCCAAATCTTCTCCCAATGCAATAAAAAAGAGTAAAATGGATTCCAATGCTTAAGTAATGAACATGATAATTGAAATAAACTTTAATTACAGTCCATAAATCATAAATTTATCAGAGATACATTTATTCATTCGAAATAATAAGCATTACCATGGCATATATCAAAATAGAGTGGAAATGGTCATTGTTTGCTCATCAAAAGTCATTTTGGCATACAAATATTGGGAATTTCGACTTGAAACTTTTTTATAATGAATAAAAGAGAATATTTAACTGATTACAATAATAAATGGACAATTAAAGGCTCTCCCAATTCGAAATCATCAGCATTTCAATGGTTCACAACAAGATAGTGGGGAAATGACACTATTTATTCATTGTTCAACATTTTTACATGAATTCTTTTGGGTATTTAGACCTGAGAGTCTTATGAAAATGAAATAAATACCATATACATCATAAAATAATATAATTAGCATTATAATATTCCCCAAATATATCAATATCTCACCCAAAGCGCAATCCCTCCATTTGCATGAATATGGCGTGAAAACTGGAAATAGTTGAGAGAGAGTGCTGCAATAGAAGAATCCACATGATTTCCTGTAGATTACACCTGAAAATAAGTCTCTATTAAATATCCATTAAATACTTAAGTGGCCTTTCCAAACACCAACTAGGATGGGAATATTTCACCCTCGAAATTGGCTTAAGCAAGAAAACTAGTCATCCACTAGCTCTCACAATTCACAAATGAGCAAAAGCTTCTTCTCATGGTTGATCCCTGTATTTTATAAAAATTATTAGTCTTATAAGGTTCCAAATCCATCCATAAACTAAATCCAAGTCTAATTGGTGTGGCTGCTCATGCTATGCCATGTGGCCTCTCTCTTCACCTTCCCTGTTCTCCCAAATTTGAGTAGGAGCCTCTTGGCCTTCTCCAACTCCCAAATTCGACCTCTAAGATGCTCTATTCAGTCCTGAAATGTCAGTATGTCAATATGTTAGCCTTAAGATCTTAATTGTGTCATAATTTTCATATAATCTCCATCATTGGTGTCATATATGTCATAAATGTAAGGGGAATCTAGCCAAGTGTCCATGAAACTCCCATTTGGCTCTTCCTCTCCCATGTAAGTTACAATTCATCCCAAATTTGACCTATGAAGTATATGGACAAGTATATTAACCTTATAATCCATCCAAAAACATTAGGCTTCCCATATATTTGGATTTGCAAGAGAAAGATACCATTTAACATAGGAATTCTAGCTAGTGTGGGTCCCATAGTCTCCATGTGTCTTCATGCTCCATTGCCACTTCCATTTTCTATTGTATTTATTTAATAAGATGAATTATTAAATATTTATCCCCTTCTAATGTCTAAACATCATTTATTATCCCCCTTATTCCAAATCTCAAAGCTTCCACCCCCAACCTAGGAAACTAGTGATTTCCTCCTTGGCAATTATTTGACTTTTAGCATCCATTTAACAAATTTCATGAATATGGAAAATGTGATTTGTCCATAGTGACCCAATGCAAAATTTGGGAAATTACAGCTAGAGTCATTTTCCTTCCCTTTTTCTCCTGTTGCCACCCTTCTTCATGCTTTTTCTCCAAGTTTTCCTATACTGCTTTAGGGTAGTTTTTGACAAAATGCCCGTACTCGTGACATTTCTTGCATTTTAATGGTAGTTGTTCATAGTCCAGTTTTTTAGCATGTTCCCATCCATCCATGCAGAGACTTATCATTTTTGGTAACCCCTTTTCTAAGTCTACCTCTACACAGATTCGTGCACAAGAAAATAGAGGGCCCTTCGGTTCTGCCTTATCTTTATGCTTGTTAAGGGAGTTACCTATTGCCTGCAACGTTTCATCATTCCAGTAGTGTAACAGAAGATGGGGGAGGAGAAACCAGAATAGAAATGTTGAGGGAACATCCCTTTCTAGGTCAAATGATAAACTCCAAAATTCAATATTATAATATGTTAATGAGTGAATAGTTCTTCTAGATGGCCCTTCACTACTCCACTTTTGGGATTGATAATGTATTTCGACCATCGTGATTATCCTCCTGACCTCACACATTAGGGGGCATCTTTTATAGTATGATTTGCCAATCCTTATGCATCATATCTTGACAGTCTACCCTATCCCTTTACAAACTCATTACATCCTCCTTTCTTAGTGTATCCTTGATTCTCAATGGAAACCATAGAAAACACATTATTGATGATACACATGGGTCACTAGCTAAGCATCATGTGTACACGCATATTGATCCATTACAACCTATGTACATCGGGATTTGTGCTCAAAATGAAAAATATTTTATGTTTTCCATTCCAAGTCACGATGGACGCGATCCTTGACCTTCCATATGCTAGAAAACACTTTGATTGGACTCTCCATATCCCATTTAAGGGCTATATATTGAGCCATTGTGTAGCACTGAATGAGGAGAAACTTTGAGAGTAAGGAAACTATAGTGAATTTTTTCCCCATTTCCATCTCCTTGAGTCAACATCCCTTGGTCCTTATTGGATTGAACCTTTTATGTTAATATCATAAGCTCTCTTTATCTTGTGAAGGAGGAACCCAATTACTCATGTACTCGTGAGTTTTCCTTTGCATTGAGGATTGAAGTGGTGGAGTCCCAGGTGGAGGAACTTAGTTTCTCGATTCCAATGATTTACCAGCATAGGTTGTCACTATGTACTTATGTTCTTTATATCAATAGAAATACTCTTTTCTCATCCAAATTAATGTGCAAATGTTTATGTTAATTTCCATGGGTATATTTTCTTTATACATGTCGAGTGATTATTCTAGATTAGATGCTAACATTTCATATATATATGTCCATTGGGCGTAGCTCGAGTGGTTGGGAGATTTGGTTGTTGCACTCCCCACCCAAGTTCGAATCTCATCGGGGACATTTTCTCCTTGGGAGCCCTTGTATGTAATGAAATATTAAGCTAGTGAGTCGTTTATCGTGATTAATGATGCCCAAGTTCATGTATACTTGCCTGGCGAGTATAAGATATTTTCCCAAGTGGACGTAGCCATGGTGCACAATTGGGCTTCCATGGTGAACCACTTTTAAATATATATATATATATATATATGCTTGGATCCATTTACTTTTAAGGACAAGTTGTAGGTGACAAGCATTGCAACAAAAGCTCAATGGTGGTCTTCTTCGAACGTTCGGTTGAGGTAAGGGCCCTATCCTTTGTTGTTATCATTTTACATTTATATGGCATATTTGATATTAGATTTGATTTGTGGTGTCACTTTGTCTATTGTTCTCTACCCCAATCCATGGGAATATTTTATTCATAACACCTAGCACTATGATACATCAAACTAGAATGGATATATGCCAATTGGGTAGAAATACCCCTTCAATGGCCAAACATGCAACAAAGAAAGAAGTATAAGCAAATCTAGAGCATATTAATTAGACATAAAGGAACAAGAAAGAGACATATACCATACACATAGAACTTGTGGATGTGACCTCAAAATTCTTCAATTTATTCCAAATGATCTTCAAAAGAGACTAAAATATAGTACAATAGCTTTGTCTCCAAACAATAAACAAAAAAAATGAGAGAGGAGGATCCTCTTTGTATAATATTTTAACATGCATATATCTAGGTAAATTAACTAAATAGATATGCAATGAGAATCAAATCATCCATCAAAACATTATTTAATAAATGGATAACATAAATTACTACACAAGAAACTCATAACAAAAGAGAATAAGAATGATAAAGTTCATTGAATTGAAAGGGAGGTGGAGTATAGTTTTAAATGCAAGAAATACAAATTAGGGTTGAAGGGAATTCAAATTTCTCATGCTTGAATGAGGTGTGTTAGTTTTAACAATATCTGAAATGCCCTTAGTTAGCCATGCTAACCATACTAGAGTAAGTTAGACTAATTCTAGACTAGTTAACTAATGGAGTGACTAGTTAATTGATGGGGTATTGAGTTAACTAAATGAAAGCTCAGTTACTAAATAAATATTTAGTTAACTGACCAAAAATACCTAATTAGGTCCATGAAGTCGAATTTGGGAATGAATGATCGCCATGTTAAATATCCTAAATTGAGATATACTAGCTCTGGACTTCACAACAACTAGTTATCTGACTAATTTATTAGTTAATTGATTGAATATTTAGTAAAATGACTAAGAAGGAGTGAAAAAATACTAATTATTTCCATGAAGTCTAATTAGGGTATGTAAGGTCAGTTAGGACTGAATTTGCAATGGATCACTCAGTTACCAATTGAGACTAGATACTAGTCATGCCCTGTAATTAAGAAATGCATCCTCAAATTGAGGAAATATTCTATTTAAGTTTAGTTGGTGATTAGTGTTTGTGATGATTTTTGGTCAAATTCCTGAGGATTGCTCAAGTTTCTAAAGTGAGTGTGGTTTGTCCCTTAGGAGTCGTGAAGTTAAGGTCTATGAGCCTATGAAAGGGTGAATTGGTTCTTGGTAAAGGGATTTAAGAAGATCCCTGTAAACCTTTGTGAAATCCTCCTTATTTTGAAGTTCATATGATCCCATTCATGGGATCCAAATACTTTGAATTGCTTGAATGGTGGTTCTTGATGACTGCTTGCTTCAAATGGAAGAATTCCCTTGAATCTTTTGTGTGGAACTTGGTAAACTGTAGGAGTAAAGGTTGTGATATGGAGAATGAGAAGACATTTTGGAGGTATTCTTCAACAAGAACCTGATTTGGGACAAGTTATTCAATGCATTCTTCAATTTGAACCTGAATTGGAAAAATTTCTTCAAGAAATTTGTATATCACCTCTTCTCCTAGGCCTCTAAAAGGGTCTTCCTCAGCTGAGTAGTGGATCATGGATGTGCATATGTCTACATTGTCTATAGTTGTGAAGATTTTGTGGCCTCCTTCATCCTTTGAATGTATGTGAATATGTCCTCATAGGACATGTGTTGTGAATATTATGGGACCTCCTTCAATAAAACAACTAAGCCAAGAGGATAGGAGATCCATGGATGCAAATAATATCTCTAATGGATTCAAATGAGATATTTGATGGCTGAAAACACAATCATTGATGGCTGCAAGTGAGATCTTTAGTGGCTTCAAGTACACTTATTTGATTGTTGTACAAAGCATTTTTTGATGGCTGCAAAAATCCTTCTTTGTTGGCTTGCAAAAATCCTTCTTCAATATGCAAGAGTAGTGGATGCAAAAGAGTTATTTGGTGGTTGCAAAAGCCTTCATTGGTGTCTACAAAAGCCTTCTTGGGTGGCTCCAAAATCCTTCTTGATGGTTGCAAAATCCCTTATCAACCTGCAAGAGCAGATAATTCACAAGAAATCACTAATATAATGACTAGTTTAGTACCCCCTTTGCTCTATTACCATATAATATTTGAACATGTATAGATATAGGTACATTAACTAAATAGATATGCAATTATAATCCAATCAGCCATCAAAAATTTCTATGATAAATGGATAAATTACTACACAAGAAACTCAAAATAGAAGAGAATAAGAATGATCAAATTCATTGAATTGAAAGAGAGGTGGAGTACAATATTTAAAGGAAAGAAATTTGAATTCAGGTTGAAAGGAATCTGAATTTCCAATGCTTTCATGAGGTGTGTTGGTCTTAACAAGAGATTAAAAAAAAACTCTTAGTTACCCATGATAACTCTATTATACTTTGAGGTGAGAGCGATGGTGTAGGCGGGCGAGGGAAGGAGTGGTTGGTCCAGGCCTACTTGGACCAGGGGTTGGCCATGGAATCTTCTTCTTGATAACCCTTGTCATTCTTGTGCTGTGGAGGAGTGGTGAAGTGGTGTGATTAGGAGGGTTAGTTCTGAGCTGGAGGTTGGTCGTTGGGGTCTACAAGGCTTAAGGTTGTGGGTTTCTGACAGCGACTGTTACCCTTATGGCTGAGATGGAGGATCTGGAGATGGTTGATTACTCGAGCGATAGGATGGATAGCACTGACATTTGGGCGGTGCCAGGTGGAGGCCTGATAGAGCAGATGGTGGATTTCCCCAGAATGGGTCAAGAGGTATGGGGCCCGGCCAGATCAGAGCCGTTAGGGTTGGACGAGGTTTTTTCCCCGTCTGTCTTTTTTGCTAGTTCGCCGTTGGCACCTGTTCCAGCTGAGTTTCATGGGGAGGTCATTGTTCAACAGCCAGAAGAGTTACTGGAGCTCTCGCAGTGGCCGGAAGATGGGTCTTTACTACTTCGAAATTTAGGTTTTTCGGCTTTCGATCAAGGTGGAGGATCCGAGGCTGTGGAAGGTCATGCTGTGGTGCTCAAAGAAGGGGAGAATGGACAGGTTTTGCAGGGGAAGGGACATAGTGGAGGTTCCTTGGCGGATGAGCTGAAGGTGCCGCTGGACGTAGCTGAACAGCGTGGTTTTGGGTCACCCAGCAGGGACTTCCTTGGTGGTTGTCATGGAGCAGTGGATGATTTAGCTGGAAGACTAGTAGGGGAGAATGGCACACCAAAAAGACGGAGGAAGAACTGGATTAAAACCAAGAAGCTGTGGAATTATGTGGTCGGCGAAGATCTAGCCTGGGAGAGTGTTCTGAAAATGGCGAAATGTACCCTAGTTGGGAGGCTTATGGGCAGAAATTTTTCCAAAAAAACTGTTCAGGACTGGGCTACGGCCTCATGGGGCACACAGCTGGGATATGCTCCTTTGGTTGATATGTTGAACAGAGGATGGTTTGCGGTCAATTTGGAGAAGGAGGGGGACCTTAGCTGGATACAGAGCAAATGCTGGCATATTGACCACTCTACTGTGCTATTGAAACCATGGAGCCCCCTATTTGATGCAAGTAAAGAGAGGGTCGACGTCGTTCCTATTTGGGTTAGACTGCCAGCTCTTCCATTGCACTTCTGGGATTTGTATCACTTCAGGAGGATAGGTGATATGCTAGGCACTTTTCTGGAGGCAGACCTCTCTTTTTTAGAGTCAAGGGAGAAGAAGGTGGCTAGAATCCTGGTTAATATCAACCTTAGGGAGGGATTAGCAGAATCTATCAATCTGGATTGGGGACCGGTGATTATCCCTCAAATCCTTGACTACGAAAATGTTCCCTTTCGCTATAGACGCTGCCATGCCGCATGGGCATCCGGTTTCGGCTTGCAAATTGTCGGCACGTCCTCATAACGGCAGTAGAAGGAAAGCTTCTGAGAATGGGTACAAAGGTAATCCCGAGAAGGGTGCGGGCTCCTCCGGTTCGGCTCAAACCTCTGCGGATGAGGTGGGCAGTGATCCATCAGTGGAGGAATTGCTCTTTACTGAACCAATAATGGATGAAGGATTAAAAGATATGCCTGCTCAGGTCACTGACTCGGCACTTGGTATTGTTTCAGGGGATCCTCCTGGTCCGGGTACTCTCTCTTTCCCTAATCTATCAAATGTTAATTTATTCCTGAATAATGTTTCTTTCCTTGGGTTTGATTGGATCGATGGGCTGAGGAAACTTTCCCTTTCGGGACAGTCTTGCCCCCCCCTGCCGCTCCCTTTACTCCTTGACTCTCAGGACCTTGGCCTGGGTTTGTCTCCTGCTGAATCAATTGTCCTGCCTACAGTTCCCCTTCCTGCTTTGGAAAATTCCTCTGCTGTTGTTTTGAATCCAGAGCCAGTTTTTCGCCATGAAGAGTCCAGTCCCTCTCCTCCAGATTCTTCGGAATTGGGTTACTTCCTCAGATCTTGTCAAAAACATTCCTCTGGACTGGGCAAGTCTTCATTTCCTGTGAGAAGGGGTCGGGGGAGAAAGACCAATCTTTCTAAAGCTCAGTCCAGAGCCAAGGAGGATCTGTTAGGCGGAAAACAACTTTCAATTGAAAAGGCCCTTAGAGCGGAGTCGGCCAAGAAGAAAGGTCGCTAATGAAGATCCTGTCTTTTAACTGTCGTGGGCTGGCTGGGCCTGGTAAGAAATCAGCCTTCATCAGGGTGCTTACTCTTGAACACCTTGATGTGATCTTGCTATAAGAGACCTTAGGAGTAGGTGAGGTGATTCAGGAAAGGTTGGAAAGCTGGATACCTGGGTGGTCCTTTGTATCTCTAGATGTTAGAGGCCGTTCTGGGGGCTTGGCGGTGGGTTGGAAAAACAGTCGTGTTAAGCTGAATAATTCTTGGGGCTCAGAGGGGGTGTTGGGTGTTGAGATTTTTTTGGAAGAGTTGGGGATGTCTCTTTCAGTGGTTAATGTATATGGGCCATATAACAACAGAGTTCCATTTTGGGACTCTCTTCTTCAAAATCCACTGGTGAGTGGTGACTCGGTGGTTTTGGGGGGAGATTTTAACTTCTCATTGGGGCATAATGAGGTTTGGGGACCACATGCCCAGGTGGACTCCTTAGCAGGGTATTTTGTACAAAAATTGGTGGAGAAAGGTCTTTTGGACATTGAGCCTGTTAAAATTAAGCCGACCTGGAGAAATAACCGCAGTGGAGAAGCCAGGGTAGCGAAAAGAATTGATCGGTTTTTGGTAGCAGAACAGTTGGTGGACAAATTTTTTTCAGTTCGGCAATGGGTGGGCAGTGGGGGTCTCTCTGATCATTTTCCAATTTTTTTTGAAATCAAGAAGGGGCCTATCAACCCTCCAAGCCCTTTAAAATTCAACAAACTGTGGCTTCAGGATGAGACTTTCAAAAATCTCTTCCACACTTATTGGAATTCAATCGAAGGGGATGATGACAGATCGGCCGCCATTCAGTTTGCAGACAATATTAAAATTATTAAAGTAAAAATCAAAGAATGGGCAGTTGAAAAGAAAAGGAGAGATGATGCTGACCTGAAGAATATAGAAGCAGAACTTCTGATGATTTACGAAGGGGATGGAGGGGGTTTTGCTACGCAGGAGTCTAAGGAGGCTTTGTCAAGGATGGAGGGGAGACGCAGTACTCTGCTGTTGGAAAAAGAAGAAACTTGGAGACTCAAAAGTAGGGCACTCTGGCTAGAATGTGGGGATGATAACACCAAATTTTTTCATGCATATGCCAGAGGAAGGAGGGTGGCAAATACCATTTGGAGTCTTCAGGATGAGGAGGGTAATTCACATGTTACTTTTGAAGATAAGGCCACCTGCGGGGTAAATCACTTTCAGCGGTTGTTCAAAGCCCCCCCACATGCCTCAATTGAGGAGCTAATTAGATTGGCTCAGATGTTCCCTCGTTTTGTGGATGAGGAGGACAATGGGGAACTTATGAAGGAAGTATCGGAAGATGAACTCAAAGAGGTTTTGGGCAGTTTCCAGAAAGATAAAATCCCAGGGCCTGATGGTTGGTCGATTGACTTTTTTCTGGACCTCTTTGATATCTTGGGGAGGGATCTTTTGCAGGTGATTGAAGATTCAAGGTCGTCTGGTTGGATCCCGGCTAGTTTTAACTCTACTTTTATAGCGCTAATTCCAAAGTCTGATAATGCTTCCTCTCTCAATGAGTTCAGGCCAATATCATTGTGCAACTGCGTCTACAAGATTATCTCCAAAGTAATCGCTAAAATATTGAAATTTATCCTTTCAGCACAAATCTCAGCTGAACAGTTTGGGTTTTTGGAAGGGAGACAGATCCACGAGGCTATAGGGGTAGAGTAGGAAGGTATTCATAGTCTAAAGACTAGGAGACTGAAGGGGGCCATCCTCAAAATCGATCTCTCTAAGGCGTATGACAGAGTAAGCTGGTTATATTTGAGGTTACTTCTAACCCACCTTGGCTTCGGTATCAATTTTATAAGATGGATTATGTCCTGCATAACAACTGTTTCTTTTTTTGTATTGATCAATGGGGCGGCCACCCCCTTTTTTCATGCTGAGAGAGGACTTAGACAAGGCTGTCCCTTGTCTCCAATCCTCTTCCTTCTGGTGGCTGAAGGATTAAGCAGGGCGATAAGAGAAGCCAGAGCTGCTGGGCGTTTCTCCGGAATTCAACTAGCTCCAAACCTAGTTATTACACATCTACTTTTTGTAGATGACGTACTCATTTTCTGCTCTGGTACCAGAGGTGATACCCGTGCTTTGCAGGGTATCCTGGATCTATTTGCAAAGGCTACTGGCATGGAAATCAATTTTGGCAAATCTTCTCTAACTACTCATCTGCTCAGACTGGAAGAGGAGGCAGAACTATCAAGGATCTTTCCTTTCAACACAGCTGGTTTGGATGATGGGCTAAAATACCTCGGATTCTCTCTGAAGGCTAACTTGTATCAGAAACAGGATTGGTACTGGTTGGTAGGGAAGGTTGAAAAATGATTAATGGTTTGGAGTCACAAGTGGCTCTCTCGAGCTGGAAGATTAGTACTCGTTAAATCTGTGTTGGAGGCAATTCCGGTGTATTGGATGTCTCTTTCCTGGATTCCGAAAGGGATTATTGAAAGAATAAGGAGAATATGTTTCAGATTTTTTTGGAGTGGAAAAAGGGAATATCAGACCACCCCTTGGGTTAATTGGAAAAGAATTGTTGTTCCAAAAGGACTAGGAGGATGGGGTCTAAAGGACATCTTTTTATTTTCAAAAGCCTTAGCTGCTAAGGGAGGATGGAGGCTTTTGAAGTCCAATAGTTTGTGGTCAAGGGTGATAAAGAAGAAATATCTGCCTAATGTCAGTCTCTTAGAATGGATAAGGAATCCCAGAAAAACTCATCTAGGAGGCTCTGTGATTTGGAAGGCGATTGTAAATTCCTTTCATCTGATTGAGGATAATCTTGCTTGGGATGTGGGAAATGGGGAAAGTGTATTGATTGGAAAGGATCCTTGGCTGGGCAGCACCAACCAACATCTTCTCCCTGATGATATCATTGAGGAATTAGGTCACCGAGGGATCACTACCCTGAACCACCTTGCTGATCCAAGGCCAGATGCACCATGGGCTCAATCTTGGAGAAGGGAAAACTCTCTTGGTTTAGGGGTCAGGGAGACTACTTTTGTCGAGATCTACTTAAGGGAATTGATTCGGGCTCATATTATTCTCACAGATCAAGAAGACACGCTGGTTTGGGAAGCTGTTCCAGGGGGTTCTTATACACCAAGGATTGGGTATTTACTACTAAGTGCTGGGGTTGAACAAAGAGATGTGACATGGTGGTGGAGTCTCTTGTGGAGACTGAAATGCCCAGCTAAAACAAAGCTATTTATGTGGTGCGTTTTAAAAAACAAAGCTCCAACCTGGGACGTGCTCCAGAAGAGGTCTTTTCAAGGGCCCGGCTGGTGCGTATTGTGCAAAAGGGCGTTAGAAACAAACTACCATTTATTTTCTACTTGCTGCTTCACAATCGAAGTCTGGAGGGTGGTTTCCACCTTGACAGGTATTCCATGCCATTGGGAAGGGGACTCGATTGGTGCAGCGTGGGATTCTTGGTGGCGCAGGTCACCACAAAAAAATTAAAAAATGCTACCACTGCTGGTAATATGGGGGATTTGGCTGGCACGTAATAAATCCATTTTCAAGGATTCTCCAAGTACTCCGGATATCACAGGGGCTCAGTCTGTGGGTTTTTATAACTCTTTCCCGGAGCATATAAGGGCTGCTAGAGAGCGGAGAATTTTAGAAGTGAAGATAGATAGAACTTCTCCTTGGGATTTTTTTGACGGGGCTTCACAAAACAATCTATGTGGAGGAGGAGAAGTCCTGTTTTTATCTGAGTGACACTACTTCTCTTTATCTATGGGCCTTGGGGGGGGCACTAATAATTTAGCTGAGTTAATGAGTCTCAAATTACTCTTGATGTTTGCAATAGAAAAAGGATGTACAGATTTAAACTTTCTGGGTGATTCAATGAATGTTATAAATTGGATAAATCATACACAAGAATGTAGGCAGTTGCGGCTTGCTCATATTCTCTATTCTATCAGGCAGCTCCTTTTACGTTTTAACTCCTATACATGCCGGCATGTATACAGGGAAAACAACACGGAAGCGGACAAAGCTTCCAAGGAAGGGCTCTAGATGGCAGAAGGAACATGGGCGGTGAAAGAATTCACAAATGGAAGACAACAGGCTTATTACCACAGGCCGTTTATTGAACAACTGTGATGTTGACAGGATGGTTGACAGGTTTTTGATCTATATCTTGCAGATGGTTAACAGGCACATCATATTTTTGTTTTACATGATATTAGATGGCATTGGAATGATCACGAGAGGATTGCTGCGATCACCTCTCATATACTTAATGCCCACTATTATACATTTCCAGATTATTGCTGTGTTTCGGCACTAATTAAACTGTGTATGTATATTTTATATCAGATTACATGAACTGTTGGAAAGAGACAGCGAAGTAATATTTTTTGGTACAGCATATGTATATGCACTACTTGTTTATGCTAAAGTAGACCTTACAGGCCCTTCATATGAACCAGTTTTGGTTGCATGGATTCACGCTTCAGTGAATATTTTGAATGTAATTTTGATCTCGAAAGATGAATAAAATTACGCTTTTTTTCTTTGGAAAAAAAACTCTATTATACTTTGTTAGACCGAGTTTAGAATACTTAACTTATGGAGTGACTAATTAATTGATGGAGGGTTGAGTTAACTAAGTGAAATCTCAATTAACTAAATGAATTTTGAGTTAACTAGCCAACAATTTCTAGTTAGGTCCCTGAAGGTGAATCTAGGCATGCATGGTCTCGGTTAGCCATTTTAACTATCCTAAACTGAGTTATACTAGCTCTAAACTTCACTACAACTAGTTATTTGACTAATTTCATAGCTAACTAATTGAATATTTAGTTAATTGGCTAAGAAGAAGTGCAAAACTCATAATTAGGTACATAAAGTCGAATTTGGGTATGTAAATTCAGTTAGGAATGGATTTGCAATAGATCACCCATTTACCAACTGAGACTAGATACTAATCATGCCATCTTATTGAGGAATGTACCCTCATATTGAGGAAATATTCCAGTTAAGATTAGTTGGTGATTAGGGTTTGTGATGAGTGGTGGTTAGATTCCATAGGATGAATCAAGTTTATAAAATGAGTGTGGTTTGTCCCCTAGGAATCATGAAGTTTAGGTCTATGATCCTATGAGAGTTTTTTAGTTCTAACACTCTTAAATAGGAAATAGTGACATTGGCACATTCTCCCTATATGAAAGGAGAAGGAGCCACATGTAAGGTTTAAACCCTAACTCCATGCAATACAAGGTGCCACATGTGAGCTAAAAACCTAACCAAGCAAGAGAATATTCCATCTGTGAGCTAAAACCCTAACCATGCATGAGGTAATGCACCATCACTTGGAAGAGAGACCATGTAAGATTTAAGGCACCACCACTTCATGTAGAGTGAATTCAATTGAAGGGGAGGGGTACCACTTTGAGAGAGAGAGTGATCAATGCCATGAAAGGAGCATGAAAACACTTGCATGATCTATGTAAGGGTGACATATGCTCCCCTGGATAAGGAAAAACCTATGCATGCACCTTCATTGAGAGGGGATGCACTAGGAATATTCCACTTTTAATAATTGACTCAAGTTAACCCCTTTTTACATAGTTTTGTTGTCTTTTTTACCCCCCCGGGGGATCTAAAAGGTCATGCATGTTTCTAGAGACACGGGGCACTGAATCATATTTTAACATCGGACCCCAAGGACTTAGACACCATATTGAGACTCCTATATTATAACATACTTTGGATTTGTAGGTGTGAGAAAAAAAAACTGGATAAACTCTGATCACTGGGATCTAATTTCTTCTAGGCGAAAAAAAAACACTTCAAAGTACAAGTGATTTACTCGGGCTATCCCTTTTACACATGTAATGGATATAAATTTTTTACAAACAAATTCCTTTAACCATGACAAAGGAAATGGAGAAGAACATGTAATTGGGCAATAGAATGCTTAATCTGGATCGGGGATTGAAAGGTCCCTAACTAACTAATTTCTTATGTCTATTGGTCATCATGTGCAAACTAGGTGGTAACATAAGGGATGTTTCGGTGGCTATAATTTTCTGCTCACGCCTTATTGTTCTTCAATATGTATAAAGTATGACTTTTTTAACACATTCTAAGTGGCAAAGATGGCCTTCTGCCATCCTCCCTTTTCAACTTTTGTGTAAAACTCTCTTTATCACAAGGAGATATATTGTTATTATGATATACTAGGCTATCTATTCTTTGAATCTGTTTTTGTTGGATAAGTGGAAGAACCCCTTGACTAGCAGGATTTCCATTGGCTAAGTTACCACAAACCAAGGGCATCTAAGCCGTCAAAATCACTCGGGGATCACACCCGGCCTGGACCGCACCAACCCTTAACATGGCTGGATTTTTTGGTATCCATGGGATTTGAACCGGCGACCTTTCCGCTTAGGGGGCGTCTTAACCATACACTGCCATCAACTGTTCTACATCTCACGGATGATCCTATTCTTTGAATCTTGAAAATGTCACTCTCCTGAATTTTCAATGAAAATTTATGTTTTTTGAAATACATAAGATCTTGTATAATTTGGGTTACAAACTCTCATAAGGAAACCAATAACATAATTTTAAGAAATCACTAATCTAAAGGTTTTACACTAGGTGGATGATGTATCCATACATTAAAATGGAAAACGATGTGATTTGCAACATTTAATTAAGAAAATATGGAAAATAAAGAGTCACAAACAAATGACACATTTGATTTGAAATTTTGTTCTAAATAGTGAAAGGTGCAAGTGATTTCTTATGTCTTGTACTAATTTCAGATGCCATAGTGCTTGTTGCACAATTCTATCATAATAGAATCATAAAACAATAACTTTCAGTAGAAGTCGATATTGATTGAGATATATATTTAGATATGAAGCATTTTACACTCAACAATGTATATCTTTTGTTCTCAAGTTGTTGGATATATGATATTTGTGAAAGGGTATTTTCATTGTTTATTTTTTTAAATATGTTGATTAATAAAATGTTTCAAAACAATTTAACTCGAGTAAAAATGTTTTTTATGGGGTACTTTTGGTATTGATTACTAATTTGTTTTGTAATACTTCATAATGAATTGACTTAATGCCAAGAGTTTTGCAGATTGAGAATTGCAAGTATTTGTTCACCATGTATATATTGTAAGCTTTTGTTCCAAGAAATTGTCATTGTAGATTGAGGAATCGCAAGCATGTGTTCATGATGTACATATTATAAGCTACATGTTAGTGCAGATTGAGAAATTGCAAACATTTGTTCAACTTGTGCATAGCATAAGTTTTTGTTTCGGAGAAATTGTCTATAAGGTTTTCTTTCAAATAAACTATTATTTTAAATCTTATGCTATTAAGATCTAGGTAGTTTGGAAGTATTGTAAACTTTTGTTCCAAGTTGTTGTTTCCTTATTATGGTCAATATTGTTAAATGCACAACATCAGGAGTCATTCTCTGGACTTGTGAGTCATATCAAGTCAGGACTTGTAATTCATACCAAGTCCTATGTCTGTATCCTCATTTATTGAGGTGGGATGCTAGTACCGAAGTCTTGTGAGTAATATAAAGACTGTAGACTTGTGTGTAATATCAAGTTGGACTTGTGAGTAATATCAATTCAAGTATTCGCATAGAAGGTAACATATGAGATGGACCTCCAAGATATGGAGATGAGCTTGTGAGTAATATCAAGTTGAGTCTTGTGAGTAATATCAATACCAGGTCTTGTGATTAATATCAATACTGGGTCTTGTGATTAATATTAAGACAATAGACTTGTGAGTAATATCAAAGTCCTACAAATATCCTCATTGTTTTGAGGTGGTATACTGATGCAGGAGCATAGACTATCTTAGTGAAGTCATTTATGACTTCACCAGGTCAAAAGAAACTTAAGGAGACCTAGGGTCTCATACATATAAATTTGCTTTATTTTATAAAAAGTTGAATAAAATGGGTAAGGATACTCGATCCTTTCCACATGTGACAACTAGAATAGAGTTAGTGGTCAGTTGAGTGATTATAGTATTTAGTTAGTGATCTGTTAGTGAGTCATAGGGTTAGTAAAGTCAGATAAGGACTAAGTTCCTTAATTAAAGGATCTGGAAACATAATTGAAAAATTGTCTTTAATACAACTCGAGTGATTTAGTTAGGAGCTTGAAGTAGCTCATGGGAGTTTTTGAAAGCTTCGAGAGATTTTTAAGTTAGCTCAAGGAGAGTTTTTGGATATCATACAGAATTTGAATGTAACTGAGAGGCTGGAGTTAGACCAAGAGGGTAGATCAGATATTGAATCCTAGATCATATACATAGATTGAATATCTCTCGTGCAATGGTATACCTGTAACATTCAAAATCAGATAGGGTTCTTTGTACAATAAGATGGAATTTCTGCATTTTTTAATCAATTGAGTTACTTTCTTATTTCCATAGAGATTCTTAATCTGTTTGTATCCATTTGCGCACTGGTATAAATTATGAGATTTTGGACATCTTATCGTTCTCAATTCTGAAATTGAGTTCTTGGTTAAGTATTGGCATTGGGGACTTAATTTTGCTGATGGAATTCTGATCCAATGTTGAAGAAAGAGATGTTACTGAATACATTTGCAAATATTGTAGTTTGTAGTTTGTATTACACTGCATTGAAAGGAGATCTGAATCCCTTGATGTGAAATTCCATTTTGAGACCATATGTTGCTGGAGAAATTGCGTTGAATGGTAAATTTGTTTATTTACAAATTCAGGCAATTTGAAATTCCAGGTTTTTAATTTGCAATTCATAGTTCAAGGTATTGATTGGTGAAGGGGTTACAGAGAGATATTTGATTTATTAGAGGTCAAATTCTATTATGAAATATCATTGTCGTATAGGTGGAAAAATCTCTCTGGTGACAGAGTTATGTCCTAATGAGATGAGTAAACATATTTTTGTTTTCTTCACTAATCTGGAACATACATGTATTTTATCCGTGTGAATTATAAAGTAAATATTCCAAGTGAAGGAATTAACGGGGATATCATCAGAGGAATAGGAGATCTGAATATTTGTAAGGTGAATTGGGTTGTTGGAAATCACATAAGATTATAGATTTGGTAATGGTTTTGTTAACCATTAGGGAATCCTCGGGCATAGAGCAAGTCTATGGGTTTATATCTGCATCATATACTTTACTTGGTAAAGTGGTTATACTATGTGATGTATTACTAACCATGGTAATTCGAGATGGATAAGGATATTAATTCTCCTCTAGAGACTGATCACCTCTAGAGTGAATTACTTTAGCATATGACTATATGGTCCACGGTAATATATATGATCATCAGTATGTGTGATAATTATTTTGAATAATATGATATGATAAATGATTAAACATAGACCATGTAGTAAGATAAAGAGATAAGCAATAAAGAGATTATGAAAGAAAGAGAAATAGATTTCCCATGTAGATGAGTAAGTGAACTCAAGTTATAAAGCTTCATTTAAATATGGATGCCTCAATTAGTGCTTTAGTTAAAGCATCAGTTAAACTATTAATGATCAACATTCAGTTAATTAAAGAAGAGCTCAGTTTTCATCAATCAACCAGATTCAATTAATAATGGTTAACTACGTGATTAAATAAATATGGAGTAGTTAACTAAAGTGTTTACACTTAGTTAGACTAACATAAGACACCTAAGTTAATCAAAGGACGACACTTCAGTTAAGAAAGTGTCTTGCATGCGACACTTGAGTTATTGCACTATGACACTTATGTTAGCATGTTAAGTAAGTCATCAATATTCAGTTAGAGATTGAGTTCACTCCAATGTCAGTTTCCTATCAGTTAATATCTTTGATTGAAGGTATGGTGCACTATTTGTGCATGATGAAGATTCAATGCATGGATTGATTATTAAAAAAAAAAAAATTCGAAATTGTAATGCATGTTAATTCTCATGCAACTATTCACTAGGGTTTGCATGGTAGTCATTATGGCTTGTTATTAATATGCTAGGCATATGGAAAGTTTAGGACAGTAGTTACAGAGGATCTCTCTTCTCTATTGCTATGTATTCTCTCTTATCGGGCAATCTGCTTATGTTGTAAAAGTCAGTCTTTGTAATATATCTACTATACTATGAAGAATTGATGGGATTTTTCATCCTGTCTGTTATGAGGATTTTCCCCAGCGTACATCTTGTGTTGTGGATGAATTATTATGTGTGATTGAATTTTTAATTGTTACAGGTTGTTAGCATATCATTGATAAAAGTTTTAAAGTTCAAGCATCTCCGTTATTGCTCAAAACATTAACAAAGATAAGTCCCAAGTCAAATATTTGTGTACATAAATGCTTTTTTATTTTGAGAACATGGATTGAAAGGATTAGACTGTAAATACTTTCATTATATACCATAAATTGAGAGTCTATAGTTAGGACATATCTGCATAAGTTCTAAGGCAAGTAACCTCTGCATACATTCAAGGGCACTTTAAATATTGAGAGCCATTTAGAGCATTGATGTAGCGACTTACTTCATGTTATTGTTCTCAAAAGCTTGTTTCCTTTTATTATTTCCTCCTTTTCTATACTAGTATGACAAATAAATTGATTAGATATTCAAACCAATATTGATAAGAAATGTTGTGGAAGTAATTCAGGGTCTAGCTTGAACATCTTGGAAACATACAAGGATGTCTGTTCATTTCTTGATGAATATGAAATATTTATCTATAACAAGATAAGGATGGCATATGAATAAGGGTTTTTGCTAGTTTTTCAACAAGGCTATTATGATGTCAATGGTGCATCTAGGTGATTCAAGTTTTTTCCATGTTATGTATATGGGATTTAATGCATGGTCTTGCATTGCTAAGTGTTTACAAAGAGGGAACTTTTGTTGTACCTATTTGTATAGAAATGTTCATTAAATGTAATTTTGTCTTTTCCTTGGTTGATTGAATTCATTTGCTCTTCCGTTAATCCCAAATTAACAATATTATATTGGTTACTAGGAGATGATGCTCTCTTTCAATATTTTGGTGTAACAAAAGAGACTTAAATAAGATGATAAGAGTGCTTGCTGGAGAAGGATTTTGTTGTATGTTGTGAGAAGCACCATGTGAAGGAAATTGGTATGGCTCACGTGACTTTCCTTGCCACTCTAGCATCTTTGGATATCACACATTCATATCTCTCAGTTCAATTATTACAACTTGAACATGATCATCCATTTCATAGGTTCCACCACCTAATGTGTTCACTCAAGTCAATGCTTGTTGACACCCTAAAACTTCCTTGATTACACATAAACATGGCCCTATGTTGTAACCTATTGCATTCTCACCTACATATCTTCAAGACAAATTAAAATGTAACGTCCTCGACCCTCTGACCAGCGAAGAGGACGCTACCATGGCATTAACCATCTGGGCAACCGCCCCATGAACATGTATGTACAAAAAAAAATGCTGAACAAAATGCATTGAAGTAGAACATGCACAGATATAAAATTATTTATCATACACAACGGAAGCAAACATGCATTCATTCATTCAACATGTTCATCACAATATATTAACAGTAAATATAATTGTAGAAGTAAAATAGACAAGATTACTTATCTTATAAATAACTCGTCCCGCAACCAGCTACGTCACTGCAACGTTCCACCCAACCATAGGCTAGCGTGCTCCTTAACCTCTCAGCAACGCCGCCACCCCCGAGCCGGGCATGATTCCCCAAGGAATAAGGAACAAGCAGGCTTACACATAGCCAAGGATACACAAAACACAGCCAAGCCAACATAGTTGGGTTTATCAAGCCATCAAGGAGCTAGGAAAGGATAAATGCTAAGCTGGTGAGCCCATTATAGAGCTAGGAACACCTACACCAGAACTAGCCTGACTTCTAAGACACCCACACACACCCAACATAAGGAATCAGTCCCTTCTCTGCTACACAGTCCCTCAAGCCCTGACTTCCCTTCCTATGCTATTCAGGGGTTGTGGAGAAGAAAGCCAGCCCTTTAGCTCTATCTGTGTGGTTTCCAAACACACCAGGTTTATCAAGCAAACCAAGCCCCCATCCCTACTCCCAACTTAGTCCGAAGACCAACCTTTACACGCATGCAATCAACCAACAGTTACAGCTTGGACAAGGGAAAACGACTCCTGAGTTTTTTTTGGCCATATCGTGGCCAAAATGACTCCCAAGCAACTTACGACAGTCCCAAAACATATCAGCAAACACAGTTCACAACGTGGGGGAAACCACAGTCCGTCCTAGACAACGAAGCCATCGGGAAGACTTACACAGAATGCAATGGGGAAGGAAAATCAGCCTCACAACCTCTGCGTGAGAGAAATTTACACCAGACCCCAAAATATGGATGGAAACACACCAGATACCTCTCTATGGAAAATGTGAATGACAGTGGAAACAGCTCCTTCTCCTGGCTGCATGAGACCAAACAGGAAAGAATTCTCTGCGTGAGACCAAAACAGGAAAAGAATTCTCTGCATGAGACACAGGATGTTTTTCCTTCCATGAGAATGAACATAACTACCACCCCTGCGTGAGGATGAACAATTCCTGCCTATGCGTGAGGATGGGCAACAATGGAGAGAATGGAGAGTCCGCCAGTGGGAAGTGCAGGAGCGATTTTCCTTCAACACCCTCGTGGAGAGAGTGGAAAAATCCTAGAGAGTTCGCTTCCTCTGCCCAACATGAGGTTTTCCATTTGCTGGTGGAGTGTGCGGGTGGACAAGGACTGACAATCCTGCCACCCCCACTCCCAAACAATAACTTCCTCGACTACTCAACAAAACGTTCAAGGTGGTAGTTGGATGAGACAAGGGAAGGTGAGTAAAACAAAAAGGGTGGTGACACATGGCTTCTCCCCCATGGGCTTAAGGTTTAACATTTCCCCATCCTTATCCTTAGGAAAATCATGCCCTTTTCAATATGGTTGCAGTGACATAGTTGGTTGGGGTTCATTTAATTAAAAATGCATATTTATATGATACCAAAACTAATATGTGCCGTATATCACGATATACCATCGACAACGATTCCAATCGTTGAAACATAACACAAACAAATCGATGGTGGGGCTTTTGCCTTTAGCTCCGCACCATGATTAATTACAATATATACATCATGTACATTTAATGCAACGAGGTCAAAACTGGGGTGTTACATTCCCCTCCCCCTTCAATAGCACTATCCTCAGTGCTTTACAAAATTTGAACAAAATGCTACACTAGTACCGCCTCAGTGTTTCGCAAAATTGAACAAAAATGGATGTGCCAACCACATGGCATCCTCCAGTTCCCACATAGCCTCATCAGGTCCGTAGTGCTCCCATTGCACCTTTACCTGCCTTATGGCCCGGTTCCGGAGCATTGTGACCTTCCTGTCGAGGATGCGCATTGGCTTGATTTGGAACTCTCCCTCGGGTTCCACCTGAATCACATCCCAATTTATCACATGGTTAGGATCATGTACATATCTCTTAAGCAAAGAAACATGAAAAACATTATGAGCTCTAGTACTAGCAGGAAATGCAAGTCTATATGCAACTGGCCCTATTCTTTCAAGCACTTCAAACAGCCCACAATATCTTGGTGACATCTTGGCACAACTTCCAAGCTTCAAGGAACTCTTCTTTGCTCTCACTCTGAGGTAAACATGATCCCCAACACTGAACTCCCTGTTCACCCTATGCTTATCTGCATAGCTTTTATGTCTGTCCTGTGTTGCTTTCAGATTCTATCTGATATTTACAACCTCTTGCTCCATTTCCTTGAGCAATTCTGGCCCAAGCACAACCCTATTCACTGGATTATCCCAAGTCATAGGTGTCCTACACTTTCTCCCATACAAAGATTCATATGGACTCCTTCCCAAGGATGCCTACTGTCCATTGTTGTAAGCAAACTCTAACAAGTGTAGGTAATCTTCCCACTTGGTTGGTTTGTTCATCACATACATACAAAGCATGTCTTCAAGCACATGATTAACTCTTTCTGTTTGCCCATCTGTCTGAGGATGGTATGCAGTGCTGAAGTTTAGCTTTGTACCCAAATCTGCAAACAACCCCTTCCAAAGATTGGAAGTGAACTTGACATCATGGTCAAAGACTACTGCTTTCGGCAATCCATGCAATTTGAAAATCTCCTTCATGAAGATCTTTGCAATGTCATGAATATCTTTGCAATGTCATCAGTCTTATGTGTAGACTTAACCGGTATAAAATGCGCTGCTTTTGTCAACTTGTCTACCGCAACCATGATGGAATCATGTTGTCTCCAAGTCATTGGCAATCCTGTAATAAAATCCATGGAAATAACTTCCCATTTCCATTCTGGAACTGGCAAAGGCTGCAACAAGCCTACTGGATGTTGATGCTCAAGCTTTACCTGTTGACATTTCATGCACCTTGAAATGTATTCAGCCATGTCCTTTTTCATTCCTGGCTAAAAGTACATCCTTCTTGCTGTAGCAATTGTCTTATGATATCCTGGGTGACCAGAATAGGGAGCTTGATGGATTTCATCCATAACAACTCTCCTCAAATCTACTACATTTGGAATATAAATTCTGCCTTTATAAGTAAGAAGTCCATCTTCTTCCAATTTATATCCCTCATACCTCTTCTCAAGACTTTGCTGCTGCAATTTGGCTTTTACCTGCTCATACAATTCATCTCCAACAGCATGATTAACAATCTGTTGCCTCAAATCTGGTTGGCAAATACTAAGAGATACCACATGCATTTCCTGTACCTTCCTACTGAGTGAATCAGCTACCTTATTTTATTTTCCTTTTATGTGCTTGATTTCGAAATCAAACTCACATAAAAATTCCAGCCATCTTACTTGCCTAGCATTCAGAGTGGGCTGATCAAACAAATACTTTAGACCACAATGGTCTGTCCTGAGCTCAAATCTTCTACCCATCAAGTAATGTCTCCACATCTTGAGGGCATGTACTATGGCTGCAAGCTCTAGATCATGAGTGGCATAGTTCTTGTCATGTTCTTTCAGCTTTTTTGATTCATAACATATTATGTGGTTGTCCTACATAAGGACTCCTCCAAGCCCTTGTTCGCATGCATCGGTACACACCACAAAATCTTTCTCTGGGTCTGCAACTTTCAATACGGGTGCACTGGTGAGAAGATTCTTCAGCTGTTGGAAGCTTTCTTCACAACTTGATGTCCATTCGAACTTCATCCCCTTCTTTTGCAAAGAAGTGATGGCATGTGCAACTCTGAAGAATCCTTCAATGAATCTCCTGTAGTCTCCTGCAAGTCCCATAAAAGATCTTACATCTGTCACATTTCTTGGAGTAGGCCAATTCATAATGGCTTCAATCTTTTCAAGGTCCATAGATATACCCTCCTCTGAGATAATGTGACCCAAATACTAAATTCTATCTCTATAGAAGTCACACTTGCTCAGTTTTGCATACAACTGATGCTCCCTAAGAAATTGCAATGTCAACCTCAAATGCTCTTCATGTTCTTCCTCATTCTTAGAATAAACAAGAATGTCATCAAGGAAAACAAGAACAAACTTGTCCAAATACCTGCTGAAGATACTATTCATAAGGCACATAAATGTAGCTGGTGCATTTGTGAGACCAAATGGTACCACTACAAACTCATAATGCCCATACCTTCTCCTGAAGGTTGTCTTATGAATGTCTTCATCCTTGATTCTCACCTGATGGTAACCAGACCTCAAGTCAATCTTGGAAAATACCTTTGCTCCTCTCATTTGATCAAAGAGGTCATCAATCCTAGGCAAAGGATATTTATTCTTCACAGTAACCTTGTTCAATTGTCTGTAATCAATACACAACCTGAGTGTACCATCTTTCTTCTTTACAAACAGAATTGGTGCTCCTCAAGGAGACACACTTGGTCGGATATACTTCTTTTCCAACAACTCTTGCAGTTGCATCTTCAGCTCTAGCATCTCCGATGTACTCATCTTGTAGGGTGCCTTGGACACTGTTGCTGCTCCTGGCACAAGTTCAATAGTGAAATCAATGTCCCTCTTTGGAGGAAGCCCTAGAATCTCATCAGGAAACACGTCTTTGAATTCCTGTAACACCTTATAGTCCTCCAACCTCAGAGTTTCATCGTCTGTTGCCTCCAAAATCTGAGCTGCATACAACTGGAAACCCTTCCTACAAAAATTCTTTAACTGCGTTGCGGAAACCTGCCTTACTGAAATCACCTTTGGAATACCTTTCACAACTACTAGGTTCCCTTCTTCATTCATGCATTTGAAAGTCTTATTGTAACAGTCAAGCTTAACTCTGTGAGCTTCTAACCATTCCATTCCAATGAGAACATCATAGGAACCAAGTTGTAGAACATTCAGATCTACACAAGTGACCAATCCATTCATTACTAATGGACATTTCTCTACCACTTCACTGACCTTTCTCTTAGTTCCAGTGGCTAGCTAAACTAACCAAGACTTCCTATGCTTTGCTTTCTTAAAAGCACAAATATCCACTACTTTAGGAGTAATGTAACTGTGCGTAGAACCAGAGTCAATGAAAATAGAAATGGATTGTTCAACAATCTTACCTGCAACTTCAACCATAGCTGACTGGTGATCTGCCTGGCGATCCTCCAGTCCCGCATAAATCCTAGGGATTGCCCTTGCTACTTGACCCATTGTTTCTGCTTCTTGAATGTTGTAAGCTGGTCTTGCACTCTCATTCTTGAGTGGACAAGTTCTGTGCATGTGGGGCCCTCCACATCTCCAACATTGAAGTGGCCCTCTATTTTGTTGTAGATCTTTAGGCTTTTCTTCTGTCACTCCAACTGGCTTACTCACAGCTTGGGATGGCTGCTTCTGCTGACTTTTGAAGTTAGGAGGTTTGAAACCTTTCTTTCTTTGGTCAAACTTCTCATTCTTCTTCTCCTTCCATGCCTTATGGTAATCCGGTTTACCTTTGCTTTGCTCATAGCAATACTTAGCCTTCCTTATTGCTTCTTCAAGAGTTCTAGGTTCATAAAACTCAATTCTATCTTTGTAAGACTGAGGCAATCCACTCAGAAAACGCTGGACCTTCACTTTTTCATCTCTGATATACCGAACATACCTCAACAACTCCAAGAATTTATTTGCATACTCTTCCATGGTCTGCTGTCCCAATCTCAGCTCATGGAACTCCTTAATCTTGTCATCACAATACCTGTTAGAGAGGAATTTCTGCTTGAAATACTTCTTGAACTGTTACCACTTAAGTCTCTTTTCACCGATCCTCTTTACTTGCTTGAAGTGTTCCCACCAAATGGATGCCCTTCCATTCAGATTGAATATGGCAACTCTTGCCTTCATGTTTCCTGAATAATCATGCACTTGAAAGCACTTCTTTATCCCAAGAAGCCAAGCTTCAGCTTCTTGTCCAGTCTTTACCTCACCATCAAATGTAGGAGGTTTAGCCTTCTTAAATTCATCCCGAGAGCGATCCCTATGGTGTCTCTTTCTTTTTCTTTCTTTCCTTACGTGTTAGTAATACAACTGTTAGATGCATAACATTGATATAAATCAAATTTACTTACCTTCTCTTGGAAAAATCATAAAATAACAAATTTTCTCAAACCCAAGATTTTCTTCATCAAAGAATGTCTGTCTGAGGGGGACGACGGGGGTCAAGGGTGCTTGCCCCCTTGCGGCTTCCCTGTGCCATTACAGGGTGGGTTGAGGGCAACGCCCTCGTTTTTTTGTTGTTTTGTAAATCTATGATTTTCTCGCAATATGGCGCATAAGATCACTGCCACTTTCTCCTTTTCAGCCCTGAAAATCCACTGAAAACTACTGAAAAACAGCCGAAATTTGCTAAGAAACCCCACTGAAAAATAGTTGAAATCTGCTGGGAAATCCCATGGAAAACTCAAAATCTCCTTTTTCCCAATTGGACCTCTTCCCAACTGAATTCCGACATCTCGGCGGTCAAAACAACTAGCTTCTTCCGATTTATCGCCGGTCAAGTGCACTGTTCATTGGGAGGATAGTCCACTAAAAGCCACAACGGCAGGTAGTGATCCCACTGCGGGTTCCGCGGACCATAAACTCATCGACTGTCGGAAGCTTTATCCACTATCGACAGTCGAAGCCTCTAACCTTCAAAAGGATAGTCCATTAGACAGCCGCAATGGCAGACGTTCAATCCACTAACTTCATCTGACATAGCTCATCGACAACTGAATTAACTAGGTGTCGACAATGTGTTCAACTAACCATCGCCGATGGCCGACGATTCCAGGACTTAGAGAAATTTTTGAATTTTCCCTTTAGTCTTCCTTATCGCTGCTTGATCGGCTCAATTCTTTTCTTTTCGTCGGCGAAATAGTTCCATCAGCAGCCGCAACAATGGCCCATCATCTTCGATCTTCTTCCAATCGGCAGCCCAATCTGCTGAGGCACAACCTGATCGGTATCGGTAGTCTCTTCTCGTCGGAAGGTTAGTGCTCTAGGCTTCCGAAATGTCGGGCGCACGAACCACTTTCTGCTTCCAATGGTCGATGTTTTCGTTACTTAGAAAAATTTTGAACTTTCTTTACTGCGTCGGTGGTCGGAGGCCCTACCTGTCGAGAGCATAGTGATCTAACCATCCACAATGGCGGTGCTTAATCGGCTAAGTATCGGCAATCCATTTGTCTAGATGTTCCGATGTGCCGATGGCCAAAACACTTAGAAAATTTTCTAAATTTCCCTCTCCTCTGTCTTCCACCGCATCGGCCGCCGGGTGGCCTTCCCACTAAGTGCTCCACTGCATTGGAAGAACTTGTCACTAAGTATTTCGACGAGCTGATGGTTCCAACACTTAGAAATTTTTTAAATATTGAGGTTTTTCTGTCCAAAATTTTCTGATTGCTGCTGGGCAGAAGGCAACCTGCCTCTGTCACTGCATCTTCGTGGTCCATTCAGGCCCATGCTGCAACATGAGCTCTCATACCACACTGTAATGTCCTCGACCCTCCGACCGGCGAAGAGGATGCTACCATGGCATTAACCATCCGGGAAACCGCCCCATGAATATGTATGTACAAAAAAAATGCTGAACAAAATGCATTGAAGTAGAACATGCATAGATATATAATTATTTATCATACACAGTGGAAGCAAACATGCATTCATTCATTCAACATGTTCATCATAATCTATTAACAGTAAATATAATTGCAGAAGTAAAATAGACAAGATTACTTATCTTATAAATAACTCGTCCCGCAACCAGCTACGTCGCTGCAACGTTCCACCCAACCATAGGCTAGCGTGCTCCTTAACCTCTCAGCAACGCCGCCACCCCCGAGCCGGGCATGATTCTCCAAGGAATAAGGAACAAGCAGGCTTACACATAGCCAAGGATACACAAAACACAGCCAAGCCAACATAGTTGGGTTTATCAGGCCATCAAGGAGCTGGGAAAGGCTAAATGCTAAGCCGGTGAGCCTATTACAGAGCTAGGAACACCTACACCAGAACTAGCCTGACTTCTAAGACACCCACACACACCCAACACAAGGAATCAGTCCCTTCTCTGCTACACAGTCCCTCAGGCCCTGACTTCCCTTCCAGTGCTATTCAGGGGTTGTGGAGAAGAAAGCCAGCCCTATAGCTCTGTCTGTGTGGTTTCCAAACACGCCAGGTTTATCAAGCAAACAAAGCCCCCATCCCTGCTCCCAACACAGTCCGAAGACCAACATTTACATGGATGCAATCAACCAACAGTTACAGCTTGGACAAGGGAAAACGACTCCTGAGTCGTTTTTGGCCCTATCGTGGCCAAAACGACTCCCAAGCAACTTACGGCAGTCCCAAAACATATTAGCAAACACAGTTCACAACGTGGGGGAAACCACAGTCCATCCTAGACAACGAAGTCACTGGGAAGGCTTACACAGAACGCAATGGGGAAGGAAAATCAGCCTCACAACCTGTGCGTGAGAAAAATTTACACCAGACCCCAAGATATGGATGGAAACACACCAGATACCTCTCTGTGGAAAACGTGAATGACAGTGGAAACGGCTCCTTCTCCTGGCTGCGTGAGACCAAACAAGAAAGAATTTTCTGCATGAGACCAAAACAGGAAAAGAATTCTCTGCGTGAGACACAAGACGTTTTTCCTTTCATGAGAATGAACATAACTATTTCCCCTGCGTGAGGATGAACAATTCCTGCCTATGCGTGAGGATGAGCAACAATGGAGAGAATGGCGTAGTGGAGAGAATGGAGAGTCCGCCAGTGGGAAGTGCGGAAGATTTTTTCCTTCAACACCCTTGTGGAGAGAGTGGAAAAATCCTGGAGAGTTCGCTTCCTTTTCCCAACGTGAGGTTTTCCATTTGCTGGTGGAGTGTGCGGGTGGGCAAGGACTGACAATCCTGCCACCCCCACTCCCAAACAATAACTGCCTCAACTACTCAGCAGAACGTTCAAGGTGGTAGTTGGATGAGACAAGGGAAGGTGAGTAAAACAAAAAGGGTGGTGACACATGGCTTCTCCCCCATGGGCTTAAGGTTTAACATTTCCACCTCCTTATCCTTAGGAAAATCATGCCCCTTTCAATATGGTTGCAGTGACATAGCTGGTTGGAGTTCATTTAATTAAAAATGTATATTTACATGATGCCAAAACTAATATGTGTCGTATATCACGATATACCATTGACAACGATTCCAATTGCCGAAACATAACACAAACAAATCAATGGTGGGGATCGATGGTGGGGCTTTTGCCTTTAGCTCCGCACCATGATTAATTACAATATATACATCATGTACATTTAATGCAACAGGGTCAAAACCGGGGTGTTACATAAAATGTAATTAAACACATTTTTTTTTGTAATAAAAAAATTAAATCAAGGTAGGAGGAAGGTCGGTTATTTCAAAATATAATAAAACCAACAACATTAATCATTTCAAAAAATAAAACAACAAAAATGTTAAATCTAATCAAGTGCAAATTGTTATCTTACTTGTTTTTTCAAATACCTTCACTTAATACTTCATCTAGAAACTTCAAATATATCTCTAAAAAGAAAAAATCTTTCACTCAATACTTCATCTTGAAACTTCAAATATCCCACAGAAAATTAAATGTTTCACTTGGCTGGTTATCAATAATAAAGTTAACACTCGGGATAACTTGATGAAAAAGGGATGGAGTGGTCCCAATCGCTGCAGTCTCTGTAAGGGCCAGCCTGAATCAGTCACTCACTTGTTTGTCGAATGCACATTTATTCAGGAAGCTATTCTTTGTCTTGATAGGACCTTTGATGTACATCTGATTTGGACTAGTTCCTCAGTCCTTGAAAACATTACTAGCTGGATCAATAGGAAAAATAACTCATTGTTGCTTCCCTTCTTCTTCATTCGGCATTTGTGGAAGACCAGAAACAATATTATCTTCAATGGCAGAACTCCAAATTCTTCCTGGCTATGTTACTCGATTATGCAAGATGTGGCAGTGTACTTGGTTCCTCTAAAAAAAGGGACAAAGATCAAGGATATCGGTAACCCTCCGAATAAATCCTTTCCCATGGGTTTTTTTGATGGAGCTGCTACTGACATTTGTGGAGGAGCTGGAGTTTATATTTCGATCAGTGATACTCATCACCTCTCGATCAAACTGGGTTGTGATATAAGTACCAATACTCGAGCAGAGCTGCTGACACTCTGGGCTCTTTTGTATATCTCCAAAGAAATTGATTTGCCTCACATACATATTTTTGGTGACTCATCGGTGATTATTAATTGGGCAAATGACAATTCTACTCTCTCCACATTGAACCTGGAGGCATGGTGTGTGGACATAAAAATGCTTATCTCCTCCTTCTCTGCAGTGGACTTCAAGCATGTCTACATGGAACATAATGAGAGGGCAGATACTTTATCTATGGAAGGGCTCACTATGGCTTCTGGCCATTTAACCTTTACATATTCTTGTGAAGGTATTGTTGATGGGGAAGTTTCAATACAACTTTTTTAGTAGAGCTATGCTCTGTAGACCTGCTTATCTTTTGGAGTATGGCACTTATTTTCACTATCATACTGAGTATTTTCCAGCATGTTGTTTTGTCACACTCATGGGGCTATTTATACTTGACTTCCCCACTAGCCCTTCCTTGGATAAGGCCTCTGGGCGCTCTATATCTCCCCTTGGGACATTTTGTGGATGGAGAGATCAGGATTTTTGTATTGGATGTATCAGGATTTTTGTATTGGATGTATGTGAGATGTCTATTCTTCAGGGCTGTCTGTGGCTGCAAGAATATGCATAATATGTTGTTTATTTTGATGATGTAACCTGTTACCTTTGATTCTTATTAACATCAAGGAAGTGCTATTTTTCACCTGGAAAAAATCTTGAAACTTCAAATATACGGTGAAGATTTAAAAAAAAAATTAACTCAATACTCTAGCAATGCTTTTGAAAAAAAAAAACCTTCATTCAAAACATACATATGTACAAACTTTGGATCTCTGACAAGTGGTTGTTGCCGAAACGCGAGTCCACCCTCTCCTGAAATATACTAAACGGTCTTAGCAATGTTATCTCTCTCGGATAAACCGAAACTGTGGAAAATGGGTGAAATCGTGGAGCGTTTAGGCTACGCGATCTCTTATCAGCTCCTTTTATGACGTCAATCCCTTTGTTTTTCTCTGCGTAAGTTCTTTTTAACTAATCCCCGACCTTCGCCTAATTGTTCCATTTTCAATATCTCTACTCGCTGTTACCTGATTTTTCATCGGAATCGAGCCTATCGCGTGGCCAGCATGGCCAACAGCAGCAGGATACTGATCATCGGAGGAACAGGCAACATTGGTCGTCATATAGCCAAAGCCAGCCTTGCTCTCGGCCATCCAACATTCCTTCTTGTTAGAGAGTCCGCCGCTTCCAATGCTGAGAAGGCTAAGCTTCTGGAATCCTTCACGGCCTCAGGTGCTATTATACTTCAAGTAAGTGTTCTGTCTGCCTTCGGGATCAAATCGAACTGATCAGTACATGAAATTTTCTAGTGATCCCCTCATTTGGTCATTCCTTGTGCTGGTGGTGAGAGCTGATTAGCATAAACTACTTCTGAAGTTTTGTTTTTCCTGTTCAGATATGGTCATTAGACATTCTCTTGTGGTGGGTTGTGAGAACCGAACTGTGTGACAGTTCTTTGTTTGTTTATTTTTCGCGGCTATTATTTTTTCAAGTTCAGTATGCGATAAGGTTCGTTTCTTGTAGGAGGCTCATTTTCTCATTTCTTACAATGGGCTATGAAAACGGATCAGCATAAGGTAGTTTTGCACCCTTATTTCATTATGGGTAAAACCCATTTGATCATTCCTTGTTATGGGTTGTGATCTCTGAATATAATAGCCTAACTGTTTTCTTCCTGTGTTATGCTTATTTGATCTTTACTCTACTGGCTGGTGATATGTGTTCAGTAGAAATTCTTTCTACAGTGATTTTTTTTTTCTGTTGATGGTGCTTATTTCATTTATTGATTTCTGAGAAGTGATGAGCACATTTTGCATCTGCATTGTTTTTACCTTGTGAATTTGATTCCAGAATTCCATATAAATGGATTTTGAAGACCAATCCCAACACCCTGATTCACTGCTTCTTTGTTCTAGTGGGTATCCCAATGTATCATTTCTCCAAGTGGATTGTGAGGACTGAGAAGGACATACTAGAATTTTTTTTTTCTTGTTGGTATGGATATTTGCTCTTTTTTTTATTGACACACTGATTCACTGCTTCTTTGTTTTAGTGGGTATCCCAATGTATCATTTCTCCAATTGGTTATTGACACACTGATTCACTTCTTCTTTGTTCTAGTGGGTATCCCAATCTATCATTTCTCCAAGTGGGTTGTGAGGACTGAGAAGGACACACTAGATTTTTTGTTTTTCTTGTGGTATGGATATTTGCTCTTTTTTTATTGACACACTGATTCACTCCTTTGTTCTAGTGGGTGTTGTTGGAGTTTGTGCAACTTTAGAAGCTATTCTTATTGTCCTCCTTCGGGAGTTGAACTTGTTGTAATCATTCATCTAAACCCTAGAAAGAACAATGTGAATCCCTGGGGTGAAAAGCCAACAATAAAAGAACAAATAAAAATAATAAAATATAAAATTATTATTGCACCCCGAAGTGAAGTCGGCCCCAGTTAATTTATGGGTGGGAAAACAGTATAAATATGAGGCGCCCCTCCTCATTATTACACACAACAGCAACGCAGCAACACAAGAGAGGTGTGCAGTTTCTGGCAGAGGTGCAGCGACACAGCAGCTCAGAAGAAGACTAGTTTTCAGGGTTCCATGTTTGGAAGGCATTTCCTTATTTTTTTTTTCTTTCTTCATTGTACTCTGATCTCAGAATCATCATCTCTAGACGAAGGTTGCTGGGTTTTTCCCAATTGGGTTTCCCAGGTGAAAAATACTTGTGTTATTGTTCTGTGCTGTCTATCTTCTAGTGACCCTATTGATAAATGCAATTAAGATATACTGCTATAATTTATAAGAAAATCTAACATGGTATCAAAGCAGTACTAGAAGAAGCCATTGTTAGAACTGTGTCGGCAACCTGTCAAAATTAGGGTTTCATCTTTCAAGGTCTTCACCCAACTTTTTGGTAGAAAACGAACCTTGGGAATTTCGCTCTAAAGAGGGCGCATCTTTTGGTGAAGACAGAATTAAATTCTGAGAAGTTTCAATTTTGACCTAATTCTACAGTTGCAACATAAATTAGGGTTTCAATTTTTTACCTACTCCCTCCACATTTTTGGCTCGACTCTATCTCTTCTCAACTCGCATCTCTAGGGCACATTTATCTGTGGAGTCAGTTTTCTAAAACTCCAACCTTCAATTTTGATCTAGTCTCTGCTAGGGTTTTAGATCCAGATCTACAGTCAAGATGATCAGCATGAAGGTTGAAGATCGTTTGGAAGGAGATTCCAACTTCATCCCCTGGAAGTCTAGGGTTCTTCTCCTACTAGAAGAAAATGACCTATTACAGTGTGTAAATGAGAAGGTCCCAGAACCAAAAGCCGGAGAAGACAAACCTCGCTGGAGAAAGGATGATGCCAAAGCAAGGAGGATTTTAGTGGACTCAGTTTGAGATCACTTGGATCCTCAGATCTCAGAGAAAATGACAACGAGGAAGATGTTCAAAACTCTAAAGAAGCTATTTGAACACTGTAGCATCAATGTGTCTCTCACATTGAGGAATCAACTGTTGAATATGAAGATGACAAAGTCCGAGAACATTGCCTCATATTTCATGAGGATCACTGAGCTCCGGGACAAGCTGAAGTCCAGTGGAGACAATCTTGAAGAAAATGATCTTGTCATGACCACCCTAAATGGTCTTCCACCATCTTGGGAGTCCTTTATCCAAACTATAAGTGTTCGAACCAAGTTGCCCAAATTTGATAAACTATGGGCAGAATGCACTCAGGAAGAAACAAGAATTGCGGCACGCCAAAGGCTTCATGGCACTCAACCCGAGGAAAATCAAGCATCCGTATCCCATACCAAGAAAGGCAAGGGAAGGGGAAGGAAGCTGTACATCCACAAGCATCAAGATAAAAGATAAAGTCCTTCCCCAGATCAGAAGAAACATTAGAAGGATCTATCTCAAATCCAATGCTACAGATGCAAGAAATGCGGCCATTATGCCAGTAGCTGTCGAAGTTCAGTCAAAAGGAAGCATGGAGCTTCAACTGCTGATGTAGAAGAAGACCCTCCTCATAAGAAGCCAAGGAAGGATGATCGTTCGAAATTCTTCTTCTAAGAAATGATATGAAGATCTAGATTGTGATGATCGTCAAGCAAGCATATGAAGATTAGTGGACTCTGACAATGGGAGCCCACCCACATAATTACAAAAGATAAGTATTTTATTTTACGTGCTCTAGTAGATTAGATCTAGTTTGTTTTTGAATATGTTCTACACAGATCTACATTTCTAAAATCAGGTAGTTAACAAGTAGGCTCATCTAGTATTTGTTATACACATGATTGTTTAAATTGCCTGTCATGCTGCACAACTCATCAAGAATGACAACTCTTTTATAACATACTTGGAGTAGTACACACTCTTAACGGTATGCTATAATGGAGACCATAAGCATCCAGATAATGGCCTTACGTGTGTTGTGTCGAAGCATTGGCTAAAAGGTTGCCTACTGTATTTGTTAATACATTGATTATGAAACATTGCTAACCATCTGACGGGATTTGACTTGTGGGGAATGCCATGATATACAAGGACAAGTGATCCCATTGATATACGGATGAAACCAAAGTAGAAAGCCTCTAGAAGCATGTCTTTTGACTCCCAAACCTAGAATAATCTCATGCAGAGATTTGGTGGTCAAAAGCAGAAACCTTCTACGAATGTTGGTCTATATGTTGCTTCAACAAGATTTACTCAACCGACTTCTGAGAGACAGAGGGAGTTATCCCTCAAAGACGAGGATTCTAGTCTATTACATATAATACAAATTTGACAACACTAATGTCGTGACTTGAACAAGACAATTGAAGGATCCTTGATGAACCTGGTCGTCACCAGGATGGACAATTACTTTCTAGTCTACATTCATGTGCTCAAGTTAGAACCCTTCAGGCAAGAAGGGAACATTTGTGGGATATTGCAAGTCTTCAAAGGCTGACAAGATATACATCCTAGGATCGAGGCAAATCGAAGTCAGTCGGGATGTAACCTTTGAAGAAGAAATGGCTATCCGAAAAGGAAGAGGATCAGATATAGAGATCAATGACGGTGAAGAGATGAGATCATCTCCCCTCCAAACATTAAGAGGGAGTCTGAAGAAATGAATAAATTGATCCAGTTGAGCAAGATGATGCTCCCACAGATATGGCAGTAAGCCGGAAAAGATGCAGATGGGCACGACAGATTTTGTAGGATGCAGAGGAGCATGAAATTTCGCCATGGAGTAGATGGGACGCCAGATTTGTTGCCGAAGGGCTCTCTCAGAAAGAGGGAGTCGATTATGATGAGACATTTGCTCCTATGGCTCGATATACTTCCATCAGATCGATTATTGCTTCAACTATGGGATGGAAGTTGCATCAGATGGATGTTAAGACTGCCTTTCTCAATGGTATTATTGAGGAAGAAGTATATATTGAACAACCAGAGAGGTTTGTTGTCCATGGAAAGGAGTATCACGTATGCAAGCTGAAAAAATGTGTTATATGGACTCAAGCAAGGACCTCGTGCTTGGTATGGACGGATAGACGGATTCCTGGTGAGTCTGGGATTCACCAAGAGTGATGCAGACCCCAACCTTTACTACAAGGTTGTGAATAATGAGCCACTGATTTTTGTACTATATGTTGATGACTTGTTTCTTACCGGAAATGAGAAACTTATCTTATGGTGTAAGAAGAAACTCACCTCTGAGTTCGAAATGAAGGATCTTGGATTGATGCACTACTTCTTGGGATTAGAAGTATGGCAGACGCAGAAAGAGATTTTGCTAGGACAAGGAAAATACACCATAGATATACTGAAGAGATTCAGAATGTTGAACTGCAAGTCCATAGCTACTCCGATGGATGCAAATTTGAAGAAGCTGAGGGATTCTGCTTCAGATTCAAATTTGATTGATCCCACCATGTATCGCCAGTTGATTGGGTCCTTGATGTATCTGATGAACACCAGACCAGACAAATGTTTTGCTGTGAATGCTCTCAGTCAGTTCATGTGCGAATCGAGGCAGATTCACTGGATTGCTGCAAAACATGTACTCAGATACTTACGTGGCACTGTGGGATATGATCTACGATATGACTCAGATTGTGACTTAAGATTGCAAGGGTTTACAAACTCAGATTGGTCCGAATGCACTATAGACAGCAAGAGCATTTCAGGATGTTGTTTCAATTTGAGTTTTGCAGTAATTTCCTAGTACAATAGGAAGCAGAACTCAATAGCTCTCAGTACTGCAGAGGCCGAGTATATGACTGCTAGTTTAGCAGCCAGAGAAGCAATTTGGCTTCGTAAACTTCTTGCAGGATTGTTGGGCAGATTCCAGAGCCAACCGTGATTCACTGTGATAACCAGAGTTGTGTGCAGATGTCAATGAATCCTGTATTTCACGACAAGTCGAAGCACATAGAGATTTAGTATCACTTCATACATGATATGGTGTAGAAAGGTGCAGTCGGGCTCCAGTATATTTCGACAGACGACCAGACTGTAGATGTTCACACCAAGCCTCTTCCCATAATGAAGCTTGAATACTTTCGTGAAAGAATTGGAGAGAAGAGAACGTATCCCTCGAGAGGGAGAGATGACTGAGAGACATTTACCATACTTTCGCCTAGGTACCTCTACTCGTCTAGGTTCTCAACAAGGTATGGGAGAAATCCCATCGGCAGATGAGACAAACAGGTAGTAGATGGTCGGGTTCACCCAGGTACCTCTGCTCGCCCAGGTTCTTAGCCAAGTATGGGAGAAATCCCATCGGCAGATGAGACAAACAGGTAGTAGATGGTCGGGTTCACCCAGGTACCTCTACTCGTCTAGGTTCTCAGCCAGGTATGGGAGAAATCCCATCGGTAGATGAGACGGACAGGTAGTAGATGGTCGGGCTCACCCAGGTACCTCTGCTCGTCTAGGTTCTCAACCAGGTATGGGAGAAATCACATCAGCATATGAGACAGACAGGTAGTAAATGGTCGGTTTCACACAGGTGCCTCTGCTCGTCCAGGTGCTCAGCCAGGCATGGGAGAAATCCCATCGGCAGATGAGCCGGACAAGTAGTAGATGGCCGTGTGATTGCAGAGGTACCTCTACTCATTTAGGTTCTCAGCCAGGTATGGGAGTACTCGATCGGCAGATGAGACGAATAAGTAGTAGACGGTCGTGCATGTGTGCTCATCCGGGATCTCTAGCCAGGTAGGGAAGTATTCCATCGATAGTAGAGATGGATAGGTAGCAGAAGATTCTCTCTTAGGCATCCGGATATAACAAATTTATAAAGAAAACCTTCAGTACATTTAGAGATGATGGAAACAATATAGATGTACATATGAAACCCAGATGATGATGATGCTGATGAAGACTGAAGAATACCTTCCTTGTTGAGAGGGAGTGTTGGAGTTTGTGCAACTTCAAAAGCTATTCTTATTGTCCTCCTTCGGGAGTTGAACTTGTTGTAATCATTCATCTAAACCCTAGAAAGAACAATGTAATCCTTGGGGTGAAAAGCCAACAATAAAAGAAAAAATAAAAATAATAAAATATAAAATTATTATTGCACCCCCAAGTGAAATCGGCCTCAGTTAATTTCTAGGTGGGAAAACAGTATAAATATGAGGCGCCCCTCATTATTACACACAACAGCAGCGCAGCAGCACAAGAGAGGTGCGCAGTTTCTGGCAGAGGTGCAGCTACACAACAACTCAGAAGAAGACTGGTTTTCAGGGTTTCATATTTGGAAGGAATTTCCTTATTTTTTCTTTTCTTTCTTCATTGTACTATGATCTTAGAATTATCATCTCTAGACGAAGGTTGCTGGGTTTCCCAGGTGAAAAATACTTGTGTTATTGACAATTGTTCTGTGCTTTGTCTATCTTCTAGTGATCCTATTGATAAATGCAATTAAGATATACTGCTATAATTTATAAGAAAATCTAACAGGTATCCCAATGTATCATTTCTCCAAGTGGGTTTGTTTGGACTGAGAAGGACATACTAGATTTCTTTTTTCTTGTTGTTATGGATATTTGCTTATTTTTTATTGATTATGGCAGTGAGTATTCTACATTGTTCTTTTTCATAACAGAGAGACTAGACTCTGCAGTCATTTGTTCTATATTTGGATTCCACAATGCAGGGGTTATGTTATAGATTATTGTCAGTCTTCATCTGAAGAGCAATGTGCTTTACCATCCTGTATTTCAGATAGGGCATTGAAGGAGTAGGTGTTCATCTAGGATATCGTTTGTCTTGGATATGTCCACATGCATGACCTGATATAGGATATCATAAATTTGCATTTGCAGGGGTCTCTGGAGGACCAGGCAAGTCTTGTGGAGGCAATCAAGAAAGTGGATATAGTTATCTCCGCTGTAAAGGGACCACAGCTGACAGATCAGCTGATTATTATCAAGGCCATTAAGGAGGTTGGAACTATCAAGGTATATAGTACTGTTGATGATGTTTGAGACTTTCGTATATAGGCTATAAGTAGATAGCAATTCCATACTTTTTTTTGACAACCATTGATGATATTTACAGAGGTTTTTGCCATCTGAATTCGGGAATGACGTTGATAAGGCCGATGCAGTGGACCCTGCAAAGACCATGTTTGCTAACAAAGCGAAAATTCGCAGGGCCATTGAGGCAGAAGGCCTACCTTACACCTATGTCTCTAGCAACTGTTTTGTTGGGTTTTTTTTGCCAAGTTTGGGGCAGCCGGGCCTTACTGCTCCTCCAAGGGATAAAGTTGTCATATCTGGAGATGGAAATGCCAAAGGTATTTATAATGGTCTCTGAGAAAAAAAAATTATGTTATATGACTAGCATTCTATCATGTAGTTAATCCATCCCAAACTGGATATGCAGCTGTATTTGTGAAGGAAGAGGATATCGGAACATTTACCATCAAGGCAGTGGATGACCCCAGAACACTAAACAAGATCCTGTATTTGAGGCTTCCTGCCAATACCTATTCCATTAACGAGCTCGTAGCTCTTTGGGAGAAGAAGATTGGCAAGACTTTGGAGAAGACCTATATACCAGAGGAAGAGGTGCTGAAAAAAATTGCAGGTTAGGATTTGGAATATTTTTCCTACTTCCCATGGCGTTTGTAGGCATATTGCAAATATTTTTTTAAGGAGTTTTATGCATCTATTTGCTTGCAGTATGTTGAGTATAGATTCTTTTGCTGGGTAAATGTTGGTAGAAATGTGGGAAGAATATTTTGTTTTTGTTGGTCCATTTAAAGTGAACGAACGAATCTTTTAGCTCTTGTAAAATGCTGCGGTGTGATGCAGAGTCGCCATTCCCAGTCAATATCCTGTTGTCAACGGGCCACTCTATATTTGTAAAAGGGGATCAAACAAATTTTGAAATTGGAGCTGATGGTGTGGAGGCCAGTCAGCTCTACCCAGAGGTGAAATACACTACTGTTGAAGAATACCTCAGTCAATATGTCTGAAGTTGATTGTGAGATGTGCTTGGCAGAAGGTGAAATACACTACTGTTGAAGAATACCTCAGTCAATATGTCTGAAGTTGATTGTGAGATGTGCTTGGCAGAACAAGTGTCTTCATCTAATTCAGATAAGGCTGTTGCCACTGTCGTCATTTTAGCGATTAACAAGAGCGTTAAGCAAAGCTCAGACTCCTCGCGCTCGTTATTAAAGCAGTGGATGTAGGTTATGCCTTTCGTATTTAAGGGAGATGTGTGGATAGCAAATGATCAAAGTTAATATCAATCATCTCTTGGTATGGGCACTGTGTTATTATGTTAAAATTATCATTTTGCATTGTGAACTAAACTTTGTAAGTAAAGAGTGGAGGAAACAATGAAGTAATTAGAATTCATTGAGTTTTTATCTTACGAATTTATATGAATTTTGCATTGCAAACTGAACGTCGTAAGTAAAGACTGGACTCGAGGAAACATATAAGTAAATATTATTATTTTTAAATATATTTTATATTTATTTATAATTAAACAGCTATAGAACTAACAGTGGATGGATATATATCTATTTTTATTAAAGTATAAATAAAATTAGAATATATAATAGGATCCATTTTTTTGGCATATTTGATTAGCAAAGTATCATTGGTTAATAATTAATGGTGAATCTCATATTTCCAAGAGTAATAAAGAAAGAAATAGAGCTATGATCAAATACATCTTTGCAAATGAATTTATAAAGCACAAATAAAATAGAAATCCACAAACAATGTCATAAACAAAAAATGATCATAAAACAGCTTTCCAATAAAGCTGGTTTACAAATTGGAATGTTGCTCCCCACAAAGCTTCAACAATCTTTGACAAACTTACAATCCCAAAATGTTTAGATCTTTATGCATTTATAGTTATTAGGGTAATATGGATTTTGTAGAAGCTCTCTTTTTTGTTAAGATACGAGATGTTGATTTTTATTCCATTTTAAGTATTTACATTACACACTTCATTATAAAAGCAATTTTATTGTCTTAAAGGGAAAAACCATACCAACCTATTATTGAATATTTTAAAGTTCACAAAATAAAAAATAAAAAACAAATAATTTGTGTATTTTTTCCAATTATGACTACCCTTTCAAAGAAAGGCCTATGCATTGATATTTTTGCACTTCAAACACTTGGCATACAAGTGTTTCATCATGCACCTTATCATGAATTCTCTAATACCATAGTTTTGAAAGTTTGTCCATTTAGAACATAATTGTCAAGAAATAATTGTAAAAAAAAAGTGTTCGCCTCAATAAATATCAGCATTGCTTTGTATAAGAAGGTTTTTAATATGGGATTGAAATAATTGTATTAGTTTAGATTCATCTTAACTTCGCATCTATCATGTGTTAGGAGAAATTAAATCTTTAGATGTGCAAATCTTCTTTAGATTGCAAAAGTTGAGGAAATGTTAGTATTTTGAGGGATTTTATCTCTCTTAGCCCTTGATAAATATAGAATTAAGATGGATCTAGTTTGATTCCAATCATAGTTGGTTGTGTCAAAGTTTTAAATTATTGTCTTGATGTATATGGATATGTTTTAGATGAATTTAATCATTTGAAAGAGTAAAGAAGACCATTTCAAAAGATACACGAGGATTAAGGTCAATAATAATAAAGTAACAATGTTTGAGGATTAAGGTGAAAAATGAATAAGATAAAAAATAAGAAAGTAATAAGGTGCATACAATAAATAAATAAGATAAATTGAATAATGAACAATCTCAATTTGTCCTTTTTAGCTTTTATTTTCCTCACACTATTTTAGCTTTTCAAGCATTCATATGGATCATATAGGAATCAAGTTCGTTTTGACTACCATTCAACCTTTAGCTCGAGATATTCTAATCAGATGTCATAGTGAAGGTCATACCTTGTTTCTCTTGCTTTTCAATATTAACAATTTTTTTCTCGGAATTCATATGTTCTTAAGAATTCAATTTACATATTATTATATATTTTAGGTTTTTAATTATGCGTTGTACATCTCAATGCATTTTATATATCACAATATTATCATAGTTTTAATATGTAAATACCAATAGAGGAGTCAATTCCTCAAGAAAAGAAACTGATGGATTTCAACTTATAATTCCTCAAGTAAAGAAAATGATGGATTTCAATTTATAACTGATAATTCTTTATTTTCCAACATTATATAATGCATTTTTAAATTGGCTTGCATTGTGTTATGGGTAAATTCATTTCACTTGATAATTTGCAACATTTCATTGTTGAATCAATGCATTGAGTCAAACATTTTTGTATTCTTTCTTTCATTAATGTATTGAACATTTTTATTTGCATTATCATTGAAATCAATACATTATTGTTTTGCATTATGTCATTAGTAAAAGTAATGCTTTGTATTATCATTGAAATCAATACATTATTGTTTTGCATTAGGTCATTACTAAAATTAATGCAACTATTTTATTGCTCTATAGAATTTTTTCTACATCATCATTGAAGTTAATGCACCCTAATATTTTATGGTATTGTCGAAATCAATGCAATTGCTTCATTGTTTTAAATCATTTTGGATTTGTCTAAAGATTAGGTGATTTTGACTTTTTTGGTCATTATTGAATATAACGATTTAATCTTTGTTCATATTGTGATTTTTCATTGTTCAAAATGCATTTTTTTATTGTAGAAAAGGATTTAGTGTCCTTAAATACCCTTGATGCACTTGAATTGAGCAATCTCAATAGCTTATCTATGTGACTTCAACAACTTTTGTTGGATTTCAAGTAAAAACAATAAAAATATGGATTGCAAAAATGGGCCAAATAGACACTTCTTTAGACTACTCAAATTTCAATGAACCTTGTCGTTTCTTGTTTATTCTAAGGAAATCAATGCATATAATTAATGCCAATGTTGGATATCATTGTTAAGATCATTGCAATTACCTATCGCTCTAAGTCACTTTTCACTATATCATCATTGAAATTAATGCACATTATCACCTCTTGTTTTTTTGATGAAATGAATGGAAGTAATAGATGCCTATGCATTATATAATTGTTGAAATCAATGTAATTATGTAATTGCTTTAAATAAATTTTCATTGTATGATGCAATTATGTAATTGCTTCAAATCATTTTACATTGTATCATCATTGAAATCAATGCACTATAATGCAAATATACTCTTAAAGATGAACCTATATACATGACAGCTTAAAATTTAGAAGTGTTAATGTATCCTTTCACTTTAGGTGTGTGAGATCATGATAATCTTAGAGATGTCTTTCATTGACGTTATTTTGTAAGTTCTATTGTGCTACAAATATCCACATTGCTTGTGATTTTTTTTGAAATTATCCATATTCTTGAGTCACATCTCTATATGTAATTGATTTTCCCTTTGATGGTAGGATTTTTTTCAAGAGAATGATATCATTATATTTAATATTTCATGTTTGAAATCATAGCATGCATTGATATGCCTTAGTAGGCCCTATTACATGTACCTTTTCAAAAAACCTCAACATCGTTAGGATCTTCATCAGTCCTATATCAAAGAGTTCCTTTCGTTATACATTGTAAAAAAAACTATAGAGATCACATCTCTCATTTCAACTTCTAAATTTATAAAGAAAAATTTCCAAGATTTAAGTTTGGTTCCCTCTTTTGAATTCCTATTCAAACAGGGTCTCCTCCTACACAGAAACAATTTCCTTATAATTGATTAGCACTTGAGTTGAATTCCCTATCTTTATGTTTAGAAGAAATTTGATCAAAATGTTGTTTTATGTCCAAGAATTGACTCATTCTTAGGTCTAACACAATAGTGTCAATTCTGCATTTGTTGTTTACCCAATATATGAAGTTCTTGGAGTCTCCAAATATTTGCAATTGTTTTCTACATTTTTATTCTTGTTTTCAAAGAAGCCAAAGTGCATAAAATTTAGTTCTACTATTATTTTATTTCCCAACAAACATATTTGAAGAGTAAATAATGAAATGACTCAAAATAAAGAATAACCCATATTCGACACATAGTTACTTGGAGCCTCTTGACAAGCTCCACTAAAGAATATGTATGCACTCTCATAATCAATATTGGGCTCCATTAAAATTCTCTAATATTTTTCTTCCAAAGATTTCTAACCACCTTTAAAGGATACCCTAATTTTATGTGTTATTAAAGTAGGATTCAAATCCAAACCTTGAAAAATCATGTTGTTCCTCGAAATACATATTCCCATTATAATAAAGCAAGGAAAATCCTTGATATATTTTTTAGTTTTATCTCTTAACCATGAGTAAAGACAATGAAACCAAAATCAAGTGGTCCCATATGGTTTTCGAAATAATTTTGCAACCCTTCATGCCAAACAACCTAAGTGAAGGAATATATGACAAATTAGACGTCCATCAAATCTTCACTACATTTGCATAGGATGCACTTACCAAGTCCATGCCAATTTTTTTATCCATTCTCCTATTTTATAATTTTATTTTCCAAAGCAAACCAAATTATTTTTTATTTTATTTTAGAGAACTTTCTAATTTCTAGACCATTTAATTAAATTCTTATTATCTAAAAGCTGGATAGTATTGAGTTATAACAAATCTACATTCAACTAAATGTTTTCCCATAGCATGACTTGCAGTGGTTGGTTGTTTGTCTCTAGTATGACTTGCAATGACTGGTGACTTATCTCCAACATGAATTGCAGTTACTAATGAATTTCCCCCAGCATGACTTGTAGTGTTCATGGAATTGTCCCTAGCATGAATTTCAATGGTTGGCGTCATGCCCCCTTGTCTTCACATATTCTTCCTCCTTCTATTCATTTTATCATGTTGGTTACTAGTATCAATACTTTCACCACACGAGGTAGAAGAAGGAGACAAATATATTTCCAACGAAGAAGGGTTTTGATTATCTAGACATGTAGTGCTTGCTTGAGAAACATCATGAGCATTCAGGACATTTAGAGTGGAAAACAAGCAAACTAGAAGCCTTAGGGTGAATTCAATAAGATTTAAGGTGGTCATCAAGGGAGAAACAATGCTTCCAACAAGGGGAAAAACACAACAATCCCCCAGCATAGGGGTTCCTTGGTTGGTCTCCTAAAAAAAATTAGCTATAAAATTTTATTCAAAAGTATGAAATCTCTAAGGCCTACTAAGAACAAAGAGCACATAACTAAAAGTCCTAAAGGAAACAACAAAAACAAGCTAGAGGGAAAGGCCCTTCTAGAAATCAACACAAGTTGATTAAGTCCCAAGACCAATGGACAAAGGAATGAGAAGCAGTTACCCTGACCTCCATGTAACTACTAACAACCCTGCTTGGTGCAAGTATCTTAGATAGGTATGGAACATGTTTTAGGGCTACTAAACGTGAAGAAACCCCTAAACAATGGAATTTGGTCCACTTTCCCATGACTTTGGGGTTAAATGACCCATGGTAGAGAAGGCTCTAAGGAGTCCCCAAATTTGGTCCAAAGCAAGTCGCTATGAACCATGAAGTATCCCCACAATAATGATGCTTCGCCAACATAACCATAAAAGTTGTGGTATGTTGGCCCATTGGAGCACATGAAGTGGCAATGATCTCCACAAGAAATAATGATGTATCCACCAAGTATGATGATGTGGACAAGCCTTAAGTCCCCTTTGATGAATATGTGAAGTGCTCAAGAGGCAGGTTAAAGACCCATGATGAATCCTTGAAGTGGGGTATTGACCCATTGAAGTATCCCTTAGAATTTGGAGATCCACAAATTAAGGATAAGTTTAAGGAGACCCTAAACTAAGATACAATAATCTTAGAAGGTATGAATAGAACATCAAAACATTTAATTTGATCATCCATCAAGTCTCTCTTTTCTAATGCGCAACTCTTGAAAGAAAGTGCAAAATTTTTGTGGAGGATCTAGTATGAAAGTTTTGGGCCAGATCATCTTTTGTTCTTTGGTGAAGATTGATAAAATTGTCATAATATTATCATATGATATCGGAATTACAAAATTCTTGGCTTGTTGGAAATATTATTCAAAAGGATATGTATGGCATGATCTAGAGCTTGTTTTGGTGAAGGTTTTATTTCTTGTTTTTTCATCTTGGAAAATGTATGGTTCTTGTTTGTGGGTCTCTGTTGTGTTGCGATGGTCATGCCTCTCATGGAGGGTCCATCATGTTGTCTTGAAAAAGCTATGAAGTTTGTAAATGTTATTGTGCTTCTCTCTTGGAATACTTGATGGTGATATTGGCATAGATCTTGGTGATTATCTAGGCATATTGTTGGCATAAATACTGGTGATTTGTTGGCATAAATACTGGTGATGTTTTGGTATAGATCATGGTGATTATTTGGTCTTATTGTATGATGATCTTCATATAGATCTTGATGTTTATTTGGGTATATTGTATGATGGCATTGGCATAGATCATATTGGTTATCTGGCATAGTTCATGGCTATGTTTTGGCATATGGCTCATCTCTTAAAATGTTGAATGTTTTGAAAATGTCTATGATGTAAAAGTTGAGGATGCAAATGAAATCGATGGATGATTGTTTCTGGGTATAGATTTGAGGCATGTAAAGGTTGATATAGTGTGATAGATATTGAGACAGTGTGATAATGATTGTGGCATTGTGACAAAGACAGTGATTATGTCATTGAGATAGAGACACATTGCTTGTGACAGGGATAGTGATACAAGTACAGAGAAAGATATACATGTATAGGTTGATATAAACATAGATACATGTTGTTAAAACATTGAATGGGGCATTGTGATAGAGATAGTGATTGTGATAGGTTGACATAGGCAGTCATATAGTGATGCCGGTTGATAGAGATAGTGATACAGGTACAAGGTAACTGAGAAAGTGATATAGGTATATATTAGCAAAGATAATGATACAGATACATGTTGATAGTGACAGTGAATTGAGACAATGACAATGGTAGGTTAATTATTTTATTAATATCAGGGTGGAAGATTGGAGAAAGGACAAGGAGTTGGAGTTAAAGAACTAGGATGGTAGGTTAGGGAAAGGATAGGAGATTAAAGTCTCCTTCATGTTGGTATCTATGATCTCAGGGGGTTAGAGCCTCCTTTGAGTTGGTGCTGGTAAATCAATGAGTTGGATCTTCCTTCAGGTTGGATCCTATAAACCAAGGGGTTGGATCCTCCTTCTATTTGGTGCTTGTAAACCAGGGAGTTGTAGATTTCTTTAGGTTGGAGCCTGTAAATCAAGAGGTTAGAGCCTCCTTCTAGTCGGTGCTGGTAAATCAAGAAGTTAGAGCTTACTTTCTGTTAGTGATTTCAAATTAAGGGGTTGATGCCTCCTTCTAGTTGGTCCTAGAGAATCTTGAAAGTTGGTGCTTCCTATGAATGTAATAATGGCATCATTAATGGTTAATGTTTACATTATATTATTAATGTTTGAGATGGCAATAAGTGATCAATATTGATTCACCCCCCATATTAGTATTTCCAATAGGCTTGATGGCCTTATACATTAATAAAGTAGGGGGCTTAGGGTAGGCCCCCCTAACATGCCCTGCGCCTTCAAAAGAAGCATCGTCCTTGAGGTTGGAGATAGGGGAACCACTATGAAATGACTAATGGCTCTCAAGTTGCATCTTCTAGTGAGGTGTCCTTCCTTTGAATAAAAACTTCATCGATAGTGCATTGACGTATCTAACGCTCCCAAGTGTTCATTTTGGTTGGAGCTAAATGGAGTCTTCTTCATCTAGTTTTTGTAATATAGTTTGAACTTGACAATTTTTACCCACTACCTTCTTCAAATAAGACACATGAATACTGGGTGTATCTTGGAGTTTGATAGGATACCTGGAAAATTCATTAAACAATCCGATATGGGCAATAAAACTTTGGTGCAAGCTTATGATGGCCTTTAACTTTGAGAGAGGTCTATTTATACGGTTGGAGGTGAAGGAACACTTGGTATCCTTATACAAATGAATGCTTTTCACTATGCTAGTCTTCCTATCTCTTCACACGATTTTGAGCCATTGTCAAAATTTCCTTAAGTGTGGGAAGAGTGACATCATGATTATGAATCAAACCATGGATTGCATGTGTAACTTTGGAAGTGCCTAGTAGATAAGAAATCACATAGGGTGGTTGTTAGCCATAGACTATTTATATGGTTTAATTTTTTTAGATTCATGATAAGTGGTATCATATCACCATTTTGCCAAAGGTAACCACTGTGTCCACTAATGCTACTTTTAAGATACAAAACATCTAAAATAGGTTTCAAGACACTTGTTGATTTCTTCAATTTGGTCATCTATTTAACTATGATAATTGGTGCTCATTTGGATTTGGGTTCCTTGGATTCTAAATATCTCTTGCAAAAATTTGCTTATGAATGCGAGATCATGATCTCACATAATGGAGGTAGGCATGCCATGAAGTTTTTAACATGGTCTAAAAAATGTGGGCAACTGTTGCTAAGGTAAATGGGCATTAAAGAGCACAAAAATGGGCATATTTGTAATGTCAATCAATGAACCGGATTTATGCAAGAACGCAACAGAATACACAAATAACCATAGAAACAAATATGAAGCGGAAATAACACTTCATTTCATTAATCAAAGAATTGAAACTTGTTTACATACATAATGGAAATAAACTAGCTAGAGTGCTGGTAGCTTATCTCTGAGAAGAGATGTGGTGGCTACATGCCTCTGAACTTTGTGTTACAATGAAACAAAGGCCTATATATTATTGAGAAACAATGGAAACACTACACATCCAAAAAACTAACCCTAGGAGGTAAAACACCAGAATGTGGGCCCTGTTGGGTAACTTGGTACATCAATTTCTTGGGGTCGTAACTTTGGCATACTACCTCCGTTTGACGCGCATGATACATTGTTAGAAATATCTATTCAAGGAATACATCCATATACAACAAATATCAATTCTGGAACAAAATCATATTTTCCTAACCATTCGATGCCGAAAAAACATCGTTTAGGGCCTCAAAATGACTCTGGAAGTTTAGGACCCGAAAACTGCCAAAAATAGTAAATTGTGCTACAATTAAGGAAACTGGAAAACTGAAAGAAACAATGGTGGGGGTCCAAGTGGAATAGTTGGGTGGCCACCAATATCCTCCAGCATCAATCAACCACAACCATGATGGTTGATTTGATACCCATTTTCGTAAGATCAACATTAAAACCCATGGAAATTTCGGTCCATAATGTTGATGGGATTGACAATGGTTGCAATGCATCATGAATCTTTATTGTCTCACCCTTATTCCTTTGGAAAGTGTCACATTCTACTACAAAATTAAGGGTATCATTTTTTATAGCTTCCCATAAGAAGGAGTTCCTAATGCATGCATATTTTTTCTGAAATCTGGAGTGACCTAGAAGAGGAGATGAATGCAACTTTGTTAATATTAGTTGTTTAAAAAAAAGTTAAATACCAAAAAAATACAATCTTTGTATTGCAGTGTATCTTGGTGCCAACTAACCCTGAAGGAGCTTGATGAGCTGAGACATAGTAGCATTGGTTATCCATTCTTGTCATTCTTCCTCTAACCATTCAAGTAATAGAGAGGATAAGGCACAAAGTGATCCCTCTTACTCATGTTTCCTTGCTAAGGCATCTACCACAACATTGTCTCTTCCATTTTTGTAGATGATATCATAATAATAGCCAAATATTTTGGTGACCCATTAACGCTACTATGGGGATGATGACCTTTTCTCCAAAAACTACTTTAGGCCTTGGTAAACCATTTTGATCTAAAAGCATCGCCCTATTATATATGACTGTTATCTACCAAATACATGTAGGATTACCATAATTTATTTCTTGTAAGTAGACTTGTTCATCACACGACTACTTACCTATGAATGCTAATGGTCTTCCTTCTTTCATTGAATCCTTTTCTAGAGGCATCACATTCAATATAGAAGTCTTATTAGAATCAAGCATGGCTAATACAAGTGTGGTGTATATGGATTTATTTAAAACTAAGAATGCTTGTTTTGGCACCTTGTTCCATGCAAAGTCATTTTTATTGAGCAAGTTTGTTGACAGGGATATAATTTTACCACAGTTATTCATAAAATTCCTATAGTAGCATGTAAGGCCTAAAAACCCTCATAATATCTTCAAAATTTTAAAGTGGGTCCATTCTTTCATCGTCACAATATTCTTGGAGTCCTCTCTCACCCCATCTTATCCAACAATGTGACGCAAGTAGTCAACCTCTTAGACCCCAAAGCACATTTGGAGAATTTGATGAACAACTAATGGTTCTAAAGGAGTTGGAAGTATTATTAACTTGTTGTACATGGGCATCCCAAATTTTGTTGCAAATAAAAATTTAATTAAAAAATAAAATAAAATCACGAAGATATGGCCTAAATTTTTTATTCACGAGTCTCTAAAAAGTAGGGGGAATTACAAAGTCAAAAGGGCATTACCAAAATTCATAATGGTCTTCATGTGTTTGGAAATATGTCTTTAGAATGTCAGCCTCTTGCATCCTGATTTGGTGGTATCCTTAACAAAGGTTGAGTTTGGTGAAAAATTTATCCCCATGGAGCTTATCCAAAAGTTCATCAATGACTAGGATGGAAAATTTATCTTTCATGGTCAACGTATTGAGGGCACGAAAATCATGACACCTACGCTAAGTTCCTTCTTTATTTAAAACCATGACCATTAGGGATGAATACGGGATAGTGCTAATACGAATGACTCTTTCCTCCAATAGCTCATGACTGATCTTTTCATTTTCAACATTTTGTAGAAATGGGTGCCTATACAATTATACAGTTGGTGGTTGACAACTTGGAATCAAGGGAATACCATGATCATGCTCTCCTTTAGATGGGGGTAAACCATTTGGTGTCTCAAAGACCTATTGATTTTTGTCCAAAATCATCTACAAGTCATGATAGATTTTGGGTGTGGTGTTATCCAAATCCTGGATGACATGGAATTGAGAAATAACTCCAAAGTGGAATTTCTTCAAAAGTTTTTCCACTTGATTAGACCTTAGGATTTCAAGGGAGATTTATTAGAGCCTTTTGAGGGTGTGAGTATGGGAATCCTGAGTAAATATCAAGTATAATCCTTGAATTCCATGGTAACTGGCCCAATGTACATAGCCATTATGCCCCTAATCCCCTAAAACTATATCATAAATACCCATATTTATGGCCAACTTATGAGCTTTGAAATGATAATCAAGAGAATTTAAAGGATCCATAAATTTATTAAAATGTAGAAAACTTGGAGAATCTTAATAATTCTTAAATTTGCAAAATTTGCAACCATAAAATGTTTGGTGATTTTTTTATAAAAATATCCAAAATTCTAAAGACTTTATATAGTTTTAGGGCAATTTTGGCGATTTTTAGAGTAAAAAAAAATATCCTATGAAATTTGGGCTAATTATTTCAGAAAAAAGGGAAATTGGTGAATCTTTTTTTAGAGAAAAACCTCGAAAAATATCCCATGGGTTAAATTTCACCCCTAAAATTTTACCTCAATACAACTCATCCTATAAAAAATACTTGCGTAAGAAAGAAATCTCAGGAATGTGCAAAATATGGAAATAACAACTGCATAATACCAGCGACATCAGTCCAAAAACAGGCACATCATAAACTCGAGGGTTAATGTAGTAAGTTGGTGTGCACAAAATTCAATTAAAACATTATTGTTGTATATGTTGAAGTGTATAGTTGTTATTATTATAGTCATGCAAACAAATATACAAGTAGTGCACAATGACTGCGCAAAAAGGATCTTTTGCATTATGTTCAAAATATGATTACAAATGTTGGAGCTTAGAAGATTTTATTACATTCGGATACAATTGGGCATCAAGGACAAAGATGAAGTTGTTAGTTCCTAGAGTTACACTAGGTTGAAGGTAGGGAAATCCCAGGAATGACAAGGCTCAAATTTTAACAATCCCAATGACGTAGCATCAAACAGAGGTCATATGTGAAAGTTCTAAAGTTTCAAAGTAGTGAAGAAACATGAAAATTTGTCAAAACAGGGACTCCACGTGGCACCAGTGACATGGTGACACGTGGATATCCATACAATATGGATGTCAACATGTAAAATTTATGTGAATCCATGTAGTACAACAAGTTGACGTGGTAGTGACATGTGGCATCCTAGTATTGGTTTGGATTACATGGCAACATTGTTGGCATCTAAGGTGGAACAAGTGGACCAATCCGGGGAATGTGGTAGCACCCAGTTGTTCAATGATGGTATGGCATATTAAATCTTGTGTTAGGTTGTGGGATTTGAACCCCCTACCTCCTCCTCAAGAGATAACACCTTGATATGGAAATGCGAGGATCTTTATAGTTAACCAAACAAGAAAATAAAATGTGAATTGTGTCAAATGTTAAATTAAAGAACTGAATAAAAATGTGAAATTATCATTACATAACAATATTAAGGAGAATGCTTCAATAGAGAATTGCAACCACAAAATTGAAGACAGGAAACTGATCATGGAGTTCAACAAAATGCCTACATCTTTGGCTCCACTTTCAGTGCGATAGATCAAATATTTATTCAAATGCAAAGGTTATAATGAAATAAAGAGTTTAGAGTTGAGGCACGAATGTGTTTAAGAACAACAATTTACCTAATGTGATACCTCAAGCGTTCATGTGCAACCCAACATCCTCAACCATGGGAACCACAAGCCATCCATAGTCTGAATGAAAGTTTGACCAATGCTTTCTATATATATTATGTCTGATATGCTCATTTTATTCATCCTCTCCTACCTCTGATAAACCTTTTTCATGACTGTTAAATAGAAGGAATTAACTGGTAGAGATCCATGGATAAAGTTCCCAATTTGGAACAAAATCAATCTTAATGTCCAATATGTCCTAAAGGATAAGAATCCATGCCCAAATCAGGAGTAAAATGGCATGAAATGAGGGTAAATCCAAATTTCCTTGTCCAAAAATCTCTACAAATCCAGAAAGACCAAATATGTAGTTGAAATCCACATATTAAACTAGAACCATTGATCAAATATGTCATCAATCAATATGGACTGTTGATTTGCAACGTCTCGACGCCAATTTCCCTGTTGTTTACTATCCACTACCAAATTAAAATGATGTTGTCTGATATCTTGTTGACTCCGATTGGCTGACATCGAGGGTCGTCAGTCTGTGATGTTGAATCCACAACCAAAATGTTGTCGATCCCCAATTCTGAGCTTCTCCACTGTTTCACCACTCAAGAGACGACAATCATCCTGAATAACAAAATTGTGTCATGTAAACCTATCGAATTTATGCTCTGAACTGTCCAATTTCATGGGTCAGAAATCAACGTTTCCAACAAACTGCCAACCAAACCACGTTGACTCACAATGCTTGATAGCTCTAATGCCAAAACTTCAAAGAGTTGTAACTTAGTCATTTGAAGTCCAAATTTGTCAAAATTGGTATCGTTGGAAACATCTTTGAGAGCACTATGCAACTATAACATTCCATTAAGTAATTGAATAGTATAAAAATTGATCAAATGGGAGATCCTCCTGGATCAAACCTCCCCATTGAAAAGCTTTTGGAACACCAAAATCCTGGAATCAATTGACAATTAAGTGAGGGTATATCTCCATCACTCTTATGGTCTCAATCCATCAAGCCTTACTTGGATGCATTCCTTTATAAACCACATGAAGGTATCCCACATTTTCCCTTTGTGAATTTCATACTCTTCTATCAATAATTATGTCTTATTATAACTCATCATTCAGGTGCAAAGTCATCAACAGATGGAATATGGACATTCTCTTCTTGATCCATGATCATTGGAGGCTCATACAATTCCAAATTACTGACATTAACTACAAAATATATCTTCATTTATGGAGGCAAATCTATCTGAAAAACATTATTATCGACTTTGTCTAAAATTGTGAAGGGTCCATACCTCAATGGTTTAAGTTTTTTACCTTCACATGTAAGTTGTTATTTGTTGATATGAATCCATACTTGATCACCAACCTAGAAATGATGATCTACATGATGATGGTCATACTTGGACTTGTATTTGACTTGGATATTTTCCAACTATTCCCGAACTACCTGGTGTATCAATTGGATCTATTGGATGAACTTCAAATCCTTCTCTACATCAACCTATCCATTTCCCATATACAAAGTCTAAAGGAGACTTTGTAAGATAACCAAAAAATGTCTCAAATGGTGATATTTGTGTTGAAGAGTGTAATACATGGTTGTAGCCTGCATGCTAAATATAGTGTAGTTGTTCATCCCAAAGCTTAGGATGTTTGGAACAATAACCTCAATGTAGATGTACCACTGTGTGGTTGATTACTTCGGTATGAACATTGATTTGTGAATGAAAAACAATTCTCTTATTCATCTTAGTGTCCATAAGTTCCCACAAAGTTGACCAAATATCCCCAATAAAACAAGAATCTCAATAAAATACAATCGAAGTGGGAAACCCAAAATGAACCCATGTAAATTGAAAGAACAATTGAGTAGTTATGTTTGATGTGGCATGCTTATTACAAGGCATTAAAAGGTATAACTTACTAAATTTATCCACAACCACATACAAGTAATCATGACCTTTCCTAGACATAGGTATCCCTCCCATAAAGTCCATAGACACACTTTCCCAAGGACGAGAAGGTACAGGCAGTGGTGTGTACAAACCCAATTTCCTATTGTTGGGATTACTTGTAGCACACAAAATAAACCCCTTTTACATATTTGGAAATGGTCTCATTCATTTGAGGCCAATAACAATACCTCTGAAGCTGAGCCACTATATTTCCTACCCCAAAGCGACCATATATAAGAAAAATATGAGCTTCGATGATTACATGAAATCTTCCACTTTGTGGAATACAAATTTTTCCAAGGTGATACAATAATTGATCATGCACATGATAATTCGATTCTTCACTTTCAGTGCCATGTATTAAATATACGTATACATCTTTAAATTTTTAATCCTTAGCATATTGTTCAATATAGTTGTCATGAGCCAAAGAAATTTGTTGTAAAACGATAGATGTGTTAATGATTTTTATTGAAAGCATTGGTAGCAGATCTGTGATTTTAGTCTGAGTGCCCTTCTTATATTTAATAAATACATGGAATTGTTGAAGAAACCCCATCCATTTAAAATTCATGTTATGTTGTAATTTAGTTTGCGAGTGCAAATATTGTAATGGTTGATTATCAGTGTGTATAATTATTTCTTTGCCCATCAGATAGTGTTTCCATTTTTTAACACTTAGTACCAGCACATACAATTCTTTATCATAAGTAGGATATGTTACAGATAAAATCTTCCTATGGTTTGGGGTGTACCACAACAGGCAGTATGACACCATAAATCAAATCCATTATCAAGCATGCTAGATAAATTAAAGAAACTAACAACTAAAGGTTAGAAATTGTACCTCAACCGGATGTTTGAAGATGACCACTGTTGAGATCATGATCAAAGGATTGTACCTACAATTTTCCCTCAACACCAAATATATATGCAAACATAAAACATATTAAGTGTTAGTATTAAATCTAACATAATCCATTTAAACATATATATAGAAATTATACCATGGATACAAATATAAACAATTGGACATAAGATTTGGATGAGAAATGGATATTCCTATTAATGTTAAAATAGAGATACATCGTGACAACCTCTGTCAACACCTCATCAGAACTGAGAAATCGAATCCCCTCACCTGGGCCTCCACCACTTCAATCCTCCATAGCAAGGAAAACTCACAAAGGAAATGGAGAGCTTGAGAGATGAACCCAAATGGCTCTATCAATAAGGACAAAGGGATGCAGACTCAAGTATATGACAATGGGGAAAAAAATTTCTATAGTCTTTTTACTCTTAAAGTTTCTCCTCCTCCAATGCTTCAAAATGGCTCAATATATAGCCCTCAAATGGGAAATGGAGGGTCGAATCAGAGCTTTTCCAGGCATATGGAAGGCCAAAGATCAAGGTATTTGTTACTTGATGAGGAAGACTCCAAATATTTTTTGTTTTGGGCTCAAAAACCAATGTGCATGGGTTGTAATGGTGCAAGTTGCGTATACGACAATTGCATAAATAGGCATAATAGACATATGTCATAAGTGGTCACAACCATGTACAATACACAATGGATTCTGGTCTCCATACTGAATGAAGGCGTCCGATACATAATAAAGTGCACTGCTCTGGTATGAGAACTGAAATCCCATAGGTACTGTCCTGATCAAGGTAGTAGCATATATGGAATGTCACCATACTTCGAGGTCTTCTACACAAAATTTTGATGGTACATGTTCCATCACATGAATAGAGGCGTTGAGGCCAAACATGAGGAAACGTCGTCTGATTACCGGTCATTGATGTATACCGTTAATAGACGAGAGACATCCCACCGATGCTGAAAATGGGTGCCAAGGTACCGAGTGCATTCAACAAGTGCGAATAGAGATGTTGAGGTCTAACAATTGAATAATCCATCAATTATGGGACATTGATGTATTCCTAAATCTATTTATTGCAAGAGAACTTGCCACTGATGACTACAAGTCTCAAGGAACTCAACTGACTCTATATCCCAATTCCAGAATAAATGATTTGAAGTCGATGGAATGAAATCTACAGGAAGGAGGGAATTAATGAATCCCCCATCAACCAACATGAGGTACACATCAAGGTTGGATAATTTGGAAGAAATAGGATGAAAAAGATGTACATGAACCAATAACCATGTGCATCTCTCATGCATGTCGGGTGCAAGTACTTGAGAAAGAAACCCTCAAAATAACAACCAACGATGAAAACTGCTGACAGAGATGAGGAAACCACCAATCGGGTTTAATGCAATCCAAGACATAGAACGAATCCCATTGTGTGAATAGATTTCTTGTCATCAAACATAAGGGAAACCACTCAGTCAACGACCAATGATGAGATGTCATCTGCTAAGTTCAAGTCACCTACCAATTTTGAAAGTAGTCTCGAGGTTCTAGGTATGACCACAACTCTATGGTGTATCAAGAATGGTCGACATATAGAGTCATGATAATTGAGGAATGGTCGACTCATGCTAAATAATTCCTTCGAACAAGAGTGTGATGTAGATGGAGACACCTATGCATCATAGAATAAACATGCAAACTAGGGAAACTATGTGACACAAGAGGCATCAACAGAGGCTCCATAGTGACTAGAATCTTAACGAGTCAGTGGATAAAGATCTAAATAATGAGTACAGCTCCTAAGGTCATGCTAGAAACCCGAACCATGATGAATATACTCATAAACTATGCTATGTTCAAATGCATCACGATAGCTTCCAATATAAGAAATATCATTTCCCGTCTGACTTTTTATGTATTTCTTGGGTCTTTTCATACAATAAAGCTTGAAAAAGAATAAAATGTGCTTATAGTATATTTAGTGGAATGTGTCCTGAATGCAAAGAAATGTGGGCAAAATAAGGACATTCGGTGGAATGTTTCCTCTCGGATAAGGGGTGATCAAACTGCAAAGGATAAATATGAGGCTCTACTTGGCTAGAATTGAGACAAGCTCAGGAAAGATGGCTTATAAAAGTGAAGCAGTAAGCCAAAATTAAGCTCAATAAGGCGAGCAAAGGCATGCAACACATTTACAACTTGACATAAACCAAGAGTACCCGAGGGAAATAACCAACATAATAGATGAGAAAGAACATGAGGTTTCTGTTTGAATTCATAGCGGGACTACAAGAGAATCTAAAACGTAACTTGAGGGTGCTCAGCATGGGCACCGTATGGAATAATGGGTTCTAACTAGGGAACCCATGATCGAGAAATTTCTATCTCTTACGTAACAACATATCTAGTAGCAGTGGGATGGTTCCATGTCATTAAGAAGTGGTTTTGTACCTATGGTTAATGTGACATAGTCATGGGATAATGCAAAAATGCATGTGAAATATGATCCTATCCTATATTCTAGTTAATATTTTATACCTTCCATAGGCATGAACAAGCTTGGAAACAATCAAAATCCACTAAGGCTTAGCGAAAACTACATTAAAAAGGGACCTTTCACAACAATACTAGTCCAAAATAGTTGTAAAAAACCAATAGAGGGTCAAAACTATAGGAAAGTGGGTAAAACAATTTAATAGATAGTAAAAAATTCACCATTTACCATACCATTTGGTTTTTTACCCCTTATAGTGGCTTTGGAGCTCTATGGAGCCTCAAATTTCAAAGGAGGATTCTGAGAGGTATAGGCCATGAAATTGATAACCGTTAGGACCCGGTAATTCATCTTCCCATGATATTTCAATTCATTACTTTCATTTGAAGTTTTGATGGTGAATTTTGAAGTTCTCAACCATGGAAATTGGGTTTTTCGTCCCACACGGGTGACAAGTTATCGGGTCGCATATAGGGATGGATATACATGAGCAAAGTGAAGCATGCCCACATGGACACACACCTATCAACATTGTGACCATGTATAGGGTCATGGATGTTGTTTTTAAGTCAAAAACCTCCAAAAATCTCTTCTCCTTTGTAGGATGGTGCTTGAATAGAGGGAGAGAGAGCATGAAGACGTTGATAGAGTTGTGCATGGTGATTTAATCACACAATAAGCATTGCAAATATGTGGGATCTACAAGTTTTGGAACCTTGGGAGCTTGAGGGCCCAACCAAGACACCTATAAATGCTTGTAAGCTACTGGGATCCAGACATGGAAGCATTCATACTAGATGGTATGCCATTGAGACTCTAGGTGGAATACATTTATTTTATTTTAGATGGGATGCTATTATAGTTATGGACATAATAGAAGGGTTGGAATCACTACATCAGGCACCACGACCTCTCATGTTCTATGCAGTAGAATGTATGAGGCATGTTATCTATGATCCAATATTTTTTTGTTCTATGAATCATAAGTTATCGAATTGCATAAAAGAATGTGAACGTAGCTCAAAAGCACATAAGAAGTAACACATGCATGGAATATAAAGAACACATATGAAAAGTAGACACCATATGATAACGGAGTTCATTCCCAAAAGGAACTACGTCTCTGGACCCGCATCTCAAAGGAGAGGTTAGTTATATAATCTCAACAAATATGACGACAAGATACATGGCACAATACATTGATACCTTGGGGGCTGAAAATGGAGAGAAACATTGACTTGAATCCCCAAATGGGTTGCACTAGCATCTCCACAACATGAAGATGATGAAAAACAAGTATAAATACTCCCACCTCCTCTTTACACAAGCTACAACAACACCTTCCTCTCGTTTGTCCAATGATGGCTATAAAGAACACCAAGACTCAATCACTCCTCAAAATCTCACAAAGACTATCTCCCCAAACTCACTTCAACATTGAGTTCGCCAACAAAAGTAGTGGATAGTTCTCCACCAAAATGTAGACTCTCTCCACAAATAAATGGGTTCTCTCCACCATAAAATATCGAATGTCCACAATATGGAAAATGGAAGGGTTTAAATAGCTTGGAATGACCCCTTCGGCATGTTTGTCTCCAACTTGGAATTGGTTGAAACCTCCTTGTTATATTTGGAAAATATTGAATGGCCTTCATAGTTTTGTGTAGGCCCAAAACCCACTTTTTAAAGATAATCCAAAGTCCATATTTAAACATGTGCCAAAGGGGTGGCCTACTCCCTATGCATATGGTCCATTGGTTAAATGTTTGAAACATATTCGTTGTAACAACCAAAACCCATTTAATAAAGGAGTAAGCTAACAATGCTAAGATTTTTCCTGGAGGAAATCGTCGCGCCGACACTCTAGCCATCGGACCGGCCTACCTCCCCATCGTAGGAACCCAGTGGATTTCCAAAACCTGTTAGTCTAACTCCATTCCTAGTCGAGTAGTTCGTCATCGTCAGTAATCCCCCGCCATCTTCTAATTCAAACAACACTCTCGCGTGACGACGGATGGCTCTTCGCAATTCAAACAACACTCCCGTAGTTGTCAGGAAATCTTGCGCTCTGTGGGACACCATGGCCCAAGCCCTGCGTGCTGAATACAGTATTATGTTAATACAACTCTGCAACAATCAGAAACCAATGCACCAATATGTTAAGGAAACGAAGGCAATGTCCAGGATTTAAAGGGGAGAAGGATCTGCAAACAATACTTGCTCATTGGATGACATTCTTAACAATGTCTGCTCTTACATCTTTCAGAATAATCTTAGATTTAGATTAGATTTCCGTAAAGTAATCCTTGAAAATTGAAGCACTTTTTTTTTCATTTTCACATTTACCCTCGGCCTTGAATGAATTCAGAGCTTCCATTTATTTGCATATGCAATATCTTATACCTGGAGCATAAAGAAATTCCTTGTGGAGCCTTGGACGCGTTGTATGGAAGAGATGATAATGAAATAGGATTAGTTTCACAAGGTAAGAGTTGCAGGAACCTCTTGCTCTGTCGTTTTTTTAATCTTTCCATGAGCTTCTTCCCTATTTTGTTTATCATTCTCTCCTGAATTCCTATCAAAACAATATTCTATTATGTATAGGAATGATTTCCTTCGATTTAGTTAAAATTGATTTCCATGTGAATTGTCACCATATGCACGAATCGCCGTTAATTTTAGATTAGAATTCTAGGATTAAAACATGAATTCACATTTCTGAAGCATGTGCTTCGATGATATAAATATATACTTCCTTGATAATATATCCTTTCATGTTATGTGAACTAAATTCACCTCCACTTGTGATTGGAAGTTTGACTTACTTAAGGAGTTAAATCTACTTACATGTTTAGTCCATTGTTGAACATTTCTAATCTATCAATGATAGTGGTTTTCACATATTGAATACATAATCTACAGATGCCCTCCAGTCTTAAACTTCTAGAGTTCGATGGAAATCTACACTACAATAATGTCTTTGAGATATCTTCCAGTGATCCTCAATATCGCCAGATTTTGCGAACCCACCTATATCCATAGATAATATTATATATTACGTATGTAGATAAGATAGATAATCCCTAAATAAACATGGTTCATAGAATAGCTAGAGACATTGAAAGACCAGAAATTTTGTCCCATGAAAGAGAAAAGAATTTACAAACATACATGGTCGTAAGACATCTTTCTCATACCTCTGGACTCTCACACACTCAAAAATCTATTGCAAATTTTTCATACTTGAAAATGACTCACACAAGCTTATACACCCAGAAATAACATAATATAAGTGGTATCCCAATACACCAGCAGTTCACATCTCGAAATTCCTTCAAAATAACAATTGAAAAGTTTATACACTGTGGGAAGTTTACCACATGCACATGTATTGAAACAGATCGGTTGTGGCTTAGTTCTCTATGGTATTCATGCCCACCATGTCTCTTTCCTTCCATTGAGAATCTTTCCTTGGTTCCACAAGCTTTTCTACCAATCACTTCAAACCAGATAGAGTCTGTGAGTTTCCAAATCTTCATTCGTGCAACATGTGATAATGTGTTATCCTCATAGGCTACAACTAAAATATCTCCAGGCTTCATATCCTTTTGTAGTTTTTAAGGTCGGGTGCCTATCAGTATAGGTATCTTCATGTTCTTAAAATATATGGCTAAAATTTATCCAGGTTTCGTCTTGTTTCATAGTTATTAAGGTTAGGTGGCTACTAGTACATGTATCTTCAAGTTTTTAAAATCTATGGCTAAAGGTTAGTCAGGATTTTTTGCTTTTAGTAGTTATTAAGGTCAGGTGGATATCAATATATCTATATTCAAGTGTTCAAAATTAATGGGAAAAATTCTTTTCAATAAATATCTACCATCCTTGTGATGTTTATCTTAAGCAGATCCAAGATAATAGACTGTCGATCATAGAATTGTGAATTTGCTAATTCAAGACAGATTATTTTGTACCAGGGTTTGCGTGAAAAATTTATTTCGTTCTAAATGGGAATGATTTTACTCAAGTTCTATGAATCTAAACCACCTCAGCTATAGAGGAAGCTATTGTTAGGATTCATTTATATTTCCTCTCCTCTTCTGCTGGAAAGGTGTTATTGTCATATTAATCAAGAATTTCCAATCTTCTGAGGAAACAAGTTATTACTTTGAAAAGGATGGCTTGATGGATTTTTTCCATCATAAGATTAATTTCATCTGACCCTAGTATTACATTTTCATATTAGATAGCCATTGTGAATCTAGCTGACATGTCAAGTATATGTTCTTCATTTTGGAGTGCCCAATTCTGTGCATGGTCAGCAGAATGGAGCAATCTTCCATTTTCCAAAGGAGCCTACATCACGAAAGAGACCAAGCGAAGTTGTGGATCTTATTGCTTTGCAACATCAAAGGACCATATTAATAAATTTGTGTGACCTTCATCAACAAGCCCCAGCCATAGGACCGGAGATTGTACCAAAATTAGTGGGGGTTGTGTCAACCGATCTGCGCTTGGCATTTGAGGATGAACAAATCAGTTCTTCAAAATCATTTGCAACCAGAGGTGATGCATCTTCTACCTTTCATTTTATAATAGATGATATAAAATCACAGTTGCAAAAATAGAAATAAGAGCTTGATCAATTTGTGAGGGAACAGGTGCATATATTATTCATTTTCCATGCATTCTGGATTTGAAGTAATAAAAAAATCCATTTCTTTCAACTCTAGGAGATGCCTATAAAACTACAAAAATATAGGCTTCATAAACATAGTTCAAAATTGTAGGACTTGTTTGTTGAATCCTTGAGATCCTTACTAAATTCTCTTGCATGTATTGATTTTTAGGCATATCAGTTGAGGCAGTCTCTTTAAGAGAAGAGGCAGAGACATTCACAATCTATGCTTTCTATGATTGAGGAAAGCATCTTAAGGAAAATGAAGGAAAAAGACTTGGAAATGGAGAGGATCAATCTTAGAAACAGGGAACTAGAGGAGTAAGTGAAACAGGTGAAACTGGAAGCTTGTATATTGCATAGCAAAGCTAAGCATAAGGAGGCCATGGTGAAATCCTTGAGAAAAATCCTTCAACAAAATGTGGTAAAGGGAATGGAACAAAACAAGGAAGGATGTGGTGATAGTGAAGCAGATGATGCAGAATCATCACACATAGATTCAAATGTCGAGGCTGATCGCGCGATATCCTTGAGAGGTAGTAAGAACCCAAGGGATCAGAGAACTTGCAAGTTCTGTCAGAAGAACAATGTTTCCATTCTCCTCCTCCCTTGCCTACTATGCTTTTGTAGATATTGTGATATTGCAGTGGATTCTTTCTCTATGTGCTATTCTATGAAGAGTGCAAGTGTGGAATTCTACACGTCATAAACTATGCTGCAGATGTGGTGTTTGTTTTTGGAAGCTATGGATATATGCATTACATAACTTTGTTATCCCTGAAGTGCTAAACGTTCTACTAATGCCTTTGGTGGAAAAATTTAGATTATTGTTCATCCATTATTGATGTATCTTTAGAACCCTAAGTAGCTATAAGTCTACATTGGTTGTAAACTTCAGTTAAGAAGGTGAAGAAGATGGCAGGGTGTTCTAGTAGGATGCCAAAATGCTGCAAGTGAAGAAATAATTTCCATTCAGCAACAGCTCTTGAAGAGTATATGTGTGTCTTTTTATCAGGGTAGCTTGTATCCACGTCGATAGATAATCATATTTGGCAGCTAAAAGTTAAATATCAGATTCTATATAACTCAGGAAAATAGAAGGGTGAAAAACAAAGGAGAGAGTTGCATTTCTCACCCTACTAATTCTTTTTTAATTTTTTGATTCTTTGGATGAAAAGATCATTGCTCTCATCTCCCCACTGATTCTGTGGTTCGTCAAGACCAATTGAAGGCATCCTTAGATGGTGAAGTATAAATAGAGTATATGAGTGCATGGGCAGGTTTCTGCATGTAGAACCATGGCCCTGTCATTCCTAGTAACAATCTATAATCATTGTATAAAATGACTTGAATCTTTTTTCTAGTCTGTAAAAATTTCTCTAATCATGTTTATTTGTATGTATTACATTTCTAATATGAATGCTTAAATTTGGGTTAGAGAAAGATCTTGATTGATTGGCCTTTGTAATATGATCTAATTGATTGGATTCTGTAGAAATGTTGATAGTTAGGAAAATGGTATAGTTGAGATAGTAGGAGGTATGTAAGGTTTTCCATGAGTTAAATTTGATATCATTGTTAAATCTAAGGTGTTTATAGTTTTTTCAGCACTTGTGATTCTATCATTCTATTTTACTAAGCAACCTAATATATACTTGGTGCATGCTTTGCCCCTGTAGATTGTGTGAGAGGGTTGTAAATAGGGGTACAATACTTTTGTTAGCTTTAATGTTGATATTTGAGTGCCTTCTTTCAAGTTAATGTATGAAGGGTATTTGGATAGTTCTTTAATGATGATAGAAAGTTTCGGTATTGATAGCAGTTGCATTCCTATTTAAACTTGGTGTAAAGCATCTAACTAAATCAACTGTAAGTAATACTTTCAAATTGTTCTTGGGTGACTTGCACTCCTGCATTTCAATAAACATGGCTTATTTTAAGTTGGCGATCTAAATAAACATGTAATAGTTTATCACTAAGGTTCCCAAACAAGTACGATGTCTCACGTATGGCTAGAAAACGAGGATATCAAGTGGTTATCCAAGAAAACAAAAGAGCGGCCATATCACATTTTTTTTCAATTTGTTGAGGTTATTTTTTCGAATTGTTGAGAACTTGCACTCCACCTCAGCCCTTTTTGAAATATTATTCAACTGCCGCAAATCACAAGAAAAATGGAGCCTTTGTGGGCATTTTAATACTATGTCAACCTCACTATTGAACCAAGGTCCTCTTGACATATTTCGAGTATAGAAAAAAAAGTAAAAAACAAACAAATCCCTATTCTCGAGGCTTCATTATGTGTTAGATTAAATCCTAGAAACACTTTGTAGATGTCAAAGAACCCTTGGAGATTGAATTACCAAAATCCACCCTAAAAAACTGTAGATATCTATTTATCAAACTTAGATTTGCAAAGTTTTGAAGAAATATTTACTTTATTAACTTAGTTAACAGAGCCAATATAAGCACATTGCATTCTCATTTGAGTGAGCTTGTGATACTTAGCCCAAGCACATTATTAAATCCGATAAGTACACTTCCCTGGAGCAGTATATGCAACAATCAAAATCCTCCAAGGAAAATGCAATTTTCATTGCTCAAATTTTATTTTAGACTTTTGGGTAGTTTTAAAATATGGTATTTAGTCTAGAGCAGAGAATGGCGATGGCTGAAATTTGGAGAACATTTCAAATTCATGAAGGGTATGGATTTTGTGCTCTGACTTATGACAAAACCATTTAAGAAATGAGTCTTGCATAGCTCTGCTCATTTATCCAATTTGTTGCTTGAACTTGAAATATTGATATTTTTTTTCATTGGAAGTGATTAGGATTAATGGAATAAATGTCTTCTATGCCCTTCCACATAATCTAATGTGTCCGCAATTCATGAGTCAAAACATTTTGTTGGTATGCACAATGGAAATTTTTACAAGGGTTGTTTCTTGCGATTTCCCTGGCATGTTTGGAAAAGGCAGTAACAAATGTTGGTTATGTTTGGTGTAGATGTCAATATTAGAGTTGAAAGTAGATACATTGTATAGTACTCGATATAAAACAATGATATCAAACATAAAATATGAAAATATGTCACGGGTGTATTTACAAACATAAGTTGCAAGATATACAATGGATAAATACAGAGCGCCTAGTATAATTTTGCAAATTGTAGGATTACTCAATTGTACCTGAGTTGTATATATATGAATGTTTGGTCTAGATACAGAGAACTGTATGCTTGGGCTTTTAATATAAAGCCAAAATTACTAAAATGACTAGTGCAGAAGACTAATTGAGTAGGATACACACTTTTATCTTCATGGATGTAAAAAATTGTGTTGGGACATGGGTGTACATTATTAAGTAGCTTCTATTCATGGGAAAGGGTTTGGTTGTTAAAATATCGAGTGGAGGGAAATTCAGTTTGTGATGGATCTTCTGATTGTGGAAAACTATTGCAACTCAATTTTGAATTTGTTTTTGAGTTGGTCAGATTCGTAACTTTGCTTGAATGGCTTGGGAAAGTTTGGTCTTCCATATCATGACAAAAGTCCAATCATGATCAAATGTTGTAAATTCCAAATTTAAACTGTAAATCATGTTATCTCATTCCCATATATTCTTTGGAGGAATTATACCCACTTAAAGGTTTTGAGTTCCATTCTCACTGCTCATTTTTTCCCGCTTTAGTTTTTGTCTTTCCTTTTCTATCTATATACATATCTATAATTGATCGCTTGTTGTTTCTACATCAAATCCATTGTTTGTCCTGGGCACACCAGATTCCCAATATGAGTGACATGCTTTGGAGGTTTATATTGGTAGAAGGGGAAAGCCTCATGTGAGAACTATTGGTGTTTCCTAAAGATAATACCTAAAATATACGATATTTGTGGCAACTTGATTGTAGCTCGGGAAGTTTTCAAATGCATTAATATATTATAAATTCATATGACATGGAGCATCCAGTGAAACAAGAAGAGGACCAGAAATTATTGAGAAGAAATTTGTTAGCTTTAATATGGTTTGAACTATGGCCAATCTTAGTAGAATTTATAAATTCATATGACATGGAGCATCCAGTGAAACATGAAGAGGAACATAATTTATTGAGCAGAAATTTGTTAGCTTTAATATGGTTTGGTTAATGTTACTAGAATTTCTAATTCATATGACATGGAGCATCCAGTGAAACGGGAAGAGGAACATAAATTATTGAGCATAAATTTGTTGGCTTTAATATGGTTTGTCCAATGTAACTAGAATATGGTTACAAGGATAGGTGTGTGTGGGGCAGGTTTCAAAGATTAAGGATGTGTGTGTGTGTGTGTGTGTGTGTGTGTGTGTGTGTGGATTAGTGTTGGAAAAATAAGACTTGAGAATAACTCAACGGAGGTCAAAATATAAGACCGCGAAAAAAAAGTTGAATGACTTGGAAAAAAATCGGCAAGCATTAAAAAAATGCAAAATATTTCATTTTTTCAATTAAATATAAATTTAAATGCTTTTTTTCTTACTTCGGTGTTATTTTGTTTACTCTAATAGAAAATTTTGCAACAATGATATATATATATAATTCGAAAATGCAACAACTTTGCCATGGCTAGGTCTCCATGACTATATTGTTGGGAAGATTAGTATGAACTAAGGTGTGAGGACTTGTTAAGAAATATGTCATGTTTGTTGAAGTTTCTAGTTTGATGTAGGTCGGGATCTTGTCAAGAGTTGTTACGCTTCATGTGAATTACTAGGACCTGATTTGGCAGTAGTCTATCTTATTTGTTGTATGATCAACACAACCCATTTCATTGATGCATTTTTTGACTATATGTTCTGTGCAATAGAAACTCAAATGCTATTTAAATGTTCTGCAGAAAGTCATCATGAAAAAAGGATGTTGTGTGGAGCAAGCAACTAGACATAGACAATGGGAACAAGTGCATCAGCTAAATTTTCTATGGCTTTCATCAAAGTGTTTTCTATAGTTTCAATGCAACAACTATTTCATATTCAATATGTAAATATTACAAATAGGTTATTAAGGTTGGATCTATTGTGGAGGACCAATATGTGCACATCATTATATAATAAACCATGAAACACGATAATTAAGATATTTTGCTCAGCCCATTGCCAAAGGAGTCACGAGGAAGATGATAAATTTATCTTTGATTTTCATAAAGTGTTTCCCTTGTATACAGGGAGTTATGCACAGTTTTATAAGCTTTGCTGTTTAGATCTGCTGTGAGAGAACGGGTTTGGAATTTTTTATTTCTAATTATATCCAGACGAACATATTTGGTATTATTTTGGTGATCACAACTATGAATTTACTTGACATGTCCATTATTGTGAAAAATGTTCAATTCATGCTTTGTTGAATGGTGGCAGGATAAAAGTTGAAGTGAAACTTAGTCAGCTCTTGCAGGTGAAGGCCCTGTGCTTCACAGGGGTTCTTAAGTTCTTATTTTCACAGTTCTTACATCTGGTATTAAGTTTCATATAGACATATATTGCATTTCTCAGAAAGTAAGGAAATATATGTATCAAATGAGAAATATTCTTAGGAATCTACAAAGTCCATCATGTGTTGTTCACGCTATTTGTCAAATTGCAGTATGTATTTCAACTCTAAACATATCCAACATGTGTTTCACGCTATTTGTCAAATTGCAGTATGTATTTCAACTTTAAATATGTCAACGCAGAGGAAAAGGAAATTTCATGTAAGGTTTGATCTATTTCTAGTGGTGATGATAATGTAAAATCCACAAAAAATAGGCAGGATTATACTTATGCCCAAGGTGAGATAACCCATGTGAGCAATAAGTGGTAGACTGTTTATGATGAATTTACATTTGATGTACCGAGCTCCATCCCTTTTTCCAGAATACTGTTGAGAAAGTTTGTGGTTTTCTTTGCTTTTAGACATTGCTAGTTAAGTGGGATGTTCAAGTTAACTTGGGAGTTGTTGGGTGGTAGTTGTTGTCATTAGGAATAGTATTTATGTTTCTTGGATTTTGCTGGATCAAACTATCTATTTATAGCTAGAGACTTGGTTGTTGGGTTCTAGTTAGGTGTTTCAGATAGATACATATGCTAATAGGCGATGCTTTTCCTAATTCATGTTTAGGAGGAGATCTAACTTACATTTTATGTTATGAGCAGGTTTTGTGTGGTTTCTTAGAGTCCAAGAAGAAAAAATATCTATGTATATAATTGAAGGCTTTGTATTACAGATATCTTTGGATGTCCTGCACTATTTTCCTCTCATCTAAGCTTTGTGTTTCATAGAATGTGTAAAAGTGGTGTCTGTCTGCATGGAAATTATCACTGCATAATCCTTTGAATGGCACTAGTTGGGAGAGACCAAGTGGGTCCCATAGCAAGAACATTGGTTTCAAGGATGAAGAATTGTTATGTCTAATTTCGTAGTGAGTTGCAAGATATAAAACATTGGTAGTAAAAGTTCAAGCAAGCGATGCAAGGTAAAGTTTCGGTCACAAGGTAGTGAATGGTGTTGGGAGGTAGTGACTTGGGGGAATCTAAAAGTGAATGAAACTACAATAAAATATATCATAATAGTTATTATTGAGTGTTACATGGGGATGATCCCCCCAAGGTTGAGGGCATGCTAACATATTTGTGAATAACATCCTACAAACCGATCTTCAATCCATGCTTGGGCCCGGCATTGCAATCTAATTTAATAAATAAACAATAATGGTTTTAGATTTTGGACTATATACACTCTGAGAAAACAAAGGAAAACAATATCTGGCAAGGCTATATAAATGAAATTGTATATAACATGGATTAGTATTCAATCCATGGTGCAAAATATTCCAATTTCTTGTAATGATCTTCGTATGTATCTGTCGTGAGAACTTCCTCATCCATGCTCTCATGGATGCTTGAAGTGTCGTAATAAGAAGGGTTGTTGAAGTTAAGGCCTTCACACCACTTGTTAGAATGGAGGGTACCAAGGACCACTTCCGTTGTTATTTTCATGAACAAATATTCTATGCTGCAATTCAGGCCTACCTTGGATTGGAAGTAACTGTAATCCTTGACTATACGCTGGATTAACAAAGATATACAACTTTGGTTAGAACTACTAATGTAGCAGAACCCAAATAATAACAGATAAGTACAGAACAATTAAAATTCAACAATGAATCTAGAGCTCAATATGCTCAAAAGTTGATGTAGATTTCTATAACCATAAATTCACTAAAGGAATCAATACATCCATTTGTCTGTTGAAAAGAATACACCTCAGCAAATAGAAAATATTTAGATATTTGGATTCTCAAGGAGGCAGAGTTCCATCCAGGGGAAAGGTTCCAGTTGGGCTAGAGTTTCAACCGAGGGAAGAGTTCCAATTGGAGCAGAGTTCTAGCGGGGCAGAGTTCTAGTTGGGCAGAGTTCCAACGGGGAATAGTTCCAGCCAGGGCAGAGTTCCAGCTGAGGCAAAGTTCTAGATCGGGAAGAGTTCTAGCCAGGGCAGAGTTCCAACAAGGGAAAGGTTCCAACAAGGGCAGGGTTCCTATGAGGTTCTTATTCCTTCCAATAAAGTTCATGCATTGTAAAACATACTTCTTATAGACATTTATTGAGCTAGCAAATAGATATTTGGAATCTTCACAATTCTACGTTGGTAATGTTGAAAGGGTAAAGTTTCAGCCGAGGCAGAGTTCCAACTGGGGCACAGTTCCATCTAGTGAAAAGTTCCATCCATGGCATAGTTCCAACTGGGGCATAGTTCCAACCAGGGCATAGTTCCAACCAAGGCATAGTTCCAGTTGGAGCAGAGTTCAAGCAGGAAAAGTTCCAGTCAGGGCAGAGTTCTAGCGGGGTAGAGTTCCAGCTGGGGTAGAGTTCCAGTCAGGGAAAAGTTCCAGCTGGGGTAGAGTTCTAGCCAGGGAAGAGTTCTAACAAGGGAAGGGTTCCTATGAGGTTCTTGTTCCTTTCAATAAAGTTCATGCATTATCGAACATAATTCCTATAGAGATTTATTGAGCTATTAGATAATTAGATATTTGTAATATTCAAAATTCTACATTGGTAATGTTGAATGGGAAAAGTTTCAGCTGGGGCACTGTTCCAACCGGGGCATAGTTCCAACCAGGGAAAATTTCCAGCCAAGGCATAGTTCCAGCTGGGGCAGAGTTCTAGAAGATGGGAAGAGTTTTAGCCGAGGGCACTCTCAACCAACATTTGTCTATTTGGCCAACCATCTCTCTAGTTGGGATTTGGCTGCTTTGTTTTTACAACACCACACATTTTTATCTATTATGTAACATTATATAAGTAGCCAATTGATCCAATGACAATGGGATATGACTATGGCCTTAAATATAGGAGAAGTTATTTGTGGACAGTGCCTTATGTCTTGAGCATACGAAGACACCCAAGTATTTGAAAGTTCCAGCAACATAGTGGGATGTTGATCCAAAGGATGTTGCAAAAGTAGATGAGGGACCGCCACAGGAATTACACAAGGGTTTGTCACTGGGCCCTTTCACTAGTGTCCCCCACTCCACTAAAACTTGTTTCTTCCCCTTTGATATTAATTTCCACCTTTGAGTTGGCTCAGATATTCTGCCCCTTCAGTGGATTTGCTAAATAGTCCACCTCCTCCAAATCATCTTCACCAAGTTTGTTGGGATTGGCCTACATGAATTTTTCTTTTAATTTGGGCCATAGAACCCAATCCCTAATATGGGCATAAAAAATACCTTTGAATGTGTTGAGGTTAGGTTGTCTTAAATCTAATAATCTACCCCCATAGAGAATGATGGTTGATTAGTGTAAGGAATCATCATCAAAGGGAAAACCAATACTGAAACCTTGGACTTTCCAATTCAGATACAATTAATTCCCACCATCCCTAGTCTTTGAGAGTGCAATATATGTTGTAATTAATATGATGGAAGCCCTTCTCTCTCTCTGTATTCACCCAACCTAGCCAAGCTGACCAAGTAAGAGGTTTTCAACTCTTTTCACATGGAATTACCTTAAACCTTGTCAACTCTTCTACTAATTACAATAAAATAGTTGAGAGGATTTATCAACAAATTAGAGTAGAGGAGATAAAGGGGTCGCATTGATGAGTCATTGACCTATAATTTTTGAGAATGAATAAATGAGTATTAATATAGAATGATGTCTCGACACAAGTATCTTCAGCAATGTTAATATCAATATTCAGAAATTTATGTTCCAAAACTTTGCTTTTATAATTGATAGGTATATGAGATTATTCATGACACCAAATACACAATTAAAATGAGAATGTTATAAAATAATATCAAAACATAGAAATATGCTATAGTGTTGTAGATGTCACCAATATAGCAACTATAAGTCAAATATAGTCCACAAATAATGACATGAAAACCACTAATAATATTTGTGCTTTAGTACTAAAGTGATAGAATATGTTATCACGCCACCCTTAAGACTTGTACCTAATGCCAACATGCAAATTGGAAAAGTTTGAAAATTTTGGTTGCAAAATTGTCTTATAAACTGCCATCTCACAATTGTTAGGAATATGAGATTATTTACTCAATACACAATTTAGTGTGAATTAAATTCATTGACTAATTGCAATTTCAAAAAAACTAGCTTTCTTGTTTAACTTATCCTTTTACCCATCCTTTTATTTTCCTTCCCTCCTTGCCCATCATATTATATTGTTCTGTTCAGCTATTTATTTACTTTTAAGACTTGTTATTTCTATATCCAGGGTTTATATCTCCACATGTCTCTAATCCTTTTGTATCAGTCCCACCCTTCCAAACCTATCTATATGATCCCTGTTGTTCAGGAATAAAAACCCTTATAACCGAGGGTTTGGGGTTACCAATGTACTCTTAAAACTTGCAGACAATTAGCTTTAAAGTATAGAAAGGAAATAGGAAGATATAATGGACTCACCTGATTAATGACGGTTGATCCAAGATTTGTCTTCTCCCACTCTGCTCCTCTCCAAATCTTTCAGGGATGCACCTCCTTCACCTGTGAAAAGCAAATCCTCCAAGTACAATATTATACATGTATATATGACAAGTTAGATAAACAATATATTGAGTGCTTAATCATAAATATTCATCAAACCATGATACATGAAAGAGAGTCAACACAAAGTTGGAAGAAGGATTCTCTTTATTAACAATAGTGAATGAGATAAGTGTACAACCCAATGCCCGAAACAAGGACTCCTCTGCAACCAAAGGATTCTGAGTTTTGCTGCTCCAAAGACTTTTGAAGATATACCACCAACATAACTTTTCTCTCCAAGTATGATTGATTACTGCCCTCCCTAAGGCCTCTATTAATACTTAGGAAAATCGAGCAGTTTCGAAGGTTGAGGAGGTTGAGACAGTTAATATAGTTAATATAGTTAATGTTTAAGGCTTAAAAAATCTCCATTGATCATGTTTTATTATTTTTAATGTTGAATGGATGCGTATGCGAGTATTGATACTGGAAACCTGCGTATGACACGTGAGTTGCTATAAGGGAAACCTGCGTACAAATCTGTATGCAGGTTGCAACGACAATACTCACGTACAGTACACGGTATGCTGTGGAGATAGTCACGTATGTACACGAGTTGCTATGGAAAGAGTCACGTACATCAATCAACATGTAAAAGGGTAAAAATGGCAAGCTAGGTGGGTAGTGAATGCATCTCATGTCATGCCCATCTATAGTGTTTTAGGAAACCTTCAATCCATCAGTGTCCTTTTGTGTGCCAGCAAATGTAGTGTCAACACTCAGACGGAGAAGTACCATTTGGGTTGATAACAGATGCCCCCTAATGTGTGAGGTCAGAGGAAAGCGATGGCTGAAATACATTATAATCTTTATCTTTGGAGAACTCAGAAATCCAATGGAGCAGAGGTAGTACCTGAAACAAATACATAATAATGTCATATACAAAGTCATATCTGAGGATGCCATGTTCAATATACTGGAACACTAGCTCCTTTACAAATGTTTGATTACATCATATAGTACGGGTACAAGACCACGTATATTACAAAGGTGGATCGAAGCCACAATATATAATAATGATGAGTCATCAAAGATCTGGAAGCTGTGTACATAAGTAGAACAAAATCTTGCGCAACTTAGTCCATAGTGAGGGAAGTAAGGTCTTCATAAACAATCCCAAAGAACCAATACAATCCAAGCCATGTGAATAAATGTAGGTTGAAGTCAAACATGGAGCGGATTCAACAGATTGTCAATCAATAGGTGATAATCGACAACTAAAGCAAAGGAATTCACCAATGATGAAAGTGAATCCTGAGGTACGATCGTCAAAACTATAGGTATTCATCGTCAGGAGGTACTGATGTGGAACCATACCGTGATAAGGAAGGCAATAGATCCTCCAACGGATCACAAGAGTGACTAGGAACTGGGTAAAGGAAGGGAGACACAAGCGATAACAGATACAACAATGATGGGATCATGATATAGATCAGACATTGATTTAAGTCCTTGAATAGTAAGCATGACACAGAGATGACCCAAGGTAGCTTATAAATTTATAGATAGAACAACTAGACTTATTTTTCATGTAGGAGACATGATCATATTCCCCAGGTAGAACTGATAAGAGGAGGAGTAATAAACTCGAAGTAATAGCTGAACTGAAAGTGAACACTGAGACATGGGTATCGGAAAAGACAAAGAGTGCTATGTTCAAGGATGACATGCTGCCACTAACTGAAAAACAAGAGAAAACTTCTTCCTTACCTTCCTTGTTAAATTTTAATGAGTCCAGGAAAGTCAACTCGGATCTCTCTTCATTTTTTAACAAGCTTGAAGAAAAGAGGGAATAATGCTTGATAGTGTCACTGATTCGTGGATTTAATGAGCCCGAACTAGTACATGATTAGTTGGTGTTTTCACATTTAGAGAACCTGAAAACTCCAAAGAAGACTCCAGGGGGGTCCTTTTTCGTCCAATTTAGTCTCCTGAGGCCGAAAAAGTATAAAACATACCACAGAAGAACTCTCTTAACTTCCATAGAAGATAAGGTGAACCTTTTTTGTACTTAGTCAGGGAGGTCCGAAAAAGGTTAAATTACCACCTACCCAACTCTCCTTCGAGAACAACATATATAGCTTGATTTTTACGAGTGTGAAGGAAAGCAAGATCACTCGGAAAGATCCATTTGAGTATGAGAAATGGGGCTTACAACAATAAAATCGATGCTTTGTTCTTTATTGTTTAACGAGCATGACAAAGTCATAAAGTACAGTCAGAATATTTTTCATATTTAGGTCCAGAGCACGAAAATGAGAAAACTAAGCTCATACCGGGAGTTCCTTTTCTGTTAATTTAGTCCCTCAGGTCCAGAAAAGTGATAAACCTATGCTTAAGAATACTCTTCTCAATTCAGTATAAAAGAGAGTGATCATTTCTCGTGCTATTCCGCATGGTCCGAGAAAGAGATAACCTACCACCAATGCAGATGCCCGTTCACATATTCTTAACGAGCTTGAACGGAAAAGTTAACTCGGCAGTCAAGTCTGTTTTGAGGAGTCAGACCTGGGCCTAAAGAAACTCCATAAGGGTGGGGAGTCCTATAAAAGGATAGCTTGTAAAAAGAGACCATAATGAGGCTCCATTTGGCATGAAAAATAACTAAAAGGATTCCCCTATACCTAACACAGTTGCAGCATGAGTATCGAAAGACAACATAGGTTCTAAATGGGGATACTCATGAGAGGAAGGCCCTATCCATGGAATAACGATGGTAAAGACAAGGAGCTAATGGTTAAGAATACCATAGTTCATGGTTAAAATGTTGATTACTAAGTTTCAGATGGAATCAGTATAGATGCAAAATGCATGTGGAATGACATGAAACCATCCTATATGAGCAACAAAAAAAAATTAGAATGATGAAAAACCTGCTACAAGGAAAAAAGAGATGGGATTAGTTTGATAAAATATGAACTATAGGAAAAAAACCCACTTAAGAAACATAATTTCTATAAATAGTTCAATAAACTAAATAAAACTCACCATTTTGAATTTTAGCCATAAGAAGCAAGTTTTTACCTCTTCCTTCATTCAATCGATGTGGACAATCCGGTGGACGAAATCCAATTCCGCAAGTGTCAGGTAAGACTAGACCCCAAGCTCTTCATTTTGATCCTAGCAAATTTCAAATTTGAGTCCCAATTTCATATTTTTGAGCGCTCTTAAGCAAGGAACGTTGTGTATGCAGGTTTGATATATTGACACTCGCGTACACGTATTATGTATGCGGGTTGTCTAAAAGACAGTCGCGTACAGTACGCGACATGTCTAACTAGACAGTCGCGTACGCTGCGTGGAGGGTAAAAATATATATATAGATTCAAAATTTTGAATTTTTATATGAAACTAATGCTTCACAATGATTGTTTTGCTAGGTGTGAAGATGGTGCTTGAGTGGAGGGAGCGTGAGCACAAATATTGGATCAAGAAGCACTCCAGGATTCCCCTACTATGAATGTTTTACGTTTAAGTGGGCTGTTGAAATTCTTTTGCACATCGCCTATGCGGGCCAATGTCCGCCTGCTAGAGTTCATGATAAACTACTGGGATCATGATTTGGGCATGTTCGACCTTCAAGGTGAGTCCTTGGAGATTACTTCTGAGGATATTTACTTCATTGTCAGTCTATCACGACGGGGGGCTCCAGTCAACTTGGAGGGCACCGGCAGAGGCGGTGATCCTCTGAGTGTCCAAAACTACATTGATGTATACTACGCACCGGGGACCCAAAAGAGAGGGAGTTGCATCCCTATTACACATATACGTGATCTTGCCTTACAGGTTTTGACAAGTACCATAGTGAGGGTTGCGGGATCATCTTCTCTTCATCTCACTACACAGAACCAAATGAGGTTGGCAGTGGACTGCATGTAGGGGGTTTTATATGATTGGTGCTCGGGAGTGATCCCGATTTTGAGAAAACAACTTTTGGACTGCAAGAGAGGAAGAAGGAAGAACTTCGGATATTCTAGCATTCTGGTGGCCTTCGAGAGAGAGAGTGCCGAGGTTGAGCCTTGCAATACCCCTACCAATTAGATCTCCTCATTAACCTAGGCTGAGCAGATGGGGAGATATCTTCCTTTGTTAGGGAGGAGGTGTCTCAGTGCAGAGTGTATACGATGATGACTTCTACTTCTGGTGGGAGCGGTAGTTGCCAACATTGGAGCAGTTTCCATATGCTGGGATGGATTTTCGGGGTGATCTAGACCTTGTCCTCCCTCCAGGAGGAGCATGGGGAGAGCTAGGTAATTTTTAATTTTCAAGTATTAAAATTTTTATGAATTTTAAAATATAGGGATATATACATATGTATAAGAGTTCTAACCCTATAAACATGTCAAAATGCAAATATTGGACCGGTCCGCCCTAAAGGGCATCCATGTATGTTTGTTCGTCCTGTCTTAGGTGAATACCAGGGGCTTATCAGGGTTCTAGAGGGGAAGCTGGCCAGGCTTACCCAAAGAGTACCCATTTTGAGGATTGAGCACATCCCAACCATCATGTAGGAGTATGTGATTGGAGTACCACCCGTCTAGATACGCCTTTTGAGTAGGTAGCTAGAGCTGTTTTAGTGTACATAGATGTTGTTGAGGCTACTGAAGCCGAGGAAACTGAGGAAGACAAAGTATAGGGAGACCGGGGGGACCAGGGTGGTCCAGCATAGATCTAGGGCATTTTGATGGACTATGATCCATATTTTTGTATATTATACAGTTATGACTGGATTTGAGGATTAAGAACTCGACCTATCTATAGACATATATTAACACACACACACACACACACACACACACACACACACACACACACACATATATATATATATATTGTCGGTTTATTTACGAATGTTTTTTATGTGTATGTTGTATATTTTTATGAAATATGTGTTAGATGCCGATCCAAAATGTAATTAGCATATGCATCAATTAATGAATTCTGATTTCTTGGAATGTAATTGAATGTAATGAACTCAAAATTTATTTCCAATAACCTAACTTGCATGAACTAATGCAATAGAATAGGGTTTCGCACCTGATAAGCTCGATTGAGCTGGGAAAACACTAGTTGAGAGTCCATTTGGACTTCCAGCTGAGTGATACCACATGACAAAGCATCCCATAGAAGCTCAATTATAGCCCTATACTCAACAACATTATTAGAAGCAGGACCTAAGCAAGCGCCTCCTGAGGCGACTAACTGTTTTGAGGGAGAATAAATGACCCATGCTACTGAAGCAAGATTACAAGTGTGGCGACTGACACCATCAGTGAAACCTATGTACCTCTTCGAAGACATCTACAACAACCAACATATGGTATAAAAAACACAAACCGACGAAATAGTGTACATTAAAATACATACAAGAAAATACAAGAAAAAGTGCTAAGCCTAAGCATAGTACTTCTTCGGGTAGAGCCCATTTCTAGGCTTAGGCAGCTTATTCCCATCAAAATCTATTAACTCATATGTGCCCTTCTTTAAAACCTTCGGCATGACATAAGGCCCTAACCACATGGCCTTGAATTTTCCTACCCCCAGGGGTTCTTTGTCTTGGTCCCAAAGCAAAACAAGTTCCCCCTCAAAGAAAATATGAGGTTTGACTGACTTATCATATTGGATTTTGACCCTATTCTTGTGAGCTTGATTTGCTGTCAGCGCATCTCTACGTTGCTCATCCATGTGTTCTAAGTGTACTAGACGTTCTTTAAGCTCTATCGTATCGGGTAACACATGAATAGCTATTTTCAAAGACAGGATTTCACATTCAACTGGGGTAACGGCTTCCACTCCATGAACGAGTTGGAAGGGGGAGAAACACGTAGCAGTTTTTACATTAGTTCGGTATGCCCAAAGAGAAGGGTACAGCATGATATGCCAGTTAGAACAAGCTGCATTAATAGTATGTTTGAGGATAGTCTTCAAAGTCTTGTTAACAACCTCAACCTGAACATTTTCCTGAGGATAATACGAAGATGAATGCTCTTGTCTGAATCCAAGCATAGTGGTTAGTTCTGTCATCATGCTATTTTGAAAATTACTACCATGGTCAGTGACAATCACCTTGGGTATACCAAACCGTGCTATAATACGATTGAAAATGAAGAAAGCTGTTGTTTCCCCGTCGGCTTTAAAGATGGGCATTTCCTCTGCCCATTTCGTAAAATAGTCCACAGCGACAATGATATATTTGTGCCCCCCAGCCGAGGCTGTGTTGCATGTCATGTAATCAATTCCCCATTTCATGAAGGGGCCCACTAAGACAACGGGAAACAACGGAGCAGGAGGTGACCACATTTTTCTGGTGTGAAGTTGACAGGGATGACAACGCTTCACCGCTTCCACACAATATTTGAATATTGTGGGACAGAAATAAATAGTACGTAGTATCTTTTGGGCCATTTGTTAACTCAGATAAATGACCCCCACACGCTTCCTCATGGGTAAGACATCGACGCAAAATGGAATCTACCCCTCTTCGATATAAAGTATCTCCTATTATGAGGTAGTTCTTAGCATGAAGGCATAATTTACATCGTTCTTCCTGCGAGAAAGCTATAGGATACTTCAAAGTCTGGAGATAAATAACTATATCTCCATACTAGGGGTCAGAGGTGGCTATCAAGAAGATATGCTCATATGGGAATGAGTCATCCTCAACGACTACATCTTCTTCCATTGGAAATTCTGCTATAAGCTCAGCAAAAACTAAGGACTTTTTAGACTTAGCGGACTAGAAATCCAAGTCAAACTCTTGGAGAATGACTATCCATTTGTTGAATTTTCCCCCAACAATCCATCGGGACGAAACATACTGAAAAATATTCACGTCCGCCACTACTGTTGTAGTCCTCAGAAAAATGTAGTGATGTAACTTCTGAACAGCATAGACAGCTGCTAAGGCCAATTTCTCGATGTGGGAGTACCTGAGTTCAGGCCCGGATAAAGCATGGCTAAGATAGTAAATGACATGCTCCTGGAGCTTATCGTTTTCCTGGACCAAGACTACCCTAATGGTCGACTCGGACGCTGCCAGATACAATAAAAAATCCCTAGAGTAATCTAGCAGATGCAATAAAGGTGTGTTGCAGCTGCAACTGTTTTCCCCAAATTTCTTAAATTTTGGTCCCCTCCTCATGATTTAGCGTGGTTTTTAATCGTTTGGATCCTTGAACCTTTGGTCGTGCTTTAATTTTGGATGGTTTTTTTGAAGGTTATCTTTCATCCTGGTTTTCAAAAATTGCTCTTATTTGGAATTGTTGTAGATCGCAGATTCAGAGTTTGTTTTGCTGAGTTGAAAATGGGTCAGGCCTTTTGTCCTTTGTAAAATGCTGTTTTAGAGGCGAAACAGTTTAAATCGCTGCCAAATTTAAAGTTTTGTGTCACTTAGATCGGAGGTTGTTGTCCTTTTTGCTTCCACCGTTGTGGCTCCCAAAGTAGCTAGGCACCCGAAGTGGAAAGCGCTCTGCCCTCCGATTCGTGTCGCATGGCTATAACCTTTTGATCTTCTGCCATTGTGGCCCTCAAACCAGCTAAGTACCCGAAGTGAAAAGTGCTCCGCCGCCGATGCGGGTCACGTGTCCGTAGTATTTTTCTTCCCGCCGTTGCGGCTGTATGAAGCACTGGCTTCCGATGTCATTGTCTTTCTGATTTCCGATTTGAGGTTTTCCCGCCTGCATCTTGGGTCTTAACTCTTCTGAATCCGACGTGTTTAAGTGTTTCGCAGTGCCCATCGCCTGTTAAAATCCCACCTGTGCGGTTGTGGATAAGTCTCCCCCGCCGTGTTAACAGTAATCCAACGCATGATCTTTCTCGTTGAGCAGCCGTTTGATTGATAGATTTTAACGTTTCATTTTAAAATGCAATCCCAACAAATGATACACATTGATTAATCACAGGTGGACTTAAGGGATTGTGGAGCTAACCACAGCGCGAAGACATATCTTGACAGTTTTGAAAAAGATCAAACGGAAATCGGTAGGATCACAAAGAGGACAAGCGAAGCTAAAGACAAAATGAATAACGACAAAGACACAAACCCGAAAGATCTATCAGTAACTGATCAAATCATGAATGCATACAGAATGTAAAATGGGAATATGAAACGTTTTATGGAACTGAAAGGTCACACCTTTGGGGAAACCCAAGTGGTTTGCTGTTTTAATTTAAATATCTGAAAGTTAGAACAGGGAGGGGCTTTTTCCCTGGAAAAACTTGTAACTTAATGCTTGTAAAAGGAACTATTTCGTTTTACAACCAGAGACTGCAAATTTTTCATGTTGGAGGAAGTGCTATGTGGAATGTGTCAATGTGATTAAATGAGCAATGTTGAATGTGAACTATTTCGTTTTCAGCTGTGTCTCATTAGCTGTAAGAGCGTTCTAATTTCCTGAACCTATGTTCTTGTCTGAATGTTCTTCAGTACCTTTATGATGTTTTTTTTCTTCCACTATGAGTAATGGGAGTTTTAACTGTTGATGAGCTATCTTATCATACATACTTTTATTCATGTTTATATGTTTGGTTATAAGAACATCTACCTGTGATTTGCCATAACACATGAACAGGGGTGCATTACTCATGACTTGATGCCTAGCTCTCTAGGGATAGTTTAGTTAGTTTATTTTCTTGCATGATTTGGATGCTTGTGAGTTCTAAGACGAGAGGTAAGAACCTGTGCATCACTTTGTGACTACTCTTTGCATCTTTATCACCCTACATTGTTAATTAGGCACGTGCATATCATGCTTTAAGTCAAAAATACAAAAAATACACGGTGGACCGGGCCGCAACCGGTAAACCCCTCTTTGTTACTTGACCTACAGTAGCCGGACCGCAAACTGGATGGATTCCCTACACCAAACAGTCATGGGCTAGTTGGGAACGTTGACTGGGGAGAATCCCTAGTTGTTCTTGCCTGCGAATTTCCAGGCCTCAATAGTTTTTGGCGCTAGAAGGAGGGCCGCCAGTGCATGGTTGGCCGAGTAAACCTGTTTTGCCGAGATTATTCCACCGGTAACAGTTATGAAAGCAGTGGGCTTCATAATCCGATTCTGGAAGAAAGGAGTAGAGAACATCTATATTCTGTTGGCAACAAGGTTGTTAATAACCTGAGAAGACACACCAGGGAATATGTGAAGAAGATTGGAGGATTGTCTATCATCCCTCAATTGCCCAGAAGAAAATATAAAAGAAGAGATCGTCCTATATTGGAAGACTCAGTGCTGGTTGGGGATTGGGAAGAACTTGTGGAAACAGCCTTACAAGAAGTTGTACTACCTTTGAATCAAGAAGGTCCAGATACTCCTCACAGTTCTCCTGCTCACACTCCTGTTTGCTCACCTCCTCACTCTCCACCCAGACTCATGGCAGGCGTTAACGCCAATCCACCACGTGCTTGGAGAGCCAGATCACCTTTAAATCTAACACCTACGTTACATGATTTACCTTAAGCCTTTGAGAAGATGTTGCCCAAATTCGACCCAAGTGAGAAGATACTAGTAGATGACCACTTGCAAAGTTTTTACTTGGCCATAGAAGGGTTAAGGGTGAGGGGGCATGAGGATGTAGTTTGCAGACTTTTTCCGCACACCCTTAAAGGAGCTGCAGCATCATGGTATTTTGGGTTTCCTGCAAACTCTATCCCTGATTGGGATACCTTCGAGAGAATTTTCAGAAGGAAGTATGCAAATCAAAAGACTCATGCAACCCTCATGAAAGGACTATGCGCCTTGAAGAAATAAAGAAAGGAGAAGGTGCACAGCTTTCCTCAAATATTTGCAGCATCCCTCAAGAATTTTTCTGAAGCTGACAAACCTTCGGACAAGGTCCTGATTGAATATTATACTTTGGCTTTAGGCCCTGAGTTGGCCATGTTTGCCAAAATAAGGGCCAAGCCTACTTTGGCGGAAACCTATGAAGAGGCAGAAATAGTGGAGGCTGAAAGAGAAAGTATCGAAGATTATCCCAAACAGTCAGGAGAGAAAGGTGTGGGAAGGAAAGCCTTATTGTTTACTAAGCCTAAGGAAGAGAAATCACTAGATTTTGAGAGTATGGAAAAAATGATGCAGAAGATTTCTAACAAAATCATAGACTTGGAGAAAGAGAAGGAAACTCAAAAGTTCTATAAACCCTATTACAAGAAAAGAGAGGATAACAATCAGTCCCAACCTCCTCCACACAATTCCGCATCTATGAATTTAACAGAGGTAGGCATGGACAATTTCTACACTTTCCATCAGCAACCACACTCTGAAAAGAATTGTCCTCAATGGATAAACTCGGTGACGTTGGTTATGAATCAGCTGTTGGACTCTAAATTAACAGAAGATGGAGATGAAGAAAGAAAAGAGAGTACCACTTCAACGAAGGAACAAGAAGAGGAAACCATGGTTTTTTCGAATTCTGTTTCGTTATTTGATGCTGAAGAAGAAAAGAATCAGGGTTACAAGGACTTCATGGAAACCAACGTTACAACAAGGAGCCAAGGGTCGGTTAAAAAAGACAGTCTCATACTCCCAAAAATCAAAAGGCTGCAGAAAAAGGTTAAGAAATTTCAAAATAATTCCGCAGCTGATAAAATTCCCAAATTCACCATTACCAGTGAAGATCCTAGGCAGAATGATGTGCTCGCCAAGCCCAATGAAGAAGAAATGAATGTTGATAAACCGCATCCCATTGAACCGCATATGGATTATGACATTGTGGAAGATATAAAGAAGGTAAAGGTGAATGTTTCACTATTTGAAATGTGTAAAGTGCCATAGCAAAAAGAAAGACTATTGAAAGCGCTTGAAGCATTGGATGAGAGGCTTCCCACTGACAATCAACCTCAGGAAGAAGAAGAAATCAGAGAAACCAGCATTGGAGGTAAGTCTAAGAGAAAACATCCACCTTTCCTCCTCACTTTTGAAATTTTTAATCACAACGTACATAATTGTTTGGTAGAATCAAGGGCGTTGGTTAACGTCATGCCAATATCAATCTGTAAAAAGATAAACGGGCAGCCTAAGCCATCCACGTGGAGGGTTGTTCAGTTGGACAGGACGGATGTAAAGGTAATTGGTGAGATGGAGGATGTCCTAGTCCGCATGGCATCAAATGATAAAGTATGCCAAGTCATTAATATTGTGGTGGCTAATATACCAGATGCTTACGGTCTTGTTCTGAGCAGAGATTGGTCGGCCAAACTAAATGGATATTTTGCCTCGAATTGGTCGCATCTGTGGTTGCCATATAAAGGAAGTCCGAACCAAATTAATATTTTGAGGGAGACTCACATGAAACACAACAATACTCGACTTGAGGAGAAGAATGAACCAGTGGATTCTGCGTTGGGAAATTATTTTATTGAGTTGGAACCAAGAAATTACCAAGCAGAAGAAGCCAGCAACACGTCAGACACCCAGCCTGATCTCCTTCGATTCTCACAGGCTGATGAAATCGACTGTAAAATAGCAGACTTAGCAGTAGGAATAGATTCTCATGCAGTAGGTAGCGATTTCTGGACTTTGTTTTTTGATGGCTCTAAGACGTTAGAAGGGTCAGGGACCGGCTGTGTCTTGATCGACCCCAAAAATAATAAACATTTTATTTCATGTAGATTAGAGTTTGAATGTACGAATAATACGGCTGAGTATGAAGCATTGGTGCAAGGTTTGAAGAAAGCAATCGAATTAAAGGTAAGTAATCTAAAAGTTTTTGGAGATTCTGAAATAAATGTTAAACAGATCCGGAATCAAATACATTGTGTTTCCCCTCACCTGAAAGCTTATCAAAATGAAGTATGGGATCTGCTCAAATGTTTTAATGCATTTAATATTGTTTAAATTCCAAGACTTAAAAACACAGCAGCTGACTTGTTAGCCACATCAGCCGCTAGGCTCGTACCTACTAATAATCGATGCTCTATTGAATTGCTTTTCAGGCCCTCAGTACCTGATATGATCACCAACCTACGAGTATTCGATGATGATCAACATATTATAGAGTGCTTAACAAATGACGAGGTATTTAAAGGAGCAATTATAGATGATGAAGAACATCAAGCTGAGCTGAAGTATGATAATTTCATCCCTAAAGGAGTCCAAACATTAGAAAGAATGTTCGATTTAAATGAAAAGTTCAGAAGACCAGCCAACGTGAAGACTCATAGCTCATCTCTACAGTTCGAGCTGATAAATTTAGGGATTGAGACGAATCCTAAATATGTGAATCTTGGCAAATGTTGTTCACCAGGAGAAAGAGATAAGTTTGTCAGTCTGTTTAAACAATATAAAGATGTTTTTGCCTGGACATATGAAGATTTGACGACATATGACACCAGCATCATCAAACATGTTATCCCCATCAAAGCTGGCGTCAAACCGTATCAGCAACCTTTAAGAAAAATGCATCCAAAATTGGAACCGCTGATTCAGAGTGAAGTTAAGAAATTATTGGATGCTAGAATCATTTTTAAGGTCAGACACTCTGAGTGGGTCTCGAATCTGGTGCCAGTGAGAAAAAAATCTGGAGAAATCAGGCTATGCATGGACTTCAGGAATTTAAACCATGCTTCAGACAAAGATAACTATCATGTTCCACCCATGGAGCAACTGCTACAAATGGTCTCAGGGTCTGAACTATTTTCTTTACTAGATGGATTCTCGGGCTACAATCAAGTATTAGTATCTGAAGAAGACAGGTTGAAGACAACATTCAGGACCAAATGGGGAACTTTCACTTATAGAAGAATTCCCTTTGGGCTTATAAACGCTAGAGCCACATTTCAGAGGGCTATGGACATAGCCTTCCGCGGTTTGATTGGACGTAGTGTGGTAATATACCTCGATGATATTACAATATTCTCAAAGAAGAGAGGAGAACATGCATTCCATCTAAGGCAGATTTTTGAACACTATCGAAAATATGGCATCTCACTCAATCCCTAAAAATGTGTGTTTGCTGTTACGGAAGGTAAGCTGCTTGGTCACATAGTTTCAAAGAAGGGAATCTCTATCGATCCAGAAAGGATCAAAGCCATTGAACAGATTCCCTTGCCCCATAATAAAAAAGGGATGCAATCATTTATGGGAACAATAAACTTCATGCGAAGGTTTGTGCCTGATTTTGCTCAGATTGTCAAGCCTCTGCAACAAATGATGAAGCAAAATGCACAATTCAAGTGGACTGAGATTGAGAATAATGCATTCAGCAAAATTAAAACTGTTGTTGCACACGCACCCTCCCTGAAAAGCCCATATTTCGACAAAGATTTTATTCTGTATACCTTTGCATCCGATGATTCACTAGCAGCTGTGCTTACCCAAAAGGAAGATGGGGGGGATGAATTCCCAATATATTTCATGAGCACGGGTCTACAAGGGGCTGAATTAAATTACCCATCCATTGATAAACAAGTTTACGCTGTATTCAAAGCAGTGAAACAATTCAGGCCTTATATATTAAAAAATTGAACCAAGGTGATCGTCCCATACCCAGTTGTAAGGTCCCTTTTTGTACAGAAAGAGTTAGGAGAAAGAAGGGGAAATTGGGTAACAACTCTTCAAGAGTATGACCTCAAATTCAAGCCAGCTTCTATAGTCAAAGGCAGGGGTTGTGCAAACTGTGACTGAAAATGGGGACAATGACGAACACGCCTGGGAAGACGAGGCTGAATTACATTTGACGGATGTATGTCCTTTGTTCACAACCCCCGATTCTTGGTATAGGGATCTCGTGCACTACCTGTAGGCATGACTGTTTCCAGAACATTGGAATTCTAAGCAAATAAGAGTGCTGCGTCTTAAATCAGCTTCCTATCAAATTGTTGAAGGAATATTATTCAGAAAAAATTACGACGAAGTTCTTCTTAGATGCCTAGAGAAAGAAGATGCGTAGAAAGTGATGACGGATTTGCATGATGGGCCTACTGGGGGACATTATTCAGGAAATACTACAGCTCACAAAATTCTCAGAGTCGGTTACTATTGGCCTACGCTCTTCAAAAATCCACACGCACATGTCAGGAAGTGCGATATTTTCCAAAGGTGTAGTGGAAGACAACCTAAAGCAGCCGCACCACTGAAACCTGTGATGATCACAGAGTTGTTCAAGCAATGGGGGTTGGATATTATTGGGGAGATAAAGCCAAACTCTTCCCTGCAACACAAGTATATTTTGACCGCAACCGATTACTTCACTCGCTCGGTCGAAGCCATCCCGCTACGCAAAATAAATGAGGACGTGGTTATCAGCTTCCTGCAGGACCATATCATGACCAGGTTTGGAGTTCCAGTTTCTGTAGTTTTTGATAATTCTACATACTTTTCATCGATTAAATTAACTGCTTTCGCTCATGAGAAAGGAATAGAGGGGAATGGCTTGGCTGAATCCACCAACAAAAATCTGATTAGAATTTTAAAGAAGACTATAATAGAAAACCAGAGGAGTTGGCACTTAGCGCTACCAAATTCCCTTTGGGCTGATAGAGTCACCCCCAAGTCTTCGATAGGAGTGTCTCCGTATACCCTTGTGTACGGTAAAGAAGCCATTCTCCCTCCCAATATCATGCTACCTTCCTCCATAATAGCTCAAGAATCTAGAGGGTCGGATGATGATGTTTTGCAAATAAGGATATATAACCTCCTGAAAGCAGAAGAGGCTCGATCTAAAGCCAGAGAGCTCTTTAAGCAGCAGCAAGAGGTAATAAAGAGATGGTTCGACAAACATAAGCCAGGAACAAAAGACTTTGAGGTGGGAGATTTAGTTCTCAAGTGGGATCACCCCCATGATGAGAAAGGAAAACACACGAAATTCTAGCAGTTGTGGGTACGTCCTTTCCGGATTGCGGAAAAACTTGGCCCTTCCACTTATAAGTTACAAGATATGCAAGGGTGGGAAGAGAACTTACCAGTAAATGGTTTAGTTCTCAAGCCTTATTTTTCTTAAAGTCTCATTTGTTTTCTTCTATCTTGTATATAAATAATCTGGCTTGGCCGTTTTTTGAGTCTTTGAGTCATAAAGTTTAGTTTGTTTTAGTTTAGATTTTCTGTTTGATTTCAATAAAAGAAGCAAGCTTTGGTTGCATGGAGAGCATTAGAATTTTGGACTAACTAAAATCCTTGATTACAAGACTGTGTATTATGGTTTTTCCTGATAGAATTTCTTCTAGTTTAGCAGTTTTCCTAAATGGCTATGAACGCATTGAATTCCTGCTTAATCCCTGTAAAGTAACTCAAGATTAAAAGGTCCAGAATACTATTTCGAGGCTCCATCCATCTCACACTTAAAATGTCCTAGGGGGTGACAGCAAAAGATCCATGGAAGGAACCAGGGTAAACAGTATATTATATATAAATGATCCCATGCCAAGAATTGAAGCCAAAAGGCTAAGAAGAGTCAAAACTCCTATGAAAGCAATATGTATCAAAACAAAGTACTAAATCACATCAGTATAAAATTGCCAAAAGTTCCTCTCCATCCGTGAGATGAAAATTACATACATCTCTCACACAAAAGGACACTATGGATAGAGTAGCCTGAATAAAAATTCAGAAAGAAAGGCATGAGGAGGACTCAAAAGGACAAAAGTCCAAAAGAACAACAAAGGTGCAAAATGGCATGGGAATGAGGAACAAATGAATATTTATGTTTACCATATGTTACGATCCTGTGGTGTCCAAGCTGGAAGCTGCCTGAAGACAGAGGCAAAAATGAAACTCATATTTTTGGCCTCTAAAGAGTTATCTTGACTTTAAAATCTTGGTTTCCATTTTCCTAATTGGACTACCCTCAATGATTCAAAGTTCATATATTTTCCATTTGGGAAATCCATACATCTAAAAGAATTCAACATGATTGTTTTTATTGTTAAACAGTCTGTTACTTAAGGAGGAAATTGTCCAGAGATCTAGGTTCACCAGGTAGTCGCCAATTGTTGCAGCTGCAACTGTTTTCCCCAAATTTCTTAAATTTTGGTCCCCTCCTCATGATTTAGTGTGGTTTTTAATTGTTTGGATCCTTAAACCTTTGGTCGTGCTTTAATTTTGGATGGTTTTTTTTGAAGGTTATATTTCGTCCTGGTTTTCAGAAATTGCTCTTATTTGGAATTGTTGTAGATCGCAGATTTAGAGTTTTTTTTGCTGAGTTGAAAATGGGTCAGGCCTTTTTTTCCTTTGCAAAACACTGTTTCAGAGGTGAAACAGTTTAAATCGTTGCCAAATTTAAATTTTTGTGTCACTTACATCGGAGGCTGTTGTCCTTTTTGCTTCCGCAGTTGCGGCTCCCAAAGTAGCTAGGCCCCCGAAGTGAAAAGCGCTCCGCCCTCCGATTCATGTTGTATGGCTATAACCTTTTGATCTTTCGCCGTTGCGGCCCTCAAACCAGCTAAGCACCCGAAGTGAAAAGCGCTCCGCTGCTGATGCGGGTCGCATGTCCGTAGTCTTTTTCTTCCCGTCGTTGCGGCTGTGCGAAGCATTTGGCTTCCGATGTCGTTGTCTTTCCGATTTCCGATTTGAGGTTTTCCCGCCCGCATCTTGGGTCTTAACTCTTCTGACTCCGACGTGTTTAAGTGTTTCCCAGTGCCCATCACCTGTTAAAAGCCCACCTGTGCGGCTGTGGATAAGTCTACCCCGCCGTGTTAGCCATTAGAGAGAATTTGAGGTCAAAAATGGGCCTCCTAAGAGATGTACTACAAAAATATAAGATATATTAAAATATTAGGAGTTAGGGGTTTTATTGGGTAGGTATATATGACAACTCACCTCCTACACTACTTGTTATGCACAATATAAATAACCATGGTTGAGTTACTTTTCTAAATTGACTATAAATAAAATTAATAAAATAACTCTACAGTGATGTGACTAAGATTCATTCTAAATTCCCAAAAACTTATTGTCCTTTAGCATTTATTTGTCTTGAACTTGTAAATAAAATTAAACAAAAATGAATTTAATTTATATGCATAACTAACATATTTTTTTCATATAAATATCATTCATGAATTTAATTTATTTTAAAAGTACAAGATTATATATATATCTATATATTAGTTTGACATTATGATATTAAATACAATTGAGTGAATATATAATTTAAAATTAAAAAAGAAAAGAAAATGACAATATATTATTTTATAAAAAAATGTGAAAAGACATTTTTATGAATTATGAGTGCTTTACTTGAAAATGACAATAATATTATTTTATGAGAAAGTGAATTGTGAGTACTTTACTTGAAAATAACAATAATATTATTTTATGAGAAAGTGTGAAATGACTTTTATTGTGAGAACTTGACTTCATGACTTAAAAGTACTTGTACCACTACCTTGGTTAACTATGGGTTTTCATCCACCATATAAAATGTGACAAATAAACATTCTTAACTCATGCAATGCCACCTCAACCATGGGGGATGATGTCATCTACTAGAATGTAATTGGTTGATTTTTATAGTACATTTTGGTCCTTTTGAGGCCCATTTTTGACCTCAAATTCTCTCTAATGAGTAATGCAACGCATGATCTTTCTCGTTGAGTAGCCATTTGATTGATAGATTTTAACGTTTCATTTTAAAATGCAATCCCAACAAATGATACACATTGATTAATTGCATGTGGACTTAAGGGACTGTGGAGGTGACCATGGCGCGGAGACATATCTTGACAGTTTTGACAAAGATCAAACAGAAATTGGCAGGATCGCAAAGAGGACAAGCGAAGCTAAATACAAAATGAATAACGACAAAGACACAAACCCGAAAGATCTATCAGTAACTGATCAAATCATGAATGCATACAGAATGTAAAATGGGAATATGAAACGTTTTATGGGACCGAAAGGTCACACGTTTGGGGAAACCCAAGCGGTCTGCTGTTTTAATTTAAATATCTGAAAGTTAGAACAGGGAAGGGCTTTTTCCCTTGAAAAACTTGTAACTTAATGCTTGTAAGAGGAACTATTTCGTTTTACAACCAGAGACTGCAAATTTTTCGTGTTGGAGGAAGTGCTATGTGTAATGTGTCAATGTGATTAAATGAGCGATGTTGAATGTGAACTATTTCGTTTTTAGCTGTGTCTCATTAGCTGTAAGAGCGTTCTAATTTCCTGAACCTATGTTCTTGTCTGAATGTTCTTCAGTACCTTTATGATGTTTTTTCTTCCACTGTGAGTAATGGGAGTTTTAACTGTTGATGAGCTATCTTATCATACATACTTTTATTCATGTTTATATGTTTGGTTATAAGAACAACTACTTGTGATTTTCCATAACACATGAACAGGGGTGCATTACTCATGAATTGATGCCTAGCTCTCTAGGGATAGTTTAGTTAGTTTATTTTCTCGCATGATTTGGATGCTTGTGAGTTCTAAGACGAGAGGTAAGAACCTGCGCATCACGTTGTGACTACTATTTGCATCTTTATCACCCTGCATTGTTAATTAGGCACGTGCATATCATGCTTTAAGTCAAAAATACAAAAAATACACGGTGGACCGAGCTGCAACCGGTAAACCCCTTTTTGTTACTTGACCTACGGTAGCTGGACCGCAAACCGAACGGATTCCCTACACCAAACAGTCACGGGCTAGTTGGGAACGTTGAATGGGGAGAATCCCTAGCTGTTGTTGCCTGCGAATTTTGAGGCCTCAACAAGGTGCCGACAACAAAGCTTTTTTCAATGCCTCAAAAGTGAGTTGTGCAATTTCATGCCATACAAATGGGGTGTCCTGTTTTAACAGGTGCATGAAACCCTTGGTAATCTTGGCATAGTTAACGATAAAACGTCGAAGAAAATTAGACTTTCCCTGCAGGCTTTGAAGTTGCCTGATAGAACAAGGAGGAGGCAGATTTACAATGGCCTCTACTTTTAATGGATCCACCTGGATGCCTCTATTAGAGACAATGAATCCGAGCAGTCTTCCCGACTCGACATAGAACACACACTTGTGGGGATTCAAGCGGATCTTATAGTATCTACATCATTCAAATATCAACCGTAAATGATGTGGATGGTCAATCCTCTTGCGAGAATGTGCAGGCAGATCATCGAGATAAGGTTCGACAATGGCTTTTATATCATGGAAGGAAAAGTTCATTTCCCGTTGAAAGGTTGCCCCAGCATTTTTCAATCCAAAGGGCATTTTTTTGTACGTGAAGGTATCCCAAGGAAAAATGAAAGCAGTTTTATGTTGGTCTTCTGGTTTTATTTGAACTTGATTGTATTCGGAGAAACAATCCATAAACGAGAACACTTCGCTTCCCGCGCAAGCATCTATAATCTGGTCTATAAATGGCATGGGATAGTTGTCCTTAGTAAAAGATTTATTCAAATCTTTGAAGTCAGTACAGACGCGTATGGTCCCTTGCTTCTTATCAACAAGAACAGGATTGGATACCCATTCCATCAGAGCTATGGGATAAATGAAACCAGCTTTCAACAGCTTTTCAACTTCAGCCTTCACAGCCACCGCTTTACGCGGGTTAACAAGTCTTAACTTTTTCTGATCAGGTTTAGCGTCAGGGTATGTTCAGATCTCATGTTCAACTATCGATGGATCAATGCCTAGAGTCTCCTCATATGACCAGGAAAAGACGTCATGGAATTCGTTGAACAAGGCCGTATAGATTGCAATCTCTTCGGGAGAGAAGTTTGCACCTATATGTATATTTTCCACAACATCAGGGTTTACAGAGATGTTGATAGGGATAGTGGCAAAAATATTTTCCATATTCCCCTCAGCAAACATTCCTTCCCTGGGTAAGGGATTGATGGGTGTATCAACATCACCTGACAGTCTCATATGAAACTCTTTATTTTCTATCTTGATTAGATCTGGAAGAAAATAGGATCGATGGTGAAGATATTCACAGATCTTACCATGTCCACACATGGCTTCTAGAATGGCTTCATTAGAAGGTAAAACCATATCTAAATAGTCCATAGAGTGCAAAGAGTTTTCCTCCCAAGCGGGAAAATAGACTTCTTCCAGGTCCTCTAAGACTGTGAAAGGGTCAGGAATGGGATCAACAGTGGTTTGAGTGATATCTTGGTAAGCCACTTCCACTGCCGATAAGGGCACTTCCTGTTCATGGCGGGAAGGGAGAACCCAAGTATCAATCCTATCAACAACCGTGGCTATGAAATTCCCCACACTAGTAGAACCAATATAGTTAATCAGGGATGGAAGATCAAATGTGGCCATCAGTGATGCATACATTCCATCCCCCAAGCTCTGTGCAGCAGGTTTGACCTGATCAACTAATGGTACAGCAGAATCATTAGACTCCATGCGGCCTTTTCGAGTAAAATTGAGTTGGTCAACAGTAACCAACTTTTCTTCGTGTCGAAAAAATACCACCCAAAAGACGGCCGATGCAATAGCGGACATGGCATAAGTCCAACTTCTTCCCAAAAGCAAATTATAGTCCAAAGGTGCGTCAATCACTTCCACCTCAACAGACACTGTTTTCCCTGCCAGCTTAATCTCAAAAGCCGATAGGATACCATGTGGACGGAATGACCTTCCGTTGAAAGCAGTAAGCAGAGTGTTTGACAGGACTAGCTCTGGGGATCCAAGAGCTTTCCAACATGACAAGGACATAACGCATGTAGAAGCACCCTCATCAACAACTGCCCTTCCAATGGTATTTCCACCATGGATGACATCTATTGATAAGGCTATATGGTAAGGTAGGTGAATTTTAACATCAGATAAGGGAAATTTTTCCATGGGACTCGACGAGTCCATGCTACCTAAGGCTGCTATGAGGGCATCCCACTAGGAAGGATAGCTCTGTAACACCTCTAAAGCCGACATTGCACAAGGGGTTTGGGCTAAGTCTTCAACCACAGAGTAGTTTGAAGAAACCCTAGCATTAGGGTTATGCAAGGTCTTTTTAAAGACACATTTCGGTATCTCAGGCATAGGTTCAACAGGCTTCTCAATTGTGAGAGGGTTAGAAGTTTCACCTATAGACTTACCCTTCTCAGAAGTATCTTTTTCATAATTTTTATTCCTAGTCTGTAGCAAATTCAAAGATCGAACCATGTTGATATAGTTAGGGTCAAGGGCACCGTAAGTGCCCCCTGCTACATTAGAAGCTGAAGCAGAGTTCTACCCTTGGGGAAATGGATCCTTCAGGACAGTCGGTTGTTGAGCTTTAATCAACTTCTGGGCTTGTTCCATAAGGGGACAAAGGTGAGTGAGGTGATCATCGTGGCACAACTTACATGGGAATTTGACCTTTTTCTTTTCTTTCTTGCCCCCATCAGCATTGTTCGCGGGTTTTTGCTTGTTTTGATTTCCCTCCCCTTTCTTTCCTCTCTTCTTCTTCCCACTGGGCTGCTAATTTCCCTTCTGAGAGGTTTGTGCAAAAACATTTGCACTTTGGGGGGAGGGGGCAGCCTTTGCTACCTCCGCCGTAGAATGCTTGATAGATAGCTGATGAAGCTGTTTGGCCAAAGACTCTACAGTGGGAGATTTTATGAACCCAACCACACCATCGACATGGGGTCCAGGCTTAGGTTTCTCTGTATCATGGGTAGGCATCTGTGCCTCAGGGATAATCTCATATAAGATCCCCGATTGTGAATAAATCAAATCCAATTGTTGGGCCCTGAGAATGGCTTCTTCCTCATTCGTCACTCCTGAAGTGGATACGTCCTTAGATATGTAAGGAAACAGGGATTTAAGGAATCACTCTAGTAAGCACTCAGGAGGAATAATGGCTTTTATAAGGCTCTTTTGCCTCCTCCACCCTTGGATATGATCCGAGATGTGGGTAGCCTTGTTCTACCTAAAGGTAGATAACAAGTCCGTTCCGAAATCGTATCGGACCAGAAGCTAAAAGTGGCTAAGGAATGCACTAGCCAAGTCCCAAAAACTATTGAACGCAGCAGAAGGTAACTCAATGTACCATTTTGCTGCAGTATTCATTAAGTTTCTTTGGAATAGCCTCAACCTAACTGAATATTCATTCAGCGAATTAGAAGAAAACCATAAATGAAAAGTGGTGGCATGAGCCCTAGGATCTTAACCAACTTTGCCCTTGAATTTAGGGATGTCTAATGGCAATTTGGTGGGAACAGGTGGCCACGAGGGGTCATGCCTCACCAGATCGTTCATTAATTTTGACAAATCTGGCAAGTTTAATGTTTCTAGAAAAGGAAGCTTGGGTCGCAATGGGGCACTAAAAGTGCCAGTCTGGGGATTAGAGGGACTTGGCCCCGAATACCCATATGTAAAGGTGGGGTTTCCCCCTCCCGTCGGTTGCGAAGTGGATGGATTACTTTGAAACATATTCCATCCGTAAGCCACGGGATTATGAGTAGGAGGTGCATTATATGAGGTTCGGACCATCCCAGTTGAAACTGGGGTTTGAAAAAAGGGAGCAGGTGTCCCTCCGCTAAACAAAGAAAAGGGAGAGCTCGTGAACGAGGCCGAGACCGGAGTTTGGAAACATTTCCCGTAAGAGGTAGTGTTTCCAAACTGCACTCCTACATAAGAAGGTGATGGGCCTACGTATGGAGTGGATGGGGGAATATGCCCCCCATTCCAAGGAAATATTTGGATGAAAGTGGAGGATCCTACCGGACCGCTCTGGGCAGTGTGTGCAAAGGAAGAAGGAACAGTAGGTATACTTGGGATCCCAGTAATCATGTCACCAGAAGCACCTGCTAGGCTTATGGGAACCGACGGTTGGACCACCCAACTCGCTAGAGTCAATGGCATAGTAGGTATTCTAGATATAGGGGTACTTACCCGGGGAGGTAGTACCCCTTCAGCTGGAAAGGCTGAGGTGAAAGAAAAAGAGATTTCTCCCGTAGTAGACATTATCCTTCCCACAGGGACACCTAAAATAGGTGAATCAAAAGGCCTAACCTGGATGATCACAGGATCGTTTAAGTCAGCCAAGGGTGTGTTAAAATTCCTTGCAAACTCATCAGCCTGCAATTATTCTATCTCAACTGTATTAAAATCAAAACGGTTAGCTCTAAGTGTTGGTTCACCTGGAACTTCACTCACTCCTATCAGTTCAAATGAACCGTCTGTGTCCAATCTCCACCTTTGAGGTGGAGGTGGAGGTTCCAATGTGTTGAGAGGAGGAAGGTTTTTCAACCTTCATGACCTTCTAATAGGTTGGTCCTCCATGATTGTAAATTTGAAAATTCAAACCCTAAGGTCAGCTCAACACAGACAAACCACAGAGCAATCACTATGAAATTTCCTAGAGTCTCAACAGTCAGCAAGGGTAAAAGATATGCTTTCCTGAAGAAAGCTGAAGAACAGTTACTTGGCATCCTTGAAGAGGTTCTTAGGCACAAGAGGAGGAATCACCCATCACCCTCCTACACTTTCAATAAGGGTTACCTTCCAAGCCCGGCCCAAGGTGAACCAGAAATAGCCTTCCGGTTTACCTAGGTATGAACCCTAAATGTCAAGAGACTAAAGGATACCTTAGCTATACCAATAGTCTGGGGGGATGGTCGCAAGCCTAACTTGTACGCATGGGCAGGGTAGCTAAGCCTGAAACTTTGTCTAGGACAGAATCCCCAGATGCGTAAAAGTCCTAATTTACGTTTCGACAAGGAATCAAAGGGTTATCTCCTTAGTCCAATGCCTCCACGTGGCCTCATGCTTGACTCCCGTTTGAGAGGAGCTTCCCAAATACAATCGATAAAGATAAGGATTTACCTATCGAATGGTCCACTATTTCTGAATTTTAAAACTTATGGGGAGTTTACACTTCCTAGCCCACAAGTCTAACCTAAGCTAGTAGGTGAATGGCCCTTTAAAAAAAAAATTACTAGTAAATTTTAATTATTGCGTTCATTTTAAGGGCTATTTCTTTACTCAAAAGGAAGTGGAGTGAAGGACTATGATGTTTTTGACTCGATAAGAAATGTAAAAAGCAAAGGTGTATGTTTTCAAAGCAAATTATCACTACTAAAACAAACTTCTTTTTTTCTTTTTGTAAATATAAATTGATGAAAATGCAATGATAAAGAGAAAAGTAAGACTATGTTTTTGTAGTTTTTTGAGATTATATTTTAAAAACTGAAAGTAAAACTACTCTATGCAAAATCACATGCAAAATCTTCAAAATTTTTTCTTTTCACTTTTTAAAATGCTCAAAGACTACTATGCACCTAAATGCACAAAACTTGAGTATGCTTGAATTCAATCAACTGTATAAAGCAAACAAAGTGAAGTAAAACAGATTAATAAGACCAAATATCAACCAACAAGGGAAGACTTGGAACCCTAGCTTGGGTGGGCACAATGATAAGAAATCACTGAGATCACACAAAGGTAAGTGGCAAACAATCACTATCCAAAGATAGAATGGGAAAAAGAGTGTCCAGAACCCTGATCACTAATTCAGACAACCAACACTTAAACCTATAACCCAAAACAGGCAAATCCACTTCAAATTGCAAACATAAGACAATCCAAACAAAAGGAACTCAAGGGATTTACAAGAAAGAACAAGGTGTGTCCAACAAGGTCAACAAACTGACAGTATAATGCTTATAAGGAAGACCAACCAGCAAATTTTTTTTATAAAGGGACAGGGACAAGCAAACCCTAACCCAAAAATTCAAATGCTAAGGCTTGTATGTGACTGTGTATAAGGGTAACCCGCATACTGTATGCAAATATCCTAGAGAGCAACCTGTGTATGCAGGCCTCTGTACGTGACTGTATGCAAGAGAAACCCATGTACAGGTACAAAATTTTCTAATAAAAATAAAATTTCTCAAGGTCTTCAAGCGCTATCCTAAGCATGAACCAAGACAAGATACCACACACAAACTCAAGGCAAAGACTGGGCAACAGTAAACAGAAATAACCCATAGCAGTCTCGGCTTCCCAACGTAGTCGCCAGTTCTGTTGTTCAGGAATAAACACACCGAGGGTCTGGGGTTACCAACGTACTCTTAAAACTTGTAGACAATCAGCTTTAAAGTACATAAAGGAAATAGGAAGATATAATGGACTCGCTCGATTAAAAACGGCTGATCCAAGCTTTGTCTTCTCCCACTCTGCTCCTCTCCAAAGCTTTCAGGGATGCACCTCCTTCACCTGCGAAAAGAAAATCCTCCAAGTACAATCTTATACACGTATATATGACAAGTTAGATAAACAATATATAGAGTTCTTAATCATAAATATTCATCAAACCATGATACATGAAAGAGAGTCAACACAAAGTTGGAAGAAGGATTCTCTTTATTAACAATAGTGAATGAGATAAGTGTACAACCCAATGCCTGAAACAAGGACTCCTATGCAACCAGAGGATTCTGAGTTCTGTTTCTCCAAAGACTTCTGAAGAAATACCACCAGCATAAATTTGCTCTCCAAGTATGATTGATTAATGCCCTCCCCAAGGCCTCTATCTATACTTAGGAAAATATAGCAGTTTTGAAGGTTGAGGAGGTTGAGACACTTAAGATAGTTAATGTTTAAGGCTTAACAAATATCCATTAATCGTGTTTTATTATTTTTAATGTCGAATGGAGGCATACGCGAGTATTGATACTGGCATCCCGTGTATGACACGCGAGTTTCTATAAGGGAAACCTGCGTACAGATCTGTACGTGGGTTGCAATGACAATACTCGCGTACAGTATGCGGTATGCTATGGAGATAGTCACATATGTATGCGAGTTGCTGTGGAAAGAGTCACATACAACAATCAACATGTAAAAAGGTAAAAATGGCAAGCTAGGTGGATAGTGAATGCATTTCATGTCCTTCCCATCTATAGGGTTTTAGGCAACCTTCAATCCATAAGTGTCTGTTTGTGTAAAAACAATTGCAGTGTCGACACTCGGATGGAGAAGTGCCATTTGGGTTGATAACAATCCTTGAGGCTCCATTATTGTTTCACCATTCCTGCTGAAAAGGTGCACTCCTCCCACTTTGTAGAAATAATTTTTCTAACCTGTGTCATTTAACATCTTCATTCTTTTTTTTTGTTTCACAAGAACCACCCCATTTTGGATGGAACATGTACAAACCCTTGGCCAGTATCCAATGTGGCCAAAGTAGGTATGAAAACCCTGGGAAGTATCCAAGTGGCCAAGGCAGGTATGAAATCCCTAGGAAGTATTCAAGCGATAGGATTCAAAACTGGGCAATTGTCGTGAACTTGCCCTGGTATACCACTAGACTACAACAGACCAACATTGAAAAACTTCATTTCTTAATATCAAGTTTCATACAAAACCATTGTAACAGAGTACCAACAGTTTGATTACAACAATTATATGGCCAAACCATCATTGAACACTCATTCCTTAATATTAAGTTTGATCCAAAACCACTGAAATAGAGTAACAATTGTTTAATTAAATCAATTATATGGACCAACCAACATTAAACATCTAACTCCTTGGTATCAAGCTTGATACAGAGCCATAGTAATAGAGTAACAACTAATTGATTGCATCAGTTAATATGAACCAAACAGCATTGAACATCCTCATTCATTGACATCAAATTTGATACAAAACCACTGTGACAAATGTTTGTTTATATAAAAACCAAAATTGAATATCCTCATTCCTTATCAAACCACAGTAACAGAGTAACAACTGTTTGATAATTGTTGTAATATATACAACTAAAAGTGGGGCACCATAAAGATCTTCTAGATCTAAAAACCAATACCAGGACTATTTGTTATTTTACTCGTTGCAAAAAAGGGCTAAGACTATTGAAAAGTATAACACTAAACATGCTACCCAAGAACTAGAATGTAGCAGTATGATGTGTTCCTCGTGGAGGACCACACCTTAACCTTAGATCTAAGGAAAATCAAATTCAGATATCTCATATATAGGGTTATTAAACATATGATCCTACAATATTTCTATAAAAACATGAGCCACATAAAGTGTTTACATTTGCTTGTATTTTAAAATCCTCACTACTAAAGATTTGGTGGCTTGCAATTCTTTGCTTATGTCATCCTTGTGTGCACCAACTTCAATGAAGCATAAGCAATCCTTTTTGGGTCCTAAGGCAATTTTAATAGCCTCTACAACCTCTTCTTCTGTTCTAACCTGCATAGAGAGAAGCAATGATGTTAAATGATAAAACAAATAATATATTAAGCTAATGTTTGAGATATTTCAGCAAACACGGAATTATATGGACTTATCGAGCATAGGTTATTTTCTTGTTTCACTAGTCCCTTAATTGGTTGAGCAACACAGAATCAGCTAGTGAAAGTAACAACTACAAAGGTTCCTTAGAAAAAATACAGTTGTAACTCAACTGACAAACTAGTTTGTAATGTCAACAGTGCAACAGATACCTCGAAAAGGGATAAAACTAGAAAAATTCTACCAAAATGATACTGAGTTCTGACCAATAAAAAGGGAACCCCCCTCAAGTCTACAATAATGTAGTTTTTAAGGAAAATTAGTTGGTTAAGAAGTGGGCCTCAACAAATGGGAAAAAGGACAAGCACCATAATAACACAATACCTTATGCACAAATACTACCCTATCACAAAAGAAATAAGAATCCCTTGTAAACAGGTTGGCCATGCTATGAATATATAATAAAAAAATACCTTCACAGTCCAGCATTTCCCTTCACCATTATGAAGGGAATATACTAAACCAGTGTAGTTTCAATTCTTTATGGCATTGTATGGTCCATCATGAATTTCGACCTCTATAGTGTATCCCCCATTATTATTTAGAAAAATGATGGGATTCTAGCCATATCGAATCATGGTAGACACGTCCTGGAATGTGACCTGTTCAAATAAGGAAGAATACATTCAAGGATAAAAACTCACTAATATTTGGACAAGATAGATAATTCCAAGGAATTCAATATTTCATATCTTATAGAGATTGGTAATCACTTGTCATTATTCACTAAAACATTATTACAGAGTTAGAAAGAAAAACACTTGTATCTGCACCTGGAAGCTTCCATCACCAATAGATGAAATCACACGCTTGTCAGGCATTGCTTGATCATATCCCTGTCTTTCTCCTATAGACCAGCCAATTGATCCATACTGCATTTGGAACTCATACCTGCCAAACACACATTTAGCACAAGGAACAAACAACTTGCAAATATGCAGAAATTTATACCTGCAAATAGAGAGCACCATGACAGTATATCACTTATAACAGAACAATCATTTCTCTTTCATCACTCATTTTTTATTTTATTTTTGGTGTTATTGTTATTTTTCTATTGATTAACCGTAACCTATGTTGGCATGAAATATTTTGTTGAAAATTAGGCATACCTATGCATTTAATCCCTCTGAAGTTTCCTAAACTGATGGAATGGAACAGAGAAAATTTCGTTCCTGCCCATATTATTCTAAACACACCTAAAACTTAACATTTTCTTATGTGATTCATATTTTGCTAAAAAGGGTAAAGGGTTCTTTCGCTTCATAGAGAAAAGATTGCAGCCATAAATGATATGCAATAATATTGTAAAAAAAATTATGCAGAAGTAATACTCGACAACCAAATGGTTTCCACCTATTAGAATTGAGATCATGATATTTAGGGATTTATACACTGCCGCAAACTAGACCTCACAACCAATATGGGATAGCACACAAAAGAGGAGATTTTTCACTCAAAAACTGTTTCAAAGCATTAATTTGACAGTCCATCCAAATTTTTAAGACAACAAACAATAATAACCAATGGCCTGTTGTGGAAGCAAAGCTTCCCAAATATTTCTTGAAATGAAAAAGAAAAATCTTTTGGTGTTTCATTGAAAAATACAAAAGTACAAAAACGCCAGAAATCCCAAAGATACAAATAACAAGCTACCTCTACTACTAAATCATACCTCTTCCATGACAGCCACGGTTAACAGTTCGATCTAAACGTGCAGAGCCCCTACTTTTATTAAGAACACCCTTAATGGCTTGATCAAAAGGTGTGGGTTGCTACCATGTTTTGATAGCATGTTGAAAAATTGGACAGACTAGGAAATCTAGGACTTGTCTCTGGCATGTGAGCTTCTCTGTTGCTGATATACATTTCATGATGGACACCCTTAGCGTTCAATCTAAATGTGTGGATTTCTACCTCCAACATACTCAAAATATTCTAGTATTCTAAAATGCTGAATAGTAAGCCAATGTTCGTCCCAAATCAACTCAACTATTTGAAATCATTCCTAAAAACACAAAATCAAAGCACAATGCAGTTCTAGCCACGACGATCTTCATTCCTTATTCATGAACGAATCCAAGGGCCAAGATTATGGGCAATACAAATGGAAAGTATATTTCATTTATTCTTGAGAACCATATCAAAATAATGTTAACACACCAATCCCAAGGATTCTATTTCATTGATAATAAATTGGTTTAGTCAATGCTCAATTAATTGATCTTCAACCCAAATTGAATGCTATATACACTACCTTAAGCAAAAAAAAGTATAATAATAAAAAATGAAAATGTATGCCATGTGTATAAATAAAAATATACAGTGAAAATGAAGTAAGTATTTAGTGGAACAAAGGTCAAGTATGATAATAAAAAATGAAAAAATCTACAATGTGTAAAAATAAAAATATACAATGAAAATGTGGTATGTATTTCGTGGAACAAGGGTTAGACTGTGTGTTGTGTGGTGTAACGATATCTTGTGGTGGTTTAATTCTCACATATTTGGGAAGCTTGGATTGACTATGTATTCCCAAGGTGAAATAACAAAGTTTAACATTACAGTGAATTTTTGTTATTTTGTCAAACCAATAATTGACAATAAACGAACATTGGTGTGCAAATTTTTAATCAAAATACACATTGTATTTTCACTGAGGTAGGTAGGCATTTCCGCAAACAAATAATTTACAATAAACATGCGTTTTCATGCAACTTTCTTTTAAAGAATATCTGAAAATTGGATAAAAGTGATGAAGTTTTGTTTGACGAAGGATCATTCTAGTGATAATTTTCTTCTTTAGCAAAGTATCATCATTTTTCAAGCATGGATAAGAAGATATCAACTTTTTGGATTTTATCCAATTCTGACTAGAAATATCCCAGATCATGAACAAGGGAAGATGGAGCTGAGGCTTTTAGAACATACCTGTGGCTCTGTATTGATATTTTTCTCACTGCACCAAAAACCAGAGCTGCACTCAATGGCCTCCAAGGTCCAAACTGCTTCAAATCTTTGAAATCCACACAAGCTGTAACTCCTCTAACTGAACTATAATGTACAGACCTCAATCAAGCCCCCCCTACATTTATTGGGGTTAAACATCCAATGCTTTATAAACCATATATGATTGAATTGAGTGCAAGCCTAAACCACGAATCAACAGTCCCAAAAGCTTGATATTACTGAAAACCTGAATTTTATGACAGAGAGCAAAGGATTTTGTGATTCTAAAAAGGAAGAAAACCCGCAAAGGCCCGAGAGATTGCAGAGGTAAGTTGTTTGATAATGAGAAATGGATGTCTAAGAGGATCAAGTATATATGGCCTTCTAGGATTTCAATCAACCGAATTGAAACACGGAATTTCAAACGCGATATTTTCTCCTCTGTGTCTTATCTCTTCATTATAAACAATGGCTGATGTAGTAGTTGCATGGGCGGTGCCTCCAGCTACTAAAATTTAAATGCCATCACGCACCGTGAAGAGGAGAAGGGAACTCATCACGCCGAAAATATGACAAGGCAAGAGAACCTGGAACCCAATCAATGGAACCCAGCCACAATCTAACAACTCAGCACTCAGCAATCAATGTGGCCAACAACCCTGCACCAGTTCAGCCCAGAAATTGGATTTATGAATTAATTTCAATAATGTAAAACCCATATTTTTAGCAGTAAATATTTCTGGATGGCCATATTGCGCCCTGGTTTGCAAGCAAGTGGAAGAAGATCTCTCCAAATGGGCTCATACTTTTGAATAAAATCGAGCTAGCTACAAAACCCAGAAATGGTTTCTCCAGAATCACAACCACCAGAGAGTTATCGAAGGGTAATTTTGCCAACTTTTGTCAAATGTGCGCTTTCTGAGTCAACCATTTTTCAAATATAGAAATTGGTTTTATTGGTTCAGGGGTTTGGGGATTCAGTTTTATCCACTCCCCGCTGATTTTTCATGTATAAATAGATCCCCATAGGGCTTAAAAGATATGTTACTGCTGTTGTAAGAATTTTCATTTTTTAATATAAACATTGTTCTACTCCTCTGCATTCTTGGCTTTGCATGAACCCAGCCATTGAATAGTTCGTAAGGATAGATCGTTGTTATCTGGGAGGGCCCCTCAGTGGCAGCGTGAATAATCCATTGTGTTCATAGAATCAAATAAGTAGTGTGTTTTTCATTTCTGTTGTGTGTGAATCAAACTGTGAATGGTGTAGTGGTTTAGTTTCTATATTTTCTTTGTCTAGAATAAATTTCCTTCATGTTCCAAAGATTTTTGTTACAGCTGTTATGTGTGAAAGAGATCTCAGTATATATTTACTTCATTTTGATAATCCTGATTTATTTTCTGAAACATTTTCCTTTACAGTATACATTTGCATATTGCTTGTTTTAATGTAAATTCGCATACTGATGGATTCTAGGTAGTATAGCTTAGTTTATTTCATTTTTTTGTGTAAGAGAATAGAACTTAGTTTTTAATTTCAATAGTTTCATTTTGATTTCAAAGATGCAGTAGTGTTAAGTTATTTATATGGTTTGATAGAAGATAGGTTAGGATATCCTAGAATAATCTAGACTTTATTATGCACAGATAGTGTTTGCATCTCACAAGCTACCTTCCTAGGTTTACAATTAAGTGTTGAATTAGATAGCATATATTTTCACCAACACGGATTCAAAGGTGATGGAACACCACTAGACATAGAATCAATAGCTAGAATCGGTAATGAAAATTAAAGGTTCCCATCAACGAAGGATACATTTCAACACCAATGTTCTCAATTGTCGACTGAGAATTGTCAATTACTGGGATAGTGGGACCCGAAGATGCCGAGGAACCAGAATTATCAAACGAAAATTGAGTTATCATCATAACTTTATCTTCGTAGGGAAAACACACAACATGAAATACTAACGATATGATCGCTTTCATAGAATCAATCCAGTTCTAACCAAGTAACGAATTATAGTCAAGGGACACATCAACCACCTTGAACTCGACTGACACGATATTCCCCCCCAGTTGGACTTGAAGGGAAAGCTTAATTCCATGCATTATAAAGGGATGCCCATCAAAATTTGTCAGTGTATTCATGGATTTAGAAAACATGCGAGAGCCAAGGCCTTTCCAACATGTAAGAGACACCATAGAGTCCACAACACCTTCATCAATAACAGTATGTTTAACGTTGTTGTTAAAACACTCCACATGGGCTTGAAAATCCACATGGTAAGGAAAGGAAGACTAGACATCACTAGTATCGAACTTGATGACACTAGGGTCGTTCAGGTTAGTTGCTCCTAAAGCAGCTAGCAACACTTTCCTCTGGGATAGACAAGTTTGAAGCACTTTGAATGTTGACATCACACATGGATTCTATCCCAATTACTCAATGATAGATAATATTGGGCAACTCGAGCATTAGTATTATGCCCCAAATGCTTCAAGTCCCATTTGTATACATGGTATAATCTCAGGCTTGTCAATATACAAAGGAATCTCCAGAGGAAGAGGATTTTTACCCATGGTAGGTTGTGACAACCCATAATCATATGAACTGGTTACAACATGAACAACTGACATCATATTGAGACAACCATGATCAATTTTTGTGCCTGTTGGTTTCTTACTCTCACCAACACCACTTCTGGTGGCTGAATTCCTTAAAGTCGTGTTTTGATTACGTTGTGGACGGGGACTAGTCAGCACATTTGGGCTCTGTGTCATGAACTTAGATGCTTCATAAATTATAGGAAACAAGTACTGAAGGTCTCCTCTGCAAAGCTTACATGGGAATTTTACCTTCTGTTTATCCTTCTTATCCCCCCCAACATTTTCGTCATTCTTGTCATAATAAACGTTCTCCTTTTTATTTCCACCCTTCTTATTATTTCTCCCCTTTTTCCTATTCTGTACAGGTTTCTATTTACCCTTTTGGTTTGATGATTACACAGAATGTACATCCGTCGATTGGGTGGGTTGGACGAAGCCACAACTTGCCCGGTCGCAGAAAAGTTAAGCGACAAATTCTGCATTTGATGTGTAACTGAGTCCACAACTTTCACACTTGCAAAGCCAACAATGCCATCAACATGTGGCCCAGGTTTAAACTTAGGATCATGATTTGAACTCGGAGAGTTAGGGATGATGTCATAAAGGAGCCCAAACTGAGCATAAATCAGGTCTAACTAATGAGCTTGAAAAATGACATGTTGCTCGGTTGTCACTCCGAATATTGAAACATCCTTCAGGATATAAGGAAGTAAGGACTTAAGGAACCACTCCAATAATAATTTAGGTGGAATGTTGGCCTTAATCATTCACTTTTGTCTACACCACTCTTGAATATGATCAAAAATATGGGTGGCCTTGTCTTGCCAAAAGGTCAAAAAGAGTTTGGTACCAAAATCATAGCGAACTGACAATTGAAAGTGATTAAGGAAGACCATGGCCAAGTCATTAAAGGTCCAGTATGTGCCCCCAGGAAGCTCTATATACCAATTCATGGCTGAACCCATAATGGTGCATTGAAATAGTCATAATCAAACAAAATCACGATTCAAGAAATTCGAAGAGTGCCATAGATGAAAAGTCGTAACATGAACACTAGTATACTCGCCATTCTTACCTTCAAACTTCAGAACATCTGAAAGGAATTTGGTGGGAACAAGAAGCCATGTCGGATTGTGACACACCGGGTCATTCGTGAGTTTTGATAGGTCGGGAAAATTCAATGTATCTAAAAACGAGACCCTATTTTGCGCCATGTGATTCTATGCTCCTTGGAAATATTGGTTATGATATGGAGGTTTCTGGTAAAGGCCATGACCTTGACCAGTCACATAGTAATTCCCCCCCCATATGATACATGCCAGGATGCATGGGTATTTTCATATGGAGTATTCCTTAAGAAAGTGGAACCATATAACCAACATCACTCATTTGGTGTACTAGTTGAACCCCAAACACCCAGGGAGGCATGTAACATCCATACACAAGGACACCAGATGACAGGGTAACCGTGTAACCAAAGGGATCATACCCTCTTAAGGGTCCACTCGAAGTAAGGGGAGGATTCACCAGGAAAAACACATTTGAAGGGATAGGAATATAGGACGATGGGATGAATGATGGTATATAAGTTGTAGACCCAATTTTCACATATCCACCACCAACCAAACAAGTATTTCCACTAGTGAGAGGTACTTACGGCATATAAGGAGGGATATGACCCCCTCCAACCTGATATGCAATGTAAGGGGCAAATGTCCCCCCCAGTACAACACTAACGTCACCACTAGGAACATAAACGAATGATGATATATTAGCTGAAAAATTCAGCATGCCAAACATAAACAGACTCGTGGTTAAGGGAATGGTCTAACGCTCAGTACCTGACCGCCTTGAGGAAAAATTGGGTATGTGATATGAAGAGAATGTGAATTCAAAAGGACTTGTCCATATGAGGTGAGAAGGACTAGCATCATGTAAGATGGTACAAATCAGAGTCCTTGGAATCCATAAGGTGGTGGTGGAAGAAGCCCCATGTGCTTCCTCTCCCACTGTAAATGAAGGGAATGGAAGGATATTTGAAGTATTAGATAAAGTACTCATCCATAAGGGCCTAATAAGACCCCTATGGGAATTAGGAACAGTCTCGTGTCTCCGCATCTTGTAAAGATCCTGAGTAGGATCAAAAGGAGATAAACCTGCTAATCGACGAGACCAACGAGGAGTCAAAACTTGATCCACAGTGACTTTACAAAGATACTCAACTAACCATGATCCCTAAGGCCAACTATAAAACACAAAGCACACCCCTAAGTAAGCTAGGACAAATGCGCACAAGTAAGGAATGAGGACAAATGAGCTCCCAAATGTAGCAAGTATGTCTCACCTAGTAGAGGCTGGAGAGTCCCATACACTATAAGTAGAGGTGTGTAGCCAATCATATTGTTCCTCAACTTCAACGCATAAAGCGGTTCTGTCATCCTAGCCCTACCTGTCTAGGACACTCACAAAATAACCTCTACAATTACCCCCTACGATAAATAGGAAAAGAAACTAAGGTTGCATCAATATAACCAATGCTTAAGAAGATAGTCATAGGAAGGATCTACTGTATGGGAAGGGTAACTAAGCCCGAATCTTGAAAGAACCAAAGCTGCCTTAAGAGGCCCCATATATGAATAAGATCATGGAAATATATTTGGGGCTCGCTGAAGGTAGTGGAGGGATATCCCCACCATCAACATACGTCTTTCCTCGTGATTAACTCCTATGTAAGAGGATCTCCTCGAGAACACCAATTATAGCAAGTATTTATGCTCTCCCTGATCAGACACCTAAATAGTTTACTTTTTATATCCTTGGATAAGTATAATCACAAAATCCTATTCCAAGACTCTAAAACCTAATCTTGTTGGTGCACCCTATAAAATAAAAATGTTTGAATTATTTTTAAATTAAAGCGTTCATTTTAAGAGGTTGTGCTTACCAAAGGAATATGGCCATGAAACTAGTGATGTTATGACTCAACAATAAAAACAAATATTCACACCTAAAAACAATGCCAAGTGTAATATGTTTTCCAAATGAAAATACGGTATGCCACTAAATGAACTACATAATGTTATCAACCAAAATGGCACTTCTTCGTTCGAGTACTGACATCCAATATGTCAAGATACAAAAGGACAATGGGATTGAAGTTTCCCAAACACTATAGATGTACATGACTGCTGATACATGATCTCTTGACCAGCTTCATATATTTTCATTTGGATATTAGGGTTGCACACACGACTATTTGCATTGCAACCCGTGTGTCACACATGGCTATTTGCATTGCAACCCGCATGTAAATTGAACACGTGAGTTTCCTTTGAGCAAGGATCGTGTCATACGTTCCTTTCCTATATACACACTCACGTGTACCTTAATACAATGTTAAAAATAATAAATTATGATTAGTTGATATCATTTGAGCCTTAATCAATAACTATCTCAACTGTCTCAACCATCCTAACCTTCGAAACCACTCTATTTCCTCATGTATAAAGAGAGGGCATGGGATGGGGCTAATCAATCATTCTTAGAAGAGAAAATTTATGTTGGTGGTATTCCTTCAGACCTCTTGGAGTAGCAAAACTCAGTGTCCTCGGTTTGCATAGGGGTCCTTGTTTCAGAACTTGGGTTGTAATCTCACCATTCTCTATTTATGAATAAAGAAAGTTCTTCTTCCAATCTTTGTATTATTTGTTTATCATGTATGATGGATTATGAATGATTTCAATTATGTTATTATGAATATGCATTTCACTAAACATTTATATATATATATATATATATGAGACATTACTGGAATAATTTCTCTTTTACATGTGAATTTGAGAAGCCCTGGAAGCTTTGGAGGAGACTGGAGGAGAAGATCAAGCTTGGATCAACTGCCATAAACCGGGTAAGTCAAGCCTTCTTCCTATTCCTATTTCATTTTCTAGATAAGCCGATTGTTTGCAAGCATCTTAGTAAGTTTGTAACCCCAGAGACCCTAGGTTACAAGGGTGCATTGTCTTGAACAACAGAACTGGCGATTCCACTAGGGAGTCCAGCCTACTGTGGGTTCGTTCTTTAGGTTCCCTTAATAGGATTTCCTTCTTTTTATCCTGTGTGTGTTTAGTCTTTCATTCCTTTGATTTATAGTTTGGCTTGTTCAGAACCTGGTTGATGGTATTTTTTCTTTGAAATTTTTTTAGTAGCACACGTGGTTTGTCTGTATAGACAGTCCCGTGTTCCATTGTGTACACGCAGGTGTCCTTTTGGACAGTCGCGTGTCATATGCGGGTTGTCTGCATAGACAGTCGCATGTTTCTTGTAGTAGTATTTTGGTCCTTTAGGGTTCTCGTGTCCCTGTTTTTGGATTTTGATTCCTTTTGGAGGTTCTGTTGTTAACATGAATTTGTGAGTCTGAGGTCTGTACTTCACATCATTCACTTAATTTCTTCAAGTTCTTGAGCTTTTTGTGTTTGGTTTTCTTGCATTAGTGAGTTTATTTGGTCCTACTACTTGGTTATTAAGTCTGAGTGTTTGTGTTCTACCTCAGTGATCAAGTCCTTGAATGCTTTATACTCTGTACCGCTTCCTATAGTCTCTGTTTGTCACTCTTCTCTTTGTGGATCTAGTGAACTTTTAAGTTTCTTAGTTTCTCCAAGTCGGGGTTTGTTCTAGTCTTATTCCTCTTAGTTGAAGTAGATCACTTTGGGATCCTTTTTCCTCATTTCACTGATGTATTCTTAGATTAGTCAAATTTGCTCAAGTTTGCATTTATTTGCATTGTAGTTTTTGAAGTTGTTCTAAAAGAAAAGACAAAAATATTTTGCATTAGGTTGCATGTAGTATTTCTTTTCGTTATTTTTCAAAGAAAATTTCAAAAATTCTTAAAAAGTCTTGTAGTTTCTCATACTTAGTTTTAAGTCCATTAACTTACTTTACAAAAAGAAAAGAAAAAGTTGGCTTAGTAGTTGCAATTTGCTTTGAAAAATTACTTTTATGCATCATTTTTTCTTTCTTTTATTGAGTCTATAACACCACATAAGTTTCATGTCATTTTCCTCTGACTAAAAACAACCTATTAAAAAGAACGACATAATTAAAAATTATTAGTAATTTTTCTTTTTTAGGCTCCTACACCAACTACGTTAGGCTAGGTTTGTGGATTAGGGAGTTTTAAATCTCCACGAGTAATTGATTTCAGACATAGTTGTCCAATCACTAGGTAAATCCTCCTCTATGTTGATTGTATCTGGGAAGCTCCTCTCAAACGGGAGTTAACCACGAGGCTGCGTGAGGACCTAGACTGAGGAGATAACCCTCTGATTCCTTGTTCAAGTGTAGACCAAGATTTTTATGCATCGGGACTTCTCTCAATACCACCTCTTGGGCCTCGTGCAGTGCCAATGTTGATAGGGTTTTAGGCTTTGCTACCCTGCCCATGCATACAAATTAGGATTGCGACTATCCCCCCAGAATTTCAGTATAGTTGCGGTAGCATTTAGTCTCTTTGACATTTAGGGTTCATACACAGGTATACTGGAAGGATAATTATGTTCTACCTTGGACGGGCTTGGAAGGTAACCCCGGTAGAAGGTGTGGGAGGGCGGTTGGGTGATTCCTCCGCTTGTGCCTAAGAACGTATATGGGGATACCAAGTAACCATCTATTAGCTTTCTTCTGGAAGGATACCCACTTGTCTGTCTGGATTTAGGATATTTTTTAGTGAGTGTTTTGTGGTTTGTTTGTATTTAGTCTGCCTTTAGGTGTGTGAAGAGTCATTTTTTAGCCGTGGCGGACCAACCTCTCATAAGGTCAAGAAGGTTGGAAAACCTTCCTCCAACTTTTACAGTGGAGCCTCAACCGCCCCCTCAAAGGAAGAGATTAGATACTGACGGTTATTTCAAAGCTATAGGAGTAATCGAAGTTCCAGGTGAACCGAAACTTAGGACAAATCAGGTTGATTTAACCGCAGTAGATATTGAATACTTGCAGGATGATGTGTTTGCAAGAAACTTTACCCCCCTCTTACTGACTCGAACGATATTGTGATCATCCAATTTCTTCCATTCACTTCACCTGTGATTGGTTTTCCTATGAGCTGCATTATGGCAAGCTCTGTGGAGGGTATATCTACCCCCACCTCGGTCATGTTGGCTGGAGGAGTGCCACCTTCCCCTGTTGGTACTCCTATACCAAGTGTACCTACTACACCTTTATCACCAAGTAGTCTGGTGGTTCAACCATCGAATTCCTCAAATGTAGTAGTTCCTTCTAGTGGGGTTGTCACTGGGATTCCCAGTGCACCTTTTGATTCACCCTCTTTTATGCATACTTCTCAGAGGGGTACTATTGGATCCTCTTCATTTGTCCAGGGATTCCCATGGAATGGGGGGCGCATTCCTCCATCCAATCCTTCTGAAGGCCCTACACTTGCATATGTGGGGATGCAGTTTGGAAATAAAAACACTTATGTTCAAGGTTTCCAAACTCTAGTTTCAGCTTCGTTTACGAGCTCTCCTTTTTCTCTTTTTAGCCGAGGGATACCCACTACAGTATTTTAGACTCCAGTTTCATCTGGAGGGGCTCAAACTACTTATACTACACTGCACACAAAATAATCCATTGGCTTATGGGTGGAATCCATTTCAAATTAGTCTGACTACTTCACCACCAGCAGCTGGGGAAAACCCCACCTTTACATTTGGAAACCAAAGGGAAGGTCCTTCTACCTCCCAAACTAATGCTTTTCAAGCTCTGGTTAGGAAAAAATGGTGAAGATCCAAGTTACCCTCGGACATTCCCAATTTTGAGGGAAAAACTGGTGAAGATCCAAGTATCCATAGTGACCACTTTTCATTTATGGTGCTCTTCCAACTCACTGAACAATGACACTATTCGGTTGAGACTATTCCAAAGAAATTTTACTAGTGTTGCAACAAAGTGGTATATTGAATTTCCCTCTATTGTGTTTGACAATTTTTGGAACTTAGCTAATGTGTTCTTGAACCACTTCCAGCTTCCTATCTGATATGATGTCGGCATAGACCTCTTGTCTACCTTTAGGAAAGACAAAGCCACTCACATTCCAGATCATATCCAAGAGTGGTGAAGATAGAAGAGGCTTATAAAATCCACCACCCCCCTGAGTTTCTATTAGAGTGGTTCCTTAAATCCTTGTTGCCTTATATATCTAAGGATGTATCAACTTCAGGGGTGACCACTGAAGAAGAGGCCATCCTCAGGGCTCAGTAGATGGATTTGATATAAGCTAAGTCTAGGATATTATATGAAATCATATCTGAGGCACTGCGGTCTACCCATAGTGTCAAGAAATAGAAGCCTGGACCCCATGCCGATGGCGTGGTTGGTTCAGTGAATTCTTCCACTATAGATTCATTGGCCAAGCAACTCCATGAGTTTTCTATCGATTAGTCTACAACCGAGGTAGCAAAGGCTTCCCCCTCACCCCAAAATGCAAATGTTTTTGCACAATCCTCCCAAAGGGAAATCAGCAACCCGGTGGGAAAAAGAAGAAGGGGAAGAAAGGTGAGGGAAACCAAAACAAACCTAAACCCAAGAACAATGTTGACAGGGACAAGAAGGATACTAAGAAAGTGAAATTTCTCTATAAGTTGTGCCAGGGAGATCATTTAACGCATCAATTCCCTCTCATGGATCAAGCTCAGAAGTTGCTCAAGACCCAACAACCGGCTGTCCCGAATGACCCTTTTCCCAAAATAATGATTACAACTTATGTTTATAATATAGCTAGGGGAACTTCTAGTGCCCCTCCTAACACAAATTATATCAACATGGTATGATCTAGTACCTTACTCCAGACAAGAAATAAAAATTATGAGACGAGGGCTCCTGAGAAGGGTAAATCTGTTGGTGAAACCTCTAACCCAACCCTCTCACAATCAAGAAACATGTTGATCCAATTCCCAAAATACCGAAAGGTATATTTAAAAAAGAATTTCACAACCCAAACTCTAGGGCTACTTCTAACTACTCCGTGGTAGAATATTTGGCCCAAACTCCTTGTGCGATGTCTGCGTTGGAAGTGCTTCAGAGTTGTCCTGTTCAGCGGGATTCCCTTTTAGCAGCTTTAGGCAGCATGGATTCTTCGAGTTTGATGGAAAAGTTCAATCTATCAGATGTTAAGATGTGCCTACCGCATCATGTGGCCTTATCAGTAGATGTTGTTCATGGTGGTAAGACCATTGGGCATATAGTTGTTGACGAGGGTGCTTCCACATGTGTTATGTCTCTTTCTTGCTGGAAAGTTTTAGGTTCCCTGGAACTAGTTTCGTCAAACACCTTGCTTACTGCTTTCGACGGGAGGTCTTTCCGCCCACATGTTATCCTACCATATTTTGAGATTAAGTTGGCAAGGAAAGCGGTGTCTATTGAAGTGGAGGTAATAGATGCTCCATTGGACTATAAATTTCTTCTAGGGAGAAACTGGACTTACTCTATGTGCATGATTGCTTCGGTCGTTCTCCGAGTAGTGGTTTTTCCACATGAAGGAAAGTTGGTTATTGTTAAACAACTCAATTTTGCTCGAAGGGGCTGTTTGGAAACGAATCAATCCACGATACCATTGGCTGATTAGGTCAAACTGGCTACAGAGAGCTTGGGGGATGAAATGTATTCATTGTTAATGGGAACATTTGATATCCCATCCCCAATAAATTATCTAGGTTCTACGAGTGTGGGTAAGTATATCGCAATGGTTGTCAATAGAACGGATCCTTGGGTCCTTCCTAGCCGTTACGAACCTCAGGTGTCCTTATCTGTAGTGGAAGTGGCTTACTAAGCTATCATTAACACCATTGCTAATCCAATTTCGACTCCTTCTATAGTATCAGAGGAGTTGGAAGAAGCATATCTTCCTGCTTGGGTAAAGAACTCTTTATATTTAGATGACTTCTTAGACATGGTTTCTCCTTAATTTGGACGAAGCCATTGTGGAAACCATGAGTGTGAAAGACAAGATTTGTGAATATCTTCACCATAGATCCTATTTCCTTCCAGAGCTAAGTAGAATTGAAAACTAGGAGTTCCACATGAGACTGGAAGATGATGTTGATCTATCGATTAATCCCTTTCCAAGGGAGGGAATCTTTGTCGAGGGTAATCTGGAAAACATTTCTATTACTATTCCTATTAACATCTCTGTGAACCCCGACGTCGTCAAAAATGCATATATTGGTTCAAACTGATCTCTCGAGGATATTGCTATCTATACTTCCTTATTTAAGGAGTTATGCGTCGTGTTTTCCAGGTCATATGAGGAGATTCCAAGAATTGATCCATCGATTGTTGAACATGAAATCCGAACCTATCCTGACGCTAAACTGGTTCAACAAAAGCTAATCCGATTCGACAAAAAGCTAAACCGGTTCGGCCAAAGCTAGACCGGTTCGACATGTTAACCTGCGTAAAGCGGCAACCATTAAGGCTGAAGTGGAAAAACTGTTGAAAGCTGGTTTCATCTACCCAATTGCTTTGACGAAATGGGTATCCAATCTTGTTCCCGTTGATAAGAAGAAAGGGACGATACGTGTATGTACATATTTTTGTGACTAGAACAAGGCATGTCCCAAGGAAAATTACCCCACACCTTTTATAGATCACATCATTGAAGCTTGTGCTGGGAGTGAATTTTTTTCATTTATAGATGGTTTTTTCGGGTATAATCAAATCCAATTTGAGATGGAAGACCAACATAAAATGGATTTTATTTTTCCATGGGGTACCTTTGCATACAAAAAAATTCCCTTTGGATTGAAACATGTAGGGGCTACCTTTCAGTGGGCAATGAATTTTTCCTTCCATGATATTAAGAACATTTTCGAGCCGTACCTAGATGATTTTCCTGTTCATTCTCGTAAGAGGATTGATCATCCAGATCATCTTCCCTTGATTTTTGAACGATGTAGACATTACAAAATACGCTTGAATCCCCATAAGTGTGTTTTTTGCGTCGAGTCAGGATGGATACTCGGCTTCATAGTTTCAAACAAAGGTATTCAGGTGGATCCTTTAAAAGTAGAGGCCATTGTAAATATTCATCCTCCTTGTTCTATCAAGCAAATTCAAATACTGCAAGAAACTTCTAACTTCCTTCGACGTTTTATCGTTAACTATGCTAAGATCACTAAGGGTTTCATGCGCCTGTTGAATCAGGACACTCCATTTGTATGGGATGAAACCGTACAACTTGATTTTGAGGAATTGAAGAAATATTTTCTATCGACTCCTTTGTTATGCCCACCGGATTACTCTCGAGATTTTATATTGTATCTGGCTACATCGGAATCGACCATTGGGGTAGTATTAATCCAAGAAGATGACAAGATCCAAGAGCATGTTGTCTATAACCTTAATCACGCATTGGTTGGTCCTAAACTTTGATACTCCCACGTTGAGAAGTTGCCTTTAGCATCTATTTATGCTGTGTAGAGGTTACATAACTACATCCTATTGAGGACCACTACAGTAGTGGCAGATGTTAATCCCTTTCAGTATGTTTTGTTCCGACGCATAATCGGGGGAAAATTCAATAAATGGATAGGCATTCTCCAGGAGTTTGACTTGGATTTCCAGTCTGCCAAATCTAAAAAGTCCTTAGTTTTTGCAGAACTTATTGCATAATTTCCAACGGAAGAGAATGTAGCGGTTGAGGAAGACTCATTCCCATATGAGTAGATTTTTCTGATCTCAACCTCTGATCCTTGGTACGGAGATATATTATCTATCTCTAGACTTTGAATTGTCCTGCATCCTTCTCGATGGAAGAGCGGTGTAAGTTGTGCGTACATGCGAAAAACTACCTTATCATCGAGGATACTTTGTACCGTAGAGGGGTAGACTCTGTTTTGTTTCGGTGCCTCACTCACGAGGAGGCCGAGCGTGTCCTAAATGATTCCCATAGCAGATCAAGTGGGGGACATTAATCTAGTTAGCAATGACCCAGAAGGTTTTACATGTTGGTTATTTATGGCCCACGATCTTTAAAGATTGTGTGGAAGCTGTGAAGCATTGTCATCCATGTCAGCGCTACACCAAGAAAATGCGGTCACATCCTACTCCTATGTTTCCCGTCATCACAGTGGGCCCCTTCACTAAGTGGGGGTTATATTATGTGACGTGAAACCCAGTTTCGGCTGGGGGGCACAAATATATCATTGTCGCTGTTGATTACTTCACCAAGAGGGCAGAGGCAATGCCTACCTTTAGGGTTGACGGAGAAACTGTTGTTTTTTTCGTATTCAACCAGATTATCACTCACTTCGGAATTCCAAAGGATATTGTCACTGACCTTGGCAGCCATTTCTAGAATAGCATAAGGATATGTTAAGTTTTAAGCAAGATCACTCGTCTTCCTTCTACTCGCAAGTGAATGGTCAAGTCGAGGAAGTCAATAAGACCTTGAAGACCATTCTTAAGCGTAATATCAACGTAGCACGATAGAATTGGTACATTATCCTATATGTTGCACTTTGGACATACTAGAACAATGTTAAAACTACCACGGGGTTTTCACCTTTCCAACTCGTTCAAGGGGTGGAAGCAGTAACTCCAGTTGAGTGTGAATTTCCATCACTTAAAATTTATATTTATGTACTCCCAGACACGACTGAATTAGAAGAATGTTTGCTACATTTGGAACATCTAGATGAACGACGCAGAGATGCGTTAACGACAAACAAATATCATAATAATAGGGTTAAAAACCAATATGATAAATCGGTCAAGCCTAGAATTTTCTCTGAGGGGGAGCTTGTCTTACTCTGGGATCGAGACAAAGAACCCATGAGGGTAGGAAAGTTCAAGTGGCATATGGTTAGGACCCTGAATTGTGTTGAAGGTCTTGAAAAAAGGGGCATATGAGCTTACTAATTTTGATGGAAATAAACTTCCTGAGCCTAGAAATGGGCTCTGCTTGAAGAAGTACTATGCCTAGGCTTAGTGCTTTTTCTTGTATTTTTATTGTATGTATTTTTTTGTACAATAGTTAGTTGGTTAGTGTTCTTATATATCCTGGTGATTGTTACAGATGTCAGCTGAGTGGTTTATAGGTTTTATGGATGGTGCTAGTCATCATACTTGTAACCTGGCTTCAGTCACGTGGATCATTTATTTACCCTCCAGGAAGCTAGTTTGCTCTGGAGGTGCTTGCCTAGGTCCTGCTACCAATAATGTGGCGGAATACAGGGTTGTTATTGATTTATGATGGGATTCCTTGTCACGTGGTATCACCCAGTTGGAAGTCATACTTAACTCTCAACTGGTAATTTCCCATCTCAATGGAACTTATTAGGTGTGAAACCCTACCTTGTTACGTCAGTTTTTGCAGGTTAGATTACTTGAAAGAAATTTTGATTAGATTTAATTTAATCACATTCCACGTCATGAAAATACATTAATTGACGCATAATCAAACTATATTCTAGATTGACACTTAACCCACATTCTGTAAAATATACACAACATATACATTTGGAACACATGTAAATAACCAGGTAAAAAATATATATGTAAACATTTGTCCATATATAGGTCGAGTTTTTTATCCTAAGATATAGTCACAACTATGAAAATATACAAAAATTTGGATCACAATCCATAAAATTCCTATGGTCTAGGCCTAATCACCCACATCACCAACATCACCAGCATCATCAGCTTCTTCAGCTACAACATCCTCTTCGGCTTCTATGTACACTAGAACGACCCTGGCTACCCTCCTCATGAGGCGTATCCATGTAGGTGGAATCCCTACAACAAATTCTTGCATGATAGCAGGAATATGCTCAATCCATATAGTCGGGACTATTTGGGTCAGCCTGGCCAAATTTCCCTCGAGTACCCTCATCAAACCCTGGTCTTCACCTGCTACAGGACGTACATACATCCTGGGATTCCCTTCAGGGAGGATAGGTCCAACATCTGCATTTTAAACATTAAAATGGATTAAAAACTCTTATACATATGTATATAATTTTATGACAAAATTCATAAAAATATAAAAACATAAAAAGCAAAATACCTAGATCTCCCCACATTCCTCTTGGCGGGAGGACGAGATCATTGTCTCCTCGAAAGTCTAAACTTTCATAAGGAAACTGCTCAAGTGTTGGTAACTACCGTTCCCACCACACATAGAAGTCATCATCGTATACACCCTAGACTGATCCTCCACCACCTTGGTGAAGGTAGACTTCTCCCCACCTTGTCAACCTAGGTTGGAAAGGAGATAAAACTGGAAGTGGTACTATAGGGATGATCACGGGAAATATCTCAAAGAAGAATTCTACTAATATACTCGAATACCCAAAATTCTTGCGGCATCCTCTCTTACAGTCAGAGAGTGGTTTTCTCATAATTGGGATCATCCTCGAGCACCAATCAAACACAATCCCCTGTAAACACTCCACTTCCACCCTCATTTTTGTCTAAGTGGTGAGATGTAATTATGAAGATCCCATAACCCGTACTATTGTACTTACCACTACCTGAAGTGGGAAGTTAGCAATATGAACAATTGGGATGCATGATCCCTTTTTCTGACTCTGAGGCATGCAGTAGGTGTCCACATAGTCTTAGACACTCAAGGGTCACTGCCCCTGCCAATACCTTCGAGGTTCATATACACCTTCGAGATAAACCCATGATGAAATACATGTCTTCCACCATTATCTCCATGATCTCACCTTGAAGATCAAAAGTACTTAAGTCATGATCCCAATAGCTAATAAAATGTTCAAGCAAGCAGACATTGGCCTGCATTGGAGATGTGCAGAATAAATTTAGTAACTGACTTGAACATAATGCATGCATAGTGGGGGAATCACAGAGGGAATCGCAGTCCATATCCTCATGTTCTCGCTCCCTCCAATCCAAAACCATGGTTGAACCTACCCATTTTACCATTATTAAGAATTAGAATCTATCAAATTCTTTTAGTTTTGGCCATAATTTAAAAATTCCTATGTTACGTAATACACGCGATTGTCTTTTAGACAGGCCGTGTTGGCAAGGGGTTGGGGTAAGTTGCATGGAATCACAGATGTTGCACAAGCATAGAATACACTGCGCAAGATGGAGATAGCGCAATAAGCAGAAGATGGACTACTTTTGATTATTTTGTGTCACTTTTTGTACTTGTTGACCATTTTTTGTGGATATTGGTCATTAGTTAGTTAAGTTAGTTAGAATTTTGTAAGAAGTGGACCACAAATGTAAAGGCATAAGCCTATATATAGAAAGAGGAATTGTGAATGGGGATACAAGTTGATATCGGTGCATACAGTATTGAGACTGATCGATGCATAGAGAGAACAAGTTTTTATCTGTCTGAGATGAATTTTTATCTATTTTGATCTGTGGGTGATTGCGCAGAAGTAATATGATAAGATCGATGTAGATCTGAATTGTTGTTATCTTCTTTTGTATTTTCCTGTCTTTTTGTTCCTGCAAATCTGATGATGAGTGCTAAGTAAATTTCAAATATGGATCTATGATGCGATGGTTGACTGTTTATGAAATTTGTTCTGCTTTCTAATATAGATTTGTTATAGTTATGAATGAATGATGTGTGATAATCAGTGGTTATATTAGAGAAGTTGATCTGAATTGGTTGTTGAGCTATTGAACCGTCGATGCCATAACCATCTTCTATACTATGGAAAATTGGTTTTATCATCCCTCCCTTGAACATCTTGGGTGAGACCTCATCCGCTCTACGGGTGTTGCTGGACGGGGTAAAACCCATCTGGGACAATGCTCAGGGAGATCGTGGCAAGTCGAGTGTCGACAGTGGGGACCCTTGTCGATTGGGTTTTGTTGGTTGAGGGTTGAGCCAACAAATAGTTATGTTTCCAGGACCTTGTTGCAATTAAGAGGAGGGGATGTGGCATCCAACGTGACTAGAAATATAATATTGATTTGACCAGAAGCTGCGAGAGTTTGCTGAAGTAGAAAATTAGAACCTGGGATTGACCACAGACAAGTGGTTGGAGAAATACATACAGGACGGTCCTCATGAGTATTTATTCTATGAGTTTCCTATAATACTGTACGAGTGGTTGGCGCAGTTTACATACAAGAAGACAAATTTCCAAGGAGGAGAACCAACATCTTGGACCCCTGAATTAATCATGGAGCTACAAGAAACTGACAATCAAGCATCACGAGCTATTGAGGTCTGGTTGGATAGTATTCTTGAGGGATATATCACTGAATTTTTCGTCGACACTACCAAATCCTACAGCGAATCAGAATGGGAATTATTCAACGAACCCAGAGGTAGGTTCTTATTGTCTTTATAGTTGTCAATTAAAATGCTTGTTTGTGAGAAGGGCATACTAAAAATGCACATGGACTAGTAAAAATCTGGTGTGCGGAGGAGGTGGATGTCATGACTAAAGGGGAGAGACGAATGGGAAGGTAAGGGGTAGATGGGTGCAAGTTTCGATGAGGCTGTGAGGGAAGTGGTTGTACAAGGGGAGGAGAAAGGATTCGATGGGAGAAGAGGCAGAGGATAGGGGAAGGTCCTACTGCGATCGAAATGAAAACCGTGAAGGATAAGTAAATGAGACGAAGCGACCCTACAACGATGAAGAAGATGACCAGACCTAGACTACACCCGAAGCAGCAGAAAGATCAAACCCTGACAGCACTGTGCCCACACCTCCACGCACTACTTCAAACTTAGGAAGAACCACATATTCTACATCAAATTTCCCGACGCGTCAACAACAGTGTAGTAGTAGATCATCGTCTATAGGAAGAAGGACGAGGATGGAAGGAGACGACACTAAATTACCTTTGTTTCATGGGAAGGGGACTAATGATCCCGAGCAGTACCAGTTCCTCTGCGAGGCAGTGTGGACAATTCGATAGACCACCGATGATGATGTCAAGAAAGTCCAACTAGTGAGTACCCTGTGGGCTCATGTGTTAGATTGGTTCATGAAATTCATTTAGGTTCCTATGGGGACACCTGCCAAAACATTGGACAACGTCCAACAAGGACTAATCGATGAATTCTGGAAGCCTAAGTCTGAGGCTCAATATATTACTAAATTGAAAGAGATGAAGCAGTTTCATAATGAGACTGTGTGGGACTTTGACCAGAGGTTCAAGACATTGATGGAATGAGTCAGCTTTGAGATGAGCGATGTCCAGCATAAAGTGTGGTTTATTGCATCCCTGGTACCTCATATCTGGAAGCCATTGATGCAGTAGAAGATCGCAACACAAAGTGAGGCTCTGGAGATTGCCATGAAGTTGGAAGCTTCATTGGTTGTAGAGAGTGCAGTTGGCATGAATTAAATCCAGGCGTAGCTGGAAAATCTAACAATCTAGTTACAAGACATCAAGAAGGCAAAGGAATATCGTGGCGATATTTGGTGCACTCGGTGTCATGCAGACGGACACACCAAAGATAACTGCCCCAGTTTCTGAAATTATCTATTTTTAGGAGCGCCAAACCCATTAAGTTGCGGTATTGTACCATGGTGTCGCATATGTCAAGTTTATGGGCACCATCACGAAGAGTGTAGCTACATTCATAAAATGGTGTCGAAACCAGCCAACTTATATTGTTCTTTTTGTAAATCGATGGGACATGAAGACAAATATTGGCGAGCATATGATCTACTGTAGGAGAGAGCATATGGTTCATAATTTGTGAAGGGAGAAGACCCTCACACCATACAACAATCGTAGATACAACTGCAGATAGTAAATGCTCGACCACAGTATACACCGCTGTCGCCAATGCAATTTATACCGTTGAAGCCACAGCCACAGTATGCACCACAACCGATATTTGCACTACAGCTGTAGTACAGTCAAATGATGATGCCTCAGCCACAGTTGCAGTATGTTCAAGCTACATAGTATGTTCAGCAGCGGCCCAATCCCATGCCACAACAAGTGACTCAATTGCAGTACCAACAATAGGGAGGATTCTGAGGAAGAGGAGGAGGCTTCGGATGAGGAGGAGGATGAGGTCACGGATGAGTCCAGTTCTACAATTATGGGGTATTTGGGGACTATCAAAGGGATTTCCCACACTTGCAATGCTCATGTACATATTGCACAATGATTGATCACACGGTCGAAAAATTCCCACAACTAATCACGAGATGGTAAGTTGGAATGTTCCTCAGTTGCAGAGCCCAAATCAGGACCAGAATCAGAACCATATGAAAAACTAGAACTATTTGCAACTACAGAATCAAGTTCCAATCCAGAAACTGTGAACCAACCGATGAACCCCCTACTGACCCAGAATTCGCCGCTGACTCAAAATCACCCAATGAACCAGAATCAAGGGTCGACGGTAGCAACGACCTCAATAGAGCCCAGAAGAACATATGTTGATGTTGTCATTGTCACTCAAGTAGGAACCACAACAAGAAGAGATGGGCCCCTCCCACAGATTCCACTGGCTGGACAGAAGAAGGCACCGTTCAATATCACACCTGAAAAGGAGATATTTTTTGGAGCAGGAGATGCAATCATAAGAAATCTTGGTAAGTCACCTGTCATTGAAATGCCTCCCACTTTTGATTCTACACTGGAGGTAGGACCATCGCGACAGCATGGTACCTTGCACCAATTCTTTGGTTGAGATTGAAAATTTGTTGTGTTTCACGAAAACGGAGTTCACGTTGAACTATTTACATAAGAAAAAGACAGGCAAGGAGATGTGGATGAATATTCAGAATGGAGATTATGAAGTCAACTAGGTCATTTTGGATTTGGGGTCGGACGTAAATATCCTAACAAAGCAGACATGGGAAAAAATGGGGCAGCCGACATTGGGATGGTCCCCAGTACAGCTGCGCCTAGCTAATTAGGTGAAGGTGCAACCAATTGGATGAGTGTCTAACATGGTTGTAGATTTTGAAGGTATGAGGACTAGTGCTGATTTTGATGTAATAGATATTGTTAATGGTGCAGGCTCCTACCCCACTCTGTTAGGGGCTGGATGGGCCAATGATAGCATGGTATTCATTAACTTCAAGAAAAGGATTATGACTTTCGAGAACCAATATATTCGGGTCATCACGCCTATGGACCCTGATGAAGGCCGGCGATACATTGAACCAGTAAAAGATAAATTTGTTAGTGGGTGGAATCATGCCTACAAAATCTCTAAAGATTATATTCACTCCACAGTCGATGGAGAACTCGGTTGGCACAACACTAGTTCTGTGACTTCTGATTCCGATGATGAGATGGGAAATTGCCAAAATCACATGCATGAGGTGTCCTTTAGAAAGTGTGGATTAATCACGCAGTCCTTACGCCATGTTGCGGCTGAGCTTGTTGAATTACCAGTGTATGAAGTGTTGCCTAAACTTTCTGCTTTCTTAATGGACTTTGAATAAAAGGTCTCGGAACCATAACGAATACTGGTACTAGGGGAAGCACTGAAGGATACTCCTGCACGCTGGTGGGAAACTCACAAAAAGACAATTGTTGGATGGGCCCAGTGTCAACGCTTGATGATTGTCCACTTGGGAAATGCAGAGGCATACCATGCTGGAAGATATGATGTACGAAATGACCCAAGCGGCCATTTGATGGAATGCCAAACATTGTGAGCATTGCAACGAAAGGATAAATGGTTCCATGCCTTTGTTCACACCCTGGACGAAATGTCGAGGTCATGGTACATAACAGCAGAGTTGCACAGAGAAATATCTACTTGGGAGGAGCTGACTGTTTTCTTTGCGCATACCTTTATTTTCGAAGATACCAATCCAAATGTCGACAATGCACTACAGATCATATGGGATGTGGTATTGAAGGTGGTTCTGGTTGCATATCTAGTCGATCCACATGCGCACTGTCATCTGCAGTCCATGATGGAATGTTACAACATCTCTAGAGAACCTGAAGATGACGATGAGCTACAAAACATTAATATTCCTGAGACAACTGGAAGTGGGGATGTTGCAGCACCAGATGTACCAACTAATCCCATGAGTTAGTCGTTGAAGATTAGAAAGGTTAACATTGGGACAGAAGAGAACCCTAAATTTTCCAGTGTTGGGGACTATTGGGATGAGGATACCATGAAAAAAATCATAGATCTATTACATGAGTTTCAGGATCTATTTCCGACAAAATTCTCAGAAATGAAGGGGATACTTAGTGACATAGGGGAGATTAAAATCCCACTAAATCTAGATGCAAAACCAGTGTGACAGAGACCATATCGCTTGAATCTGAGGTACAAACAAAGACTTAAGGCCGAAATCGACCGGATGTTGGATGTCAGGATCATCGAGCTTGTAAAAGAGTCAGAATGGAGTCAGAAGTTCTTGAAGGAGTAGGCGGTCTAGAAATGTATTCCTTTATAGATGGCTTTTTCGATTATCACCAGATCATAATCACGAAGGAATATCGGCATAAGACAACATTTGTTACAGAGTGGGGTTGCTTCCAATATACAATGATGAATTTTTTATTGAAGAATGTGCCTTCAATCTTTTCTCGAGTCGTTGTCGCAGTGTTTAAATATTTCATTCAAAATTTCTTATAGGTATACATGGATGATTGTATTAAATTGAGCACATAGATCTGTGGACAAACACACAACTCACAAGATAGATCAAACAATTTTACTCAGAGATTGAAGAATGAAACAGTGCAAAAAATGGATTGCAGCTGTGAATGCTTTCATTAATAAAAAGTAATTGGATAATAATTTCAATGTAATACAATGGCTAAATAGCCACATTCAATTCGAATCCATGTGAGGAAATTCAAATTGGTTAGACTCTACTTGACTGCAAGGAAACTAGGACATGTCTAAATCACCATCAGAGTTCACCAACCCAACTGAAGTGTCTAATTTAGTGTTAATTGTTAGTTAACTAGTTAACTGACTGTGGTAGGTGAGAGAATACGCCTCACCTGCATGCATCCATGTAAACCTAGCTCTAGCTGAGTAGAACTGAATGTATAGGACTATAATTGAATGTAACTGACTCTTAACTAAGCTTGACTAGTCACCAACTGAACTCAACTAATGGAGGTTGGTGTCAGCACTCCCAGTGGCTCCTAATTTGTAGGGATTTATCTAGGAGGCTCCTAAAATGATGCATGCATGTGCAATCAGTGTAAGTTGGCCTCAATTAGTGTTCCCCACACTTTAGTAACTGGTACATGTGCCCCAATTAGGCCAAGTGGACCCAATTGAGTTAGTGAGTAATAAATACACTAAGAAAATGCCTGATTTAGACATACTCTTGATTTAGACATAATTGACCAAATTGGACAAGGGAGGATTATAATCCTAACACCCCCCCTGAATGCTAACTTGGACGATTTTTGGGCCCTGGTAACTAAGACCATAGGTCACCCATTACAACAAGTAAAGCAACTATAACTGCTTAATACAAGGAGCCAAGGAAAAAACCACTTGGGAAAAAAGCCCCCCCTCTAACTAAGCAGGTAGAATCATGATCAATTTGGTTCTTCTGTGCACAGGTATCCCGGGGCTTGGCATGTGAAACTATCCATCATTATGTCTGGTGGAATCTTCCTCTTTGGAAGAATAATAATATGCTCAACTAAATCAGAAATATAGACAGCTGCTGGATGAAAATTTGACCCATGTAGAGCAATTCAAATCAACTAATAAGTGAGAAAAGGTTCTTTAGGATTCAAAACATGTGATGAACACTCACAAAACTCATATGTTGCATCCATGAACAGAAAACCATGAGTGGTAAAAATAGCCCCAAGTGTTAGGAGCAAGTGTCCAGGAGGATGCATAATGTCTTCCTCTTTATTAGTTCTATGAGGAGATGAGCATGTGACCAAAGGTAGAGAATCCCTGGGACTGTGGAGAGCGAATGCTTGAGCTCCATAATATGATATAGGTTCATAAATAGCTAATGAATCATAAAATAAAATATCAGCAACCGCATAAGAGGAAACTAACACCAAATCCCCAGCAGTAATTTTGAAGAAGTATTAAGGCACTTGATTTTTCACACCGAAATTGGTGAGAGAAGCTACAAGCATGACTGAAATCTCTTGGATTTTAAAATTTGAACCAAATAATATCAGATCAGAAATTAAATCATATCTAAATTGGTTCATATCAGATTCAAAACTATGAAATGAAAACAAATCCCTAGCAACAGTTTTGAAGGAGACTTGCGGTACTTGTTTCTTCACAAAATTAATGAGAACAGCTACAAGCAGTACTGAAAGCTTATGAACCTGAAATATTGAACCAAGAAATATTATATCAGATCCAAATAATATCATATCATATCCAATAAGGTTCATATCAGATCCAAAAGTATGGTCTACCGAGACGGTAGATGCACAGTTTCCTTCTTCTTCAAAATTCTAAATTTTGGTGCATGCAATCCTGCAGGAATTTGTTGGAAGATCTAGATTAAGGGGAGCAAATTGATCACTCTTGTAATCTGATATTTTTTCCAAAATATCCAAGTTATTACATATTTTCACACCAGCAGCAACATTAGACGGAGACAAATCTAATTTCTCTTCACTTTCGGAAGCAATTACTGGCAAATTTTGCACAAAATTCAAAGGAAAATCACTGGAGGAGGACTTTGCTTCTTCTTCATCTTGAACAACTTCAGTAGAGAGAGTAGAGGCTGATAATTTTGGATCAGGAACTCTTAGAGTGTTTTATGTGCTCTCCAAAGTGCTATTATGATCCTCATCAATCTTTCCAAACGTTCTATCCAATTTTGTCCAGAGATCCTTTTGATATTCAACAGATTTAGTGAGGTAACGCAAGCTAGGAGAGAGAGCCAGAGATATTGTTCCAAAAGCTGAATCACATTCATTCATCCAATCACTCTCACTCTCAAAATACTCTTCACCGATTCCAATAGACACCCCATAGAGACCTTGTCCCTTCAGAGATGCAATCATCTTCATCTTCCATTCAGAATAGCTTGTGAATGGGGTGAGAAGAGGAACTAATGAATCCATTAGAAGTTGTACCTACAATTACACAAAAAAATAAATTAAGGTCAGACAGCCTACACATTTCAGGTTTTCATCACACCCAGCATAGTTGATCAAGCAATCTTGATCAACAGTTCCTTAACTTGAGGTATTAAGTGGTAAACCTTCGATTTCTGGTGCAGTGTTGGAAGGAGCAATTTTGCTCAAAAAAATGATCCAGTAGGAGATCTGAGGAGGAGAAGTGACTTGTCCTACCAAGGATTTGATACAATATTAAATTGAAAACATAGATTTGTGGAAAAACACACAACTCACAATATAGATCAAATAATTTTACTCAGATATTGAAGAATGAAACAGTCCAAAAAATGGCTTGCAGCTGTGAATGCTTTCATTAATCAAAAGTAATTAGATAATAATTACAATGTAATACAATGGATAAATATCCACATGCATTTCGAATCCATGTGAGGAAATTCAAATTGGTTAGACTCTACTTGAGTGCAAGGAAACTAGGACATGTCTAAATCACCATCGAAGTTCAACAACCCAACTTAAGTGTCTAATTCAGTGTCAATTGTTAGTTAACTAGTTAACTGAATATGGTAGGTGAGAGAATGTGCCTCACCTACATGAAACCATGCAAACCTAGCACTAACTGAGTATAAATGAATGTAGAGGACTAGAACTGAATGTAACTGACTCTTAACTAAGCTTGACTAGTCACCAACTGAACTCAACTAATGGAGGTTGGTGTCGGCACTCCCAATGGCTCCTAATTTGTAGGGATTGATCTAGGAGGCTCCTAAATTGATGCATATATGTGCAATCAGTGGTAAATGGCCTCAATTAGTGTTCCCCACACTTTAGTAACTAGTACATGTGCCCCAATTAGTCCAAGTGGACCCAATTGAGTTAGTGACTAAAAATAGACTGAGAGGATGCCTGATTTAGACATACTCTTGATTTAGACATAATTGACCAAACTGGACAAGGGAGGATTATAATCCTAACAGATTGGACAATGTACAACCTAATCAAAGATCATTTGGTGAACCTTCGACTAATGCTGGAAAGGTGTCGATGGAATCAAATCACGCTAAACTCTAAAAAGTGAATTTTTTGTGCACCATTCAGGATACTGTTGGGGCACATCGTGTGCAAACAAGGATTAGTGGTTGATCCCATAGAGATAGTGCTCATCTTGAGTTTTCCACCACTGACCAATGTAAATATGCTTCGAGAAATGTTGGGCCACACTGGGTACGATCGCAAATTCATCAGAGGTTATGTTGCAATCACTTCTCCCATGGAAAAACTATTGAAAAAAGATGTTGTATTTAATTGGAGTCCCGAGTGTCAAGGAATCTTTGACACGCTGAAGGCCAAGATGGCTTCAGGACCAATACTGGTATTTCTAGACTGGAACAAAGAATTCCATGTGCATGTTGATGCATCTTCTATTGCGCTTGGAGTAGTGCTTGCGCATCCAAGAGAAGGAGATCTGGATCACCCAATTGCTTATGCCAATCGAAAGTTATCATTCGTAAAGAAGAACTACACTACCACCAAGTGCGAGGGTCTGGCGATGGTATATGCACTGTAGAAATTTTGGCACTACCTGTTAGGAGGCCACTTTAAGATGTTTACTGACCATTCAACGCTAAAGTATCTGGTCAACAAGCATGTGTTGGGGGGGGGGATATGCCGCTGGCTACTTCTCTTCCAGGAGTTTGATTTTGAAATTATTGTCAAGCCAAGTCGCTTGAACGCCGACCCTGATCACTTGTCTAGAATCGAGACAGGTGAAGAACCTACCAATATTGAAGAAGGATTTATCGATGTGCATCTATTCCAAGTCGACATGGCTGATGACTACTATGCTCCTATACTTCATTTTTTGGAAACTAGAGTGGCCCCAGAAGATCTTTCCACAAGTCAAAAGAAACAGTTGGTAGTTAAAGCTTCTGATTACAAGTTGATTGTTGAACACCTGTATAAAATTGACCCAGATGAAATACTACGACGATGTGTCCTACCACATGCCAAGAGAATATTTTGGAAGAAGTACATGCATGCGTTGTTGGTGGACACTATGGGGGTCATGCTACTGCAAGGAAATTTCTTCGCGCAGGGCTATGGTGGCCCACCCTACATAACTATGTGGTAGACTATGCATGGAGCTGCGATGTCTGTTAACGCACTGGGAGAACATCGCAGTGAGATGAGATGTCGCTAGTACCGCAGGTGACTTTGCAACCTTTTGAGAAGTGGTTTGTAGAATTTTTGGGTCCAATCAACCCACCCAGAAAAAGAACTAGCGCATGGTACATAATCACAGCAACCGAGTACTTGATGTGATGGGTAGAAGTTGCACCAGTTGTGGACTACACTACTGCGACAAAAGCAATATTTCTATTTGATAACATTGTGACGTGGTTTGGATGTCCAAGAGTATTGATGAGCGACCAGGGAAACCATTTTATCAATCATACAGTACGAGCATTGACAGAATAACTGTAGATACAGCACAAGAAAATTACACCATTTCATCCATAGACAAATAGGATCGTAGAAGCCTTCAACAAAATCTTGGAGCATGCACTTACAAAGGAATGTAATGCTAACTGAGATGAATAGGATTTGAAGATTCCAGTTGTGCTATGGGCGTATCGCACCACTTACAAGAGATTGATGAGGCAAACACCATTCAAATTAGTATATGGGTAAGAAGCAGGCATGCCTATGGAGTACATTATCCCCAGTCTGTGTGTTTCATCCGCAACAGGAAGGGATGATGAAGCAGTGCTAGAGGAGCGTCTCGCGCAGTTAATACAACTTGAAGAAGACTGTTTTATTGCAGGATTCCATTAGCACGTCGATAGAAGGCATGGCATGATATCCATATAAAAACAAACAGTTTTAGCAAGGAGATTTAGTGTTGCTCTATGACAGCAAGTTCTTGAAGCATCCAGGTAAGTTACATATGCACTGGTTAGGACCCTATATTGTTAACTCTATTACCTTTGGGGGTGCCATTCAATTGTAGCAGTTAGATGGAGCAGTGCTACCAAAACTTGTGAATGGAATTTGCTTAAATCCATATCGTACGGAGAAAGAACCACGCAATGCCTGAGGCACTGCACAATGGAAAAAAAATTGACATACGATAGATAGAAAATGGAAGGGCGCACCAAAAGGAAGGGGCTGCACAATAATAGGGGGCAGTAGCATAGTTTGATAGCTATACCGCAATAGCCGCAGGGCTGTGATTGAAGTCAAATCAATAATAAATACAGACAGTTAAGAGCAGTGAACCAACGGTGTTTGTTGAAGTAATGTGCATTTATGGCTGATCCGACCGTTAGAGGGATAGGATCGACGATGGATTTGGGTCGTTAATGATGGATTTGGTCATGATGGTTGTGGGTGATTTGGTAATGATGAGGATAAATTAATGAAATTCTATAAGATGGCATGGGATGCAGGATGATAGCACCACTGTGCTAATATAAGCTGAGAGAATATAGAGCTAAGTAAGTTGTGTGAGTTTAGAGTGATGTCAAGAGAGGGTGACTGGTGCGTTAGCTCAGTAAGGTGTATTGGTCAGGCATGCGGAGTAACATTGACACTGTGAAGATTTCAAGTGAGCGCGAGTCACCAGTTTGGCCAACCATCATTGTTGAAGAATCCATGAGCATGCCGGTAGGATCATCATTGATCCCAAGAGGAAAGCGGAAGGGCCAAAATCCGAGCTCCACATCGCTATAGAAAAGACAAACACAAACTTTCTATTAGGGCACAAGGGGAAGGAATGACGCAAATAGGACCATCCAATTCCAGGGCTGTGGAATCTATGGTCTGGACTGGGGTTTCCGTGAAGGATATTCCAGGGTACATTGCTCCCACCCGCCCTGGTGCGAAACCTCGGTGTCTGACCAAAAATCAAAAGTATCAGCCAAAAATTCTACCACTGTGGCAGGAATGACATGCACCGTTGAAATTGTCCCCACATTGATAAAGATGAAGTATGAGGACCATGATTTGTTGCTGTGGAAGGACGTAGTGGAAGAGACCTATGAGTCATTTCCTTTGGTCACATGAGCACCCATAGAGCGCATTTTGCACCCATGGGAAAAATCTCTGAACAAATTCGGGTTCCTAGGGCTTATCAACATGCCGCATTGTAGGCGGTTGAACGAAGCAAATGCGTGCATCAAACAATTGTTGGCATTTTTTCATGGAGGAATGCTATGGTTGCACATGCAAATTGTGATCACGGTGGACTTGATCTCAGATATCATAGGGTTTCCAAAGGTTGGGAAGACCCATCACAATACTTTAGAGGAAGAGATAATTATTAGAGGCTTGCTGCATGGTTGAAGGAGAGGGTATGATTTGTAGCGTGATGGCAAAGAATATCACATCAACAGTATTAGTGAGAGGGTCATGCGTATTAGCGCACTGATTTTGGCAAGTAAAATTGTCCGAAAGAATCGCCCTGTTCAGTGCAATTCGAGGGTGATTGCATGTGCGCAGCAGTGCGCTAAGGGAGTCCAAATGAACTGGTCCCTCTTTTTATTGAATCAGTTAATAGAGGTTGCGGTCGCAGTCTAGGACGAGGAGTGGCACTGTACTTATAGTTGGTTACTGATCTTGATCGTGTTAGTGGCTTGGATGGAGCCAAAGGAATACCAATGCATGGATGTGGAGACTGTTAAAGTATGAAAAGGAGCTCAATACCAGAATTTGTGGTGGGTAGAAGAGGATAGTCAGCAAGTGGATTGCACGATCCACTTTTGGGTCTATTGGGAGGAATTACAAGAAGAAGCTGCCGAAATTCCATGGTTATCATACAAAACAACGGTCAAGTATCAGTGGATTATGCAGTTTTCCATTGGCCGCACACTATTCAGATCTAGGATCGCCATGACCCTGACAAGCATTGGCTACCAACAGCGTATAAGGTGACAGATGAAGAATTGTATGTAGCAGATCAGGATTGGCCGACAGAGTGGTGCAAACCACTAAGTGTCAAGGAAGTATTATCGGGACCTCCCACAGACGCACCAGAGGATCCGGTCAGAGAAGCATTGGCTACCAATGGCATATAAGGTGACAGATGAAGAATTGGATGCAGCGGTTCAGGATTGGCCGAAAGAGTGGTGCAAACCACTAAGTGTCGAGGAAGTATCGACGGGAGCTCCCACAGATGCACCAAAGGATTCGGCTAGAGAAGCTGAACAATAGAGTCACCACAACTCTAATGGCGAATCATCCATAGAAACCCCCGTCGACGTCAAGGTGCAATGTATCTTTAAAGAGATCAGGATGAAGCGGAAAATGGACAAAGATTCCAATAGTAGCACCATATGCACATTGGAAGCACAATTACATTGGTTTATTAAGGTTGTCATGGACTCATCTGAAATTGCCACAAAATAAATGCGGAGGTCTACTCAGGAAGGTTTTGTTGAGGTACACACAAAGATAGATTCTATATATAATGTTGTAGCAAGAAGAGGACCAAAAAGTGCATTTGTGCAGGACTTCGCATCGACTAACACTGAGCCATGGGCCAGAAACATTCAAGTTCCCCTGACTGCGATCGACGCAGGATGAGAGGATATCAACTCCTCAATGCAACAACTATAGAGTATTGCAATGGAAATCAACAAACTATCAACCCAGACGCTCATACATATGCAACAGGCCAACAACCAGGAGTTGGCCAAGAGATAGAAGGAGCTCAGCGACCAGTACCTAGGGTCACAAGCTGAAGACGAAAGACTGAAGAAGGAGGTAGAGGAGCTGCGATAAATAAAGGAGCAACTAGCAGTAGAAGAGGGCAGGAGATCGTAGTATCGAAGATGACATGGGACGAACTGATGAGGAAGGCTATTGAGGAGATTAATGAATTGAAAAAGGAAACTAACTGTCTTGTTATTGAGAAGGCACAGATGATCACTACTCAGGGGCAGGTAGAAGAGGCCATTACAAATGCATGCCAGTATATCCATGAAAGCAAAAATAGAGATGGAAATATTTTCTAGGACAAGTGACTTGGAGAAGTTATCACACAGCTCCAGTAGGAAAACATCCTGTTAAATTCCATGGTTTACCCAGAGACGCCACCAAAGCAAGTTGCAAAGCGGAAGAATGCCATTGAAGAGATTGCGGGACAGTTTGACAACATGGAGCAAGATGCAAAGAAGATCATGGAAGCAACGACACAATTTTGGGGAAGTTTCGTTCACGATGAGTAACTATATCAACTCACCAAGCAATTACAGAAGTCGAGACCCAGTTGGAAACATTGAAGACAGTGTTAAGGACAATGCCACCAATTGTGTCGATCACACATTCTGCAGAACTGAAGGAGCTCCAGCAGCAGGTTGCGAAGGCACAGGAGTGACAGCAGAAACGCAGTGACCAACTTGATGAGTTCCAGGATATTGGTGCACAACTATCAGGAAAATAATTGAATGCACTACAGGCTGTACAGGACGGAAAGAAAGAGCTCAATGACAAGATGGTGGAGAATCCACAGAAGCAGGATCGCCTTGCATGTTAGGATGTTGCTGATAAATTCAAATTGCAAGTTACAGAAACTTCCTAGCAATACAAAGACTTCAAGATTAAAATCAATGAGTACACTAAGTCTACCTGACGTGGCTCGAGGACGAGCCACAAGACTGTTTTGGGGGCCTGTTGGAAAGGGGTTTGGGTAAGTTGCACAGCATCGTAGATGTTGTGCAAGCATAAAATACACCGTGCAAGATAGAGATAGCACGATAGGAGGAAGATGGACTACAATTATTTTGTGTCACTTTTTGTAATTGTTGACCATTTTTTGTGGATATTGTTCATTAGTCAATTAAGTTAGTTAGAAGGTTGTTATAAGTGGGCCACGAATGTAAAGGCGCAAGCCTATATATAGAAAGAGGAATTGTGAATGGGGATACAAGTTGATATCGGTGTATACAGTATTAAGATTGATCAATGCATAGAGAGAACAAGTTGTTATCTGTCTGAGATGAATTGTTACCTATTTTGATCTATGGGTGATTGCACAGAAGTAATATGATAAGACCGATGTTAATCTCAATCGTTGTTATCTTCTTTTGTCTTTTCCTGTCTTTCTGTTCCTGCAAATTTGATGATGAGTGCTAAGTAAATATGAAATATGGATCTATGATGTGATGGTTTACTATTTATGAATGTTGTTCTATTTTTTGATCTGTAGCTATTACAGTAATGAATGAATGATGTGTGATAATGAATGGTTATGTTAGAGAAGTTGATCTGACTTGGTTGTTGAGCTGATGAACCGTCCATGCCATAACCCTCTTCTATACTATGGAAAATAGGTTTTGAATCCCTCCCTTGAACATCTCAGGTGAAACCTCATCCGCTCTGCGGGTGTTGCTGGATGGGGTAAAACCCATCTGGGCCAATGCTTAGGGAGATCATGATGAGTTGAGTGTTGACAGTGGGGACCCCTGTCAACTGGGTTTTGTTGGTTGAGGGTTGATCCAAAAGGTCACGTGTCACACATGATTTGCCTTCGAGCAGGTCATGTGTACAATGCGTGTACGTTACTGTATAAGTCACCTACCCATGTGTACTGCGCAACCTCCCTAGGGCAGGCCAAAAACATGAAAACTTTGCATGAAAATGAAAAATTTGAACGGTTGGAATGCAAGAGAGGAGAAATCTAGCTAACTGACACTTGCAGAAGTTGAAATCGTCCACCCGTTTGTCCGTGTTGAGCAATCCAAGTCAGAGGTAAAATATTGCTAAATTGGGTAAAAACATGAAAAGGTATGTTTTAATTCTATTTTTGAACTATATATAGGAAAATTTTCAATTTTGGGTTTTTAACCTATAGTTTGAAAATTATTTTTATAATTGATCTAATACCATGTCCCTTTTTCCTAATGCAACAGGTTCGAAGTATTTTAAAAGTTGTTATCCGCTCATATAGGGTAGGATTTGGGTCTTTCATATGTCATTATGCATCTATACTTATCCTCTATTAAACCTAGGATGACTTCTTTGACCACGTACTATGGTGTTTAACAATTTTTACCTTGTCTACATCATTATTCTTTTGTGGATAGAGCCTCCCTTCCATGAGTACCTTAGTTTAGAACACTTTGTCGTCTTTTGGTACTCATGTCACATTTGTCATAGGTTTAGGGGAGCCTTCTTAGCTATTTTTCACGCAAAATTGGGCCTTATTTTGGTCTCTTTTTACAATCAATCCCTTTTTACAAGGATCCCCACCTTTATCTTTAGGCCTAGTTCTAACTCCTCAAAATAGACTTGACTGCTAAGTAAACTTGTCCATTCAGACTTGTTAAGAATATGTGAATGGGAATCCACATCGGTGGTAGGTTATCACTTTTTCGGACCATGTGGAATAATACGAAAAAAGGAACACTCTCTTTTCTTCGGAATTGAGAAGAGTGTTCTCAGGCATAGGTTTATCTCTTTTCTATACCTGAGGGACTAAATTTACGGAAAATGAGCGCCCAGTATGAGCTTAGTTTTCTCTTTTTCGTGCTCTGGACCTAAACATGAAAAATATTCTGAGCGTACTTCATGTCTTTGTCATGCTCGTTAAACCCCAAAGAACAAAGCATCAAGTATATTGTTGTAATCCCCATTTATCATAACCAAATGGATCTTTTCGAGTGATCTTGCCTTCCTTCAAACTCATAAAACTCAGGCTATATGTTGCTTTTGAAGGGGCGTTGGGTAGGTGGTAATTTAACCTTTTTCAGACTTTCCTTACTAAGTATGAAAAAGGTGCACCTTACTTCTTTTGAATCTAAGAGAGTTCTTATGTGGTTTGTTTTATACTTTTCTGGCCTCAGAAGACTAAATTGGACAAAAAATCACCCCCCCTAAAGTCTTCTTCGGAGTTTTCAGACTCAAAATATGAAAAACCAATGAGAATGTACTACTTCCGGGTCGTAAAATCCACAAATCAGTGACTTTATCAAACATTATTCTCACCCATATTCAAGCTTGCCAAAAATGAAGAGAAACCTGAGTTGACTTTCCTGGACTCGTTAAAATTTAACAGGAAAGATAAGGAAGAAGTACTCTCTTTGGGTTATAAACAGTGGCAGCATGTCCTCCTTGAACATAACACTCTCTGAACTTTCTGATACTCATGTTTCAGTTTGCACTTTCATCTCATCTATCACTTCGAGTCTTTACTCCTCCACTTGTCCTTTATACATGGGGAATCTGATCATGTATCCTACATGACAGATAAGTCTAGTTTTTCTATTTGCAAGTTAAAAGCTTCCTTGGGTCATCTATGTTTCATGCTCACTGTTCAAGGATTTATTCCTTCATCTAACTATTATCCTGATTCCATTATTATCCTATCTGAGTATTACCTGTGTCTACCTTCCTATATCCAGTTCCTAGTCACTCTTGTGATCCATTGGAGCATCCATTTCCTTCCTCATCACAGTATGGTTTCTCATTAGTACTTCCTGAAGACGAAGACCTAGAGCTTTGATGATGGTACCTTAGGATTCACTACCATCATTGGTGAACTCCTTTGCTTCAATTGTCAGTTCCACTCATTCTCTGAAATTCTGTTGAGTTCCTTCCATGTTCAACTTCAACACATCTATTCACATGGTAGGGATTGTACTAGTTCCTTTGGATTTCGATGAAGACCTTAGGTTCACATTTATAACCTAAGTTGCACAAGATTATGTTATGATTATTTACACAGCTTCCATATTTTGAATACTCATCATTGTATATTGTGGCTTCGATCCACCTTTGTAATATACGTGGTCTTGTACCCGTATCATATGATGTAATCAAATATTGTAAAGGAGCTAGTGTTCCATTATATTGAACATGGAATCCTCGGATATGATTTTTTATATGACATTGATATGTATTTGTTTCAGGTACTTCCTCTGTTGCCTTGGACACTTGATTTCTCCAATATTAAAAGATTGTAATGTATCTCAGCCATCACTTCCCTCTTACCTCACACATTAGGGGGCATCTGTTATCAACCAAAATGGCACTTCTCCGTCCGAGTATTGACATCCAATATGTCAAGACACAATAGGACAAGATGATTAAAGTTTCCCAAACACTATATATGCACATGACTGATGATACATGATCTCCTCACCAACTTCATATATTTTAATTTGGAGATTAGGGTTGCACACGCGACTAATTGCATTGCAACCTGCATGTCACATGCGACTATTTGCATTGCAATCCACGTGTACATTGAACACACAAGTTTAGTTTGAGCAAGGAGCATTTCATACATGCCTTTCCTATATACATACTTGTGTGTACCTTAATACAATGTTAAAAATAATAAATCAGGATTAGTTGATATCAGTTGAGCCTCAGTCGAGATCAGTTGACCTTCGAAACCACACTATTTCCTCATGTATAAATAGAGTGCATGGGATGGGGCTAATAAATCATTCTTAGAAGAGAAAATTTATGATGGTGGTATGACTTTAGACCTCTTGGAGCAGCAGAACTCAGTGTCCTCGGTTTGCAGAGGAGTCCTTGTTTCAGAAGCTGGGTTGTAATCTCACCATTCTCTGTTAATGAATAAATAAAGTTCTTCTTCCAATCTGTGTATTGTTGCCTAGAAATGTATGATGGATTATGAATGATTTCGATTATGTTATTATGAATATGTATTTCAATAACCATTGATATATATATATATATATATATATATATATATGAGACATTGCTAGAAAAATTTCTCTTTTACAGGTGAATTGGAGAAGCCCTGGAAGCTTTGAAGGAGACTGAAAGAGGAGAAGATCAAGCTTGGATCAACCGTCATAAATTGGGTAATACAATCCTTCTTCCTATTCCTATTTCATTTTCTAGATAAGATGATTGTCTACAAGCATCTTAGCAAGTTGGTAACCCCAAAGACCCTAGGTTACAAGGGTGCATTGTCCTGAACAACACATAATAATTCCTTTCCCTTTCAAATGTAGATGCAATCTTTCCTAAATTAAATCCTAGACTAATCTCATCCCAAGGAAACCAATGCAAGTACTTACTTCGATGCCAATGAAAAATGTAAATGAATATGTATTATTCACCAAGGAAAATATTATTGTATTTTCAAATAAAATGAATGAAAATGCAAAAAAGAACCATTAAATTCTTAGTCCTTGCATCAAGCAATAAGACACAATCCAAGGAAGACACTGAGACTTAAGGACTAATGAACTAAAAGCAAAACAAAAAAGGAGAAAATGACAAGAACAACTTCCTAAGAAAAAATAATAAAAAAACGTTTCCAGCCACAACATGAGCAGTCAACAAACATCACGAGGACCCTGGAAGACCCAACAACACTCACAATCCACCCAACAATCTCTCACACCAATATATCACTTTAAAATGGGAGATATACGCAATTGTTCAGAGAACAACAACGTATGTACGCGACCTGACATAGGACATATAGTGTATATACACGATTGTAAGCACTATGACCCGTGTATACAAAGAAAAAGGGGGTAAAGGATCAAGATAAGGGCCAAACCAATCCAATAAACTGTCAATGGATGAACTCACTACCAAATGTGACACGTAAACACAAAGAAACAGAGAGCAATTCAAGCAAAAATGCACCCAAAAACCCCAACAAAAGGGAGAAATCCCCAGTGGATTCTCCTATTCTGTTATGGACAAAATACTCCTATGGTTTGGGGTGTACCACAATAGACAGTATGACACTAGAAATCAAATCCATTCTCAAGCATGCTATATAAATTAAAGAAACTAACAACTAAGGGTTATAAATCATGCCTCAACTGGATTTTTGAAGACAACCATCGTTGAGCTCATGATCAAAGGCTTGTCCCTACAATTTTCCCTCAACAAATAAAATATATATCCAAGCATACAATATATTTAGTGTTAATTTTCAATCTAGCATAATCCATTTAAACATATATAAAGCAATTATACCCATGGATACAAATATAAACAATTGCACATGAAAGTTGGACGAGAAATGGATATTTCTATTAATGTAAAAACATAGATACAATATGACAACCTATGTCGGCACCTCATCAGAACCAAGAAACCAAGTCCCTCCACCTGGGCCTCCACTACTTCAATCCTCCATAGCAATACAATCTCAAAAAGGCAATGGAGAGCTTGGGAGATGAACCCAAATGGTTCTATCAACAAGGACAAAGGGATGCAAAGTCAAGTATATGAAAATGGGGCAAAATTTTGCTATAGTCTCTTTACTCTCAAATTTTATCCTCCTCTAATGCTTCACAATGGCTCAATATATAGCCCTCAAATAAGAAATGGAGGGTTGACTCCACGTCGAATTGAAGCATTTCCAGGCATATGGAAGGCCAAAGATCAAGGTATTCCTTACTTGATGAGGAAAACTCTAAATATTTTTTTTGTTTTTGAGCACAAAACCTGATGTACACAGGTTGCAATAGTGCAAGATACATATATGCGAGCTACATACCTGATGACCCGCTTGTATCTTCAAAAATGTCTTTTTAAGGGTTAAACTGAAGCATCATGGATATAGTGAGTAAAGGGGGTATAGTGAGTCTGCATAGGGACAAGGGAAGGCATTTAAGGTATGGTGAATAAGGTGTGTCAAATCACACTATAACAGGATAGTTACTTATCGTAGGTGAAAATGTCTCACATTGGTAACAAATGGTCCTATGTCCCTACATAAGAACGACTCCCATGGAAAAACCACTAGCATCCATATCAATTTCGAATGGTTGTTGTAAGTCTAGCATCACCAAAACTAGTGTTGTGCTTATCTTTTCCTTCAAAGCATTAAAGGTTCTTTGTTGCTTGCCTCCCCACTAGAAAGAGTGATTCACACTCGTCAAAGGATGTAATGGTGTGACATTGGAGGAAAATTCATCTATGAACTTTCTCCAATATTGGAATGCACCAATAAATATTCTAACCTATGTAAGTATTTTTTGCCTTAGCAAATTTACAATAACTTCAGCTTTAGCAGGGTCTACTCTAAGTTTCCCTCCACTAATGACATGGCCTAGGTACACTAAATATGTTTTAGCAAATTCACACTTTGCCATCTTTGCATATAATTTTCCCCTCCTTAATACATCAAGCACTTGTTTCACATGAGCAACATGCTCTTCCCAAGTGCAACTAAAAACAAGAATACCATCTAAGTAGACAATGACAAAATCATCAATAAAGGGTAAGAATACACCATCCATCACTCTCATAAAAGTAGCTAGTGCATTACATAACCCAAAAGGCATAACCAACTACTTGTTCAACCCCTATTTTTTCTTCAAAGCAGTCTTCCATATATCATATTCAGAAATTCTAACCTGATCGTAGTTGCTACGCAATTCTAAGTTAGAAAAATAAACTGCATGTTTTAATTGATCAAGCCAATCATCAATATCTGGAAGTGAATACTTGTTATTTACTGTGATCTTATTCAAATCCTAGTAGTTGATTCACATTCTATAATATCCATCCTTATTTGGCACCAACATAATCGGTGAAGAACATCGTGAAGTGTTAGGTCTAATAACTCCTCTTCCAACCAAATCTTGAATCTGCTTCTTGATCTCCTCACTTTGCATCCCAAACATATGGTACATGCCAATGTTTGGAAGAGACACATCTTGTTGCGGTTGGATTTCATGTTGAATCCCTCTTTTCAGTGGTAACCCTGTTGGTTCTTGAAATACTTCATCATATTCATAGATTATTTTGAACATTTCATATTTATGCTTTGGATCACTCCCCACAAAGGCTTTGGATTCATCATCATTATCCTCTTTGACCTTAATTGTAACACCCCATTTTTGACCCCATGGTATTAAATTGCATATGATGTAAATATTGTATTAAATCATGGTGTGGAGCTCAAGGCAAAGGCCCCACCATGTATTTAGTGTTTTATGTTTCGGCGGTTAAAATCGATGTCGATGGTTTATGTACTAGCCAGGCACAATATGTTTGAGACATCATGTAAAATGCAAATTAATAAAAATACCATAACTAGCTATGCGCCACAATGTTAAAGAGACGGGGGAATGATTTCACAAGGAATAGGGAGGGGGGAATATTCAACCTTTGAGCCTATGGGGAAAAGCCAAATGTCTAAAGGAAAACCCATACAGTGGTCAACTACCCTTTTTGTCTTTTATGCCCAGTCATCTAAGTGGATGAAGGGAGTTATTGCCTTGGGGATTGGGAGGTGTGGGCAACCGTCAATGCTAGCAGGGTTGTCAGTCTTGGACCACACGCATGCCCAATGGAGGATTCACCCATTTTACCCTCACGTGAAGGAGAGCAGCCGCATTCCTCATGCGGGAGACAATAATTTCCTCACTGATGCATTTGATTTCTCCTCACGCAGTGGGAAGCTCACAGAGCTCTCTTTCCATCACGATTTTGTTGTTGTGTGTGTGTGATGCCTATAGGCATCCACTATTCTCTCTCCCTTGTGTCCATAGAGTTGACGTGTGTTCCCCATTCACGTTTTTGCAGTTTCATGGGAATTGGTTTGGTGAACATTTAGTGGTTGGGATCTCTGCTGGGCATTTTAGTATTGATTTCCACAGTGGGGAATTTCGTTATTGTGGTTACACAATGAATGGAAGAGAAGACCCATGAATTTTGGGTGGTTGTTGAGTTCATTTGGCCACGTGAAGCCCATAATCGTTTCTGAGTTCGAATCCATGAGATGGGGGTTTGAGAGGGTCATTTTTGCCAATGTGAATGTATTGAATTGTTGCTAAATTCGGGTTGCTCACCCAAGGGGCTGATTTTCCTCATTCACCAAATCTTTTTTGGTTGAACAGTGTTTCCTTCATACCCAATATGTGCATTTTGTTGTTGTGGGCATCCTTGGGATGACTTGGCAAAGTAAGTCCAAGAAATACATTTGTTAGATGGATTCATGTGCTTGATTAGCAAGTTGGTTTCGCTAAATAAATCCAAGGAACCATCTGTTAACTGGTGGGATTTGTGTTTGATGAATAGTTTGGCTTCGATGAGTCAACCAAGGAACCCCATGCTATTGGCTTGTTTCCCTAATAGCCTGTGAAACCGAGTTGTTCATCACCTTAGCTAAACAGTTTGTGAAACCCAATTGTATGTTGGCTTGACTGTGGGCGTATGGTTTTGGCTATGTGTGAGCCTATTGTTCCCTAGTGCCTTGTGGAATCATGCTTAGCTCGAGGGTGGCAGTGCTGCTGATATATTAATGAGCACACTTGCCTATGGTTGGGTCGAACGTTGCAGCGACGTAGCTAATTGCAGGCCAACTTCTTTTCTAGATAAGTATTCTTGTGTATTTGATATCTTCAATGAATTGTTTATGAATTAAAATGAACATGATGAATGCATGAATGACATAAATGTGTTTGCTTCCACTATAGATTGCAGTATGAATCTGTGTATGTCCTTATATTAATGCATTTTATTTTTATGTTTATGATCATGGGGCTAGATTGCCTTTATTTGACAGCAGCAGTGTGTTGGTCGCGTCCTCTCCATCGTCAGTATGAGGGGTGGGGACGTGACATTAATCATCATCAACACAAATTTCTTGCTAGAATTCACTAACCTTTTCATTTGACCTACAAAGATTAGTGACATGCTTGTTTTCATTTGATGTGCATGTATAACATATTCAATACCATCCTTAAAATGATGATATTGATTCTTCTCCCTATGGAATATAACCTTAGGATCATACAAATATGGGATACCAAGTACAATGCCACATATATCCAGTGGTACTACATAAAGCTCTACTTCATTCTTAAACTTATCAGAAATTGCAAACTTTAAAAATGCACTTTTTGGTTACTTGCAATTGTGCATCAATAGTAACCCATCCCATTGGATATGATTTTTTCATTGGGTATAGTAGCTAAACACAGTTTCTTTAACACTTCTTCAGAAACTAAATTGACTTGTGACCCACTATCAAATAGTGTATCAACTTTTGTATGTTTCGCAACGACTCGAACATGAAAGAGTTCACCTCATTTATTTGCATCCTCACTAGAAGAAGACTATACATTTGCACTTGTGCTTGAATGATGAGAAAGAGATAGACCTTCATCCATGCCTTGGATTCCAACAACTAAGACTTTGGACTCATAACCAGAGTATGATCCCACATATTGCAGCACTACAACAACATTCTTTGCTTTTCCTTTATCCTTGTACCCTCCATGCTTCTTTGGTCTTAATTTTGGATGTAATTTCCAGTATTGTGAAACATAATGTGCCTTATTTCAATGGGAACATGTTGGCTTCTCACCTTCTTTCTTAATAGTGGTTTTTTGGTTCCCTTTCCCCTTGCCTTTGATCTTTCCTTCCTTTAGCTTGAAAGGCTTCTTAGAATAGTTATCAGTAGAACTCTTTCCCTTAGGTTCAGTATGGGTGGCATGTACGCATACTTCATCCAGATTGTTAGGATTAAACATTAGAATAGTATGCCTTAAGTAGCCATGTAAACCACCTATATATTTAAGAAGTGTTTCATGGACAGGAATAGATAACAGTAAATGTAACATCCCCAACCCTCCGACCGACGAAGAGGATGCTACCAATATCTATCGAGGCAACTAGCCCCATGATCATACACATAATAAAAATTGGAGTGCTTTGAACTAGAACATGCACAGATGCATAATTATTTATCATACAACGAAAGAAAACTACATTCCATTTAATCATTTAGCATGTTCATCATTTTCATTAAACAACAAATACAATTGCAGAGATGAAATAGACAAGAATACTTATCTTATAAAGAAGCTCGTCTTGCAACCAACTATGTCGTTGCAACATTCCACCCAACCATAGGCCAATGTGCTCCTTAATCTCGCAACAACGCTGCCACTCCCGATCTGGGCATGATTCCCCAAGGAAAAGGAAACTAGCAGGCTCACACATAGCCAAAGGATACACAACTCAGCCAAGCCAACACGGTTGGGATTATCAGGCTATCAAGAGCTGGAAACGTTGGTTGCTAAGCTAGTGGGCTCATTGAAGAGCTAAAGACACCTGCACCAAAGCTAGCCTGACTTCTAAGACATCCACACACACCCAACACAAGGAATCATCCCCTTCTCTGCTGCACAGTCCCTCGGGCCATGACTTCCCTTCCAGTGCTATTCAGGGGGTGTAGAGAAGAAAGTCGGCGCTCTAGCTCTGTCTATTAGGCTCCTGCACATACTATGATTATCAAGCACACTCAGGCTCCATTTCCACTCCCAAACAGTCCAAGGACCAACCACTATGCACACACAGCAAAACAACAACTCTGGGATTGAAAGGAAAACACCACAGACCAAAACCGGAATGAAAATTGGGTAATACACAACCCAGATTGAGCAATTCGAATCTAAAGTCGTTTATGGCCCTATCATGGCCAAAACGACTCAACAACAAACTCACAGGAACCCAAATTCATGGGGAAACTAGCAGCGATTTCTCAACTGCGTGAGGAAAGGAATGCAACCTGCGTGAAGGTGGATTCACATACCTAGACCCACAACGTGAGGAGAAACTACACGCAGCAAAATCCAAAAACGAAAAACACACACAGGAAACTTCCATCCATTTGAGAGAGAGAGCCCAACGTCGATGTCTGATGATGAGGAAAACGTCCAGGAGCTAAAATCATGAATGAGAACCCACAGCAGGAAAATTGTAAAGGTAAAAACAACTCCCCCCAACTCTCTGTGTGAGGAAGAATGGAAGAATGGGGGTCATGGTCTCTTCTCCTCCTGCCCATGTGAGGATGAACGTGCTCCCTGGTGGAGTGTGCATGTGGGAAAGGACTGACAGTTCTGCCACACACCACTACCCATACAAAAACGTTTTCCTAGGGCAATAACAACCCCCAACTAACTCCAGAGGATTTAATTTGGTAGTTGAGACAAGAATAAGACAAAAAGGTTGTTGAATGACACAAGGGATAAAGGGTGAGTAAGACAAAAGATAGGTGACAACTAAATGGGTTTATCAATTGACACTTGGTTGTTCCCCAATGGCTCCCAAGGGTTAGACACCCCCNAAAATTATAATATGTCGGATAGCACGATATACCATCGGCTACGATTTTAATCGTCGGAACATAAAATGTTAAATCGATGGTGGGGATTTTTCCTTTAGCTCCACACCATGATAAATTACAATATATACATCATATACATTTTTAATGCAAACGAGGTCAAAGCCGGGGTGTTACAATAAATCCCTTTTCCTAAACTCTTGAGTGTAATCTTGAACACTCTTTCCTTTTCCATGTCTAAAGCTTTGCCAATTCATCATAGCCTGTTGCATATACCCAAGTGGATAAAACTATTTTTTCAATGTTGAAACAAACTCATACCACGAGAAAATCACCTTACCTTTAGTAAGCAAGTCCTCTTTAGTTTTTCTCTCCCACCATACAAGAGCAATGTCTCCAAGTCATAATGAGGCCAACTGAAATTTGGCTTCATCTCATGGCAGCTTCTAGACTCTGCAGTAAAATTCTATTTTCCTAACCTAGTCATCCAATTTTTCAGCATCATTTTCTGTATTAAACATAGGTAAATTATTCTTGATGTGAAACTTTAGCAATGAGGTGTTCAAATCAATGTTCTCGGAGTTATTTTTATGTGCATTTTATGAATTACTGGTAGAATCTTTATTAGAAGAAGACAATGATGATGAAGACAATGGAGAAGGAGGAGTACGAGGAGGATCTCCTCCATTACCTTTGTTTCCATCAGTACTCCCTACTGTCTTTATCCGCTTCCTTATATTCTTCTCCAATCTTCTTTGATAATTTGCAAACAACTTCTCTACCATGTCGGCCATCTAATAGAAAGATTTGCGAAAATCCTTCTCATCCTCTAACCGATAGTTTTCAGTCGCCATTTTCTTGCCCCCCTATGCACATCCAATTTATGGATTAAACGACTCAAGTTCTTATTTACTAGCATGAAGCTTCTCCCTAGTTAGCATTCACAGTCTCACAGTTCTTGGGTTAACACATGCTTTGATACCACTTGATCCGAAAACATTGGGATCTTTATAGTTAATCATGAAAGAAAATAAAATGTGAATTGTGCCAAATGCTAATTTAATGAAGAAAATAAAAATGCAGAATTAACAGGACGTAACAAGCTTAAGGAGAACACTTCAGCAGGGAATCACAATCACAAAATTGAAGACAAGAAATTCATAATGGAGTTCGGAAAAATGACTACGTCTTTGGGTCTACTTTCAGTGTGTCTGGTCGATTATTTCTTCAAATGCAAAGGTAAAAATGAAATTGAGAGTTTACAGAGACAAGATTGTGCTTAAGAACAACAATTTACCCACTTTGATACCTCAAGCGTTCATGTGCAACACAACATCCTCAAGCATGGGAACCACAATCCATCCACAGTTTGAATGAAAGTCTGACCAATGCTCTCTCTATCACTCTATCTGATTTGCTCATTATGTTTGTCCTCTCTTGCCTCTAACCAACCTTGTATGCAACTATTAAATAAAAGGAATTAACCGTTAGAGATATGTGGATAAAGTGCCCAACTTGGAATAAAATCAATGTCAATGTCCAAGATGTCATGAAGGATAAGAATCCATGCCCAAATCAGGAGTAAAATTTCACAGAGTGAGGATCAAATCCAAATATCTTCATCAAAAATCTTTGCAAATCCGAAAAAAAACAAATCTATACTTGAAATCCCTAGATTAAACTGGAACCATTGATCAAATTTTTCGTCCATCAATCTGGACCCGTTGATCTGCAACATACCAATGTTGATTCCCCTATTGTCGATTGTCCACTGACGAATTGCAAGGTTTTCGACTGATATGCTACCAACTCCAACTGGAAAAAGTCAAGGGTTGACATTCGATGATGCCAAATCCGCAACCAAAATGTTGTCGATCCCCAATTCCTGACGTCTCCGCTAATCTGCCACTCGGGAGTTGACAATCGGCCCAAACAACACAACAGAGCCATGTAAACCTATTGACTTTGTACTCTCGACTGTCCAATGTCGGAGGTTTACAATGAACATTTCCAACAAACCGCCAACCAAACCATGCTGACTCTCGACACCCAACTGCTCCAATACCAAAACTTCAAAGTGTTGTAACTTAGTCATTTGAATTCCAAATTTGACCAAATTGGTATGGTTGAAAAGTTCTCGACGAGCACTATGCAACTATAACTTTCCCTTGAGAAATTGAATAAGATTAAAATGGATCAAATTAGTGATCCTCCTAGATCACACCTTTACAACTGAAGGGCACGTTGAAATGGAGATGGGATAAATTTTATTTAAGTTTAAAAACCATGTAGTTGTCCAAAAAGAGGCGAGAACCCATGGGTTTGAATGCAGGTCTCCTCCCCAATAAACACAATATATATGTAACCATGTGGTAACCCGTTAAAACAAACCATATATTTATGTATAAATTAATGCCATGTAACAAAAGTGTTATAAAGCGGGAGACCGCAGGCTTGACCCCCTGTTCAATACCCAACATTTGAATGACTTACCAACTGACCGCACAGTCAGTCTTTGGAAAGATCGTTGCCCTCACATTATTTAATCAGGACTGCACGGGAGCGGAGACCATGGTTTGGGGCCCGCATTTTTCCCATTCAAACCTCTGTTTGGCACGTTTTTGTGGAGACCCGAGCTCGAATCCGAGACAGGTCGTACGCCTATACATGTCTGTTTTTTTATCATTCTTCAAGCTATAGTGTACAAGATTCCCAAGGCAGGGAAGGTGCCAAATTTCACGATTTTTGAGGAGCAAACTGGTGCAATCAGATTCTTCATGCAGATAGTAGAACTCACAAGTCACTCCAGAATTTGAGGCATCGATTTTTATTTTTCCATTTGCCAGAAGGCCTTCCCATTATAGAAGCTTATGGTTATTTTTCCATGTTTTTCTCCAAAAAAATTAGCCATTTTGCATTTTTTGAAGCCTTATTTCGCCCAATTTTGATGGGAGAAATTTTTTTCACCCTAAAAATCGTCAAATTATTATATAAACTATATAAAATCCTTGGAAATTGAAATATTTTTAAAAAAATACCGCCAAACATCTTATAGTTGGCGTTTTAAGAATTGGTAAGAATCGCCAACATTTATACACTTTTAAATAAGTAAAGTTCCTTAAAATTATAATTATCCCTAATGTAGTGCACATTGGACAAACTCCATGAACAAACATGTGTTCTCATTTTTCTATTGTGTGTTCTTATTTTGGATGGTCTTTATTATTATACATAATTTATAATTTTTCATGCTCGTTTTAAATCAATCCATGATAAGTCTCGAATGAAAAGATCTCGTATCAATATCATAAGGGGATGATATTGAGTGTCTCCTGATGAATCATAGGGGGGTGATGATGTGGAGGAACGAGATGAGGAGGTATAAGTGCTTGAATTATTCTGATGTTTATTGTGAATTTAAGAACCTCATTTTTTAAAGGTTTACGAGCATGTCATATTTTTTCTTTTTCTCCTGATTCATGGTATCCATCTTGTTCTCCATTACTATGACAATCTCATCTTTGATCTCATGTTTGAGTGCAATATTATTGTTTTCATTTCTTCTCTTAGGTCTTTGTAGGTTTTTGTGACAATGTCTTTGAGAGTGTTGATTTCCTTTTCCATGTTTGAGTTGATTCTTTAGGTCTGGCATGTTTCTGGTGTGAGGATGTGTATATATTTTTGCTATTTTGGCATATACCTGTGCTATACCTGAGGTGAACAACAATTGTTTTTTTGGGGGAATGAGGATGTATAAACTGAATAGTTTGTAATAACTATTGGAAGAAAAAAAATGAATGGTGATAGAAATAAAAAATAATAATAATACTATATATATATATATATATATATATGAAATATTAATAAAAATAATAATTTTTATATAATATTTGTTTTTATTTAAAAAAAATTAGTTATGTGTAGGGCTCGATGTGAATGTGGAAACAAAAGGTGGTGGCTTGGTGGTGAAAACAAGAGAAGGGGGTCACAAGGAACATGAGAAGGTAGCAACGATACAAGAGATGGAGGAGGGAAAGGGAAGAAGGGAGAGAGATGGAGGAGGGACAAGGAAGGAGGGTGAGGGCTATGGAACTAGGGGTATGGGGATGTAGAGGAAAGGGTTGAGGGCCATGGAGATTGGGGGTATGGGTAATACCATGGGAAGGAGCACAAGGAGGAGTGAGTAGAATGGTGCAAACGAGGAGAGGGTTGGTAGGGAGATGGGAGGTTGTGAGGAGAAGACAAGGAGAGGGTTGGCATGTGCAGGGAGAAAGCACAAGTAGGAGGATGTGGGAGATGGAGTTGGAGAAAATAGATAGAGGGTGTGGGGGAAGAAGTTGTTGAGGCCTGGAAAATTGCAGGTAACAACAGTTAGGGATTCTCCCCAGTAACGTTCCCTACTAGCCCGTTGTTGTTTGGCATGGGGAATCCGTCCGGTTTAAGGTCCGACTACCGTAGGTCAAGTAACAAAAATAAAGGGTTTTACCGGTTACGGCCCGGTCCACCATGTATGTTTCTAGTTTTTTGTATTTAAGTATGAGATGCAAGTGCTTATCTAAAAATGTAGATTGATAGAGAATACGAGGAGCGGTCACAATGTGATGTGCAGGTTCTTACCTCTCGTCTTAACTCTCTCGCATCTAAACCACACACAACAAGAAAATCTAAAACTAACTATCTAACCTATCCCTAGGGAGCAAGATTATCATTCATCAATGAGTAATGTATTTTGTGCATACATTAAGAAAAATCACAGATAGCTGTAACTTATTTCAAAACACATGAACATTTATATATATATGAACAACCAGATAGCTAATTGTTTATGAACAACATTCATTACTCATAGTGGAAATTTCATAGAATAAACTAGAGCGCATTCATAACAAGAACATAGGTTCAAAGAGTTAGAACGATCTCACAGTTAGTGGATAACAGCTGAAAATGAAATAGTTCACATTCAACAAATCCATTGCACAGCATTTGAAACCTTCCACAAAGCTTTCTCCAACAGAAAACTTGTAATTTCTTTATGCAAAAGGAAATAGTTCTTCTTACATCATACTCTCACAAATCTATCTGGGAAAAAGTCCCCCTAGTCTATCTAACTCTCCTATATTTATACTACAAGCAAAACTCTTAGGCTGCCCTTCGGTGACCTTTGGGCTCCCCCCAACCGTTCAATCCCATAATTTTGTCTTTTTGTGAGTGCTCATGAATTATACAATACGTTACATTTCAGGTTAATATTTTAAGAGCACTTTTATGAAAAGGGACCAGCTTGGTAACTGACGAACTTTTCCAAGCCTGGGCCTCTGCTCTTATTGATTATGCTCAGTAATCTGTTGGTTCCTTGCTAGATCCTGTTGAGCTCAGACCTGACTTTCTTCTTCTTTTCTCTATTTCTGCTTCTTCATTCTTCAGACGCTTCCTTCCTTGCTACCTCCCTTATACTTTGTCTTTTAAACACATCTTACTCGCAGTAATCATCCTGTCAGGAAGATAGCATATTTTAGACCATTTAGGGTTTAATAAAGTAATACGAACTGTATCAATACATGCATTCTATAAAATGAACTCTAAACAATGTTAATGCAAAGAAAATCCTGACAGCTGGGTCTGAAAATCCTCTAAACCTGCTGCCCAACTAAAATCATGATCCCGAAAGAATAAACTCTTCATCTCAATCCCGGCCGCATCTGGACCAATTCGACATCCTCCAATGAAATCATGAAAAAAAGCAAAGTAACCGCCATCGAAAAATAGAGTAAAAGCACACGATAAAGGCGGGAAAACCATTACCGACGGGAAAAATACTAAGCATCGAGAGAAAACAAAACTCTCATCGACAGGCGGAAACACTATAAGTCGGATGGTTAGTGCATTATGGAGCCGCAACGGCAGAAGACATCAGACTACGGCTTCCTCTTGCAAATGAAAACGTCGACGAAATAAAACACTAAAAAAAAACTGCAGCATCGGACGATCAGTTTGCTAAGGAGTCGCAACGGCGGGCGACAAACAAACTAAAACTTCCACAGTCAACATAAAAACATCGGCGGCCGGCAAGCTCTAAAGCTAAAGGTCGGAGCTCAAAACCACTAATCATCGACGATATAGTTCATTATGCACCCGCAACGACTGGAGATAGACTGACTATAGCTTTCGCAAAAAACAAAAATCACCGGTGATTGGAAGAGCTAAGGACTATATATCGGTGATTCAAAATTTAACGCTGCTACCGTGTCGGCGACGCAAATAACTAATGCTCCGATCAATCATCAACACCGTTTTGATAGCGAAAACAAAAATATTGCAAAGTAAAAGTTTGATCAATAAAACAAAGGCATCGGTGAAAATCAGAACTAGCCATCGGCACACTCTCTAACTGCCCTCCGAAACAGCGGCAACGAAGAGAACTAAAGCTTCGACTCAAACGTGAATAGACTTCCGATAGCGAGTAGAAAAATCATCGAAACAGGAAAAATCTCTGAAAACATTAAGTGTTCGATAGACTTTAAAGTTGTGCAGCGGTAAAATTAGTTCGTTTCATCTCCGAAACAGCGGTGGCACAGAGAACTAAAATCTTGACTTTAATCTTTGACAAACATCCGATCGTGATAAAACCATACCATCGAAAAATAAAAAATGTTAAGTTCCACAGTCAAAAGCATTGGCAGTTTTATATCATTTAACCTCCGAAAGTGGTAAACAATTGAACTCAAATCAAGCTCAGAAAAACCCAAATTCGTAACAGAGGAAAGACATAGTTCAGGAATCCAAACACTCCCAGGCAAGATAAAATTAAAAGGAGGGTCCAAAATTTTAAAAAAATTTGGGAAAAAAGTTGCAGCTGCAACAATTGGCGACTACCTGGTGAACCTAGATCTCTGCATAATTTCTTCCTTAAGTAACATACTGTTTGGAAATAATACCAACATGTTGAATTCTTCTACATGTCTGAATTTTCCAAATGGCAAATGTATGTACTTTTAATCATTGATGATAGTCCAATTTAGGAAAATGGAAACCAAGATTTCAAAGTCAAGATAACTCTTTTGAGGCTAGGAACATGAGTTTCATTTTTTACCTCTGTCTTCAGGTAGCTTCCAGCTTGGACACCACATGATTGTAACATATGGTAAATATAAATATTCATTTGTTCCTCATTCCCATGCCATTTTGCACTTTTTGTGCTTTTGGACCTTTTTGTCCTTTTTGAGTCCTCCTGCATGCCTTTCTTTCTGAATTTTTATTCAGGCTCCTCTATCCATAGTGTCGTTTTGTGTGAAAGATGTATTTAATTTTCAACTCACTGACGAAGATTTTAAATGTGAGATGGATGGAGCCTCGAAATAGTATTCCAGACCTTTTGATCCTGAGTTATTTTACAAGGATTAAGTAGGACTTAAATGTGTTCATAGCCACTTAGGAAAACTGCTAAACTAGAAGAAATTCTTTCAGATAAAACAATAGTACACAGTCTTATAATCAAGGATGTTAGTTAATATAGAATTTTGATGCTCTCCATGCAACCAAAAGTTTGCTTATTTTATTGAAATCAAAATCTAAAATCTAGCTAAAACAAACAGAAATAAAGTAAATCAAAATAAATAACCAAAACAATTTATTTATGTACAAGATAATCAAGAAATAAAAATCAAGAAAAATAAAGTCTGAGAACTAAACCACTCGCTAGTCAGTTCTCTGCCCCCCTTGTAAATCTGGCAATTTGTAAGTTAAGGGGCTAGGCTTGACTACAAAAAGCCTACCCATTATCAAAAACTACATCTACTGGTCTTGAAAAAACTATATCTGAAACTGAGTCTATTATTTTACAATCAATCTCATCAGCCCGTGAAAATCGAAGGAGATTGCGCTAGGTGTCTGATGTAATACTAGCTTCTTTCGCTTGGTAGTTTCTCGGTTCTAGTTCAATTAGATAATTTCCTAATACAGAATTCACTGGTTCATTCTTACCCTCCAACTGAGTAACATTGTGCTTCATGTGGGGCTCTCTTAATAATTTAATTTGATTGGGACTTCCCTTATAAGGTAACCACAGCTGTGACCAATCTGATGCAACATATCCATTTAGCTTTGCTAACCAATCCTGACTCAAAACAAGTCCATAAGCCTCAGGTATGTCTGCTACTAAAATATTGATAAACTGACATACCTTTTTCATTTGAAGATAGGCGAATGAGAACATCCTCCATTTCCCCAATTACCTTCACATTTGTCCTATCTAACTGAATAACCTGCCAGGTAGATGGTTTAGGTTGTCCATTGATCTTTTTGCAGAATGAAAGAGGCATAACATTCACTGATGTCCCTGAGTCTACCAAACAGTTGTGCACGTTGTGGTTGAAAATATCAAAGGTTAAGAGAAATGGTGGGGTTTTGTACCTAAATTTACCTTCCCCACTTACTTCGCCAACTTCCTCTTCCAATCGATTGTCAGTGAGAAGATTTTCTTCAGGTACTTCAAGTGCTTTTAACAATTTTCCTTTTTGCTGAGGCACATTACACATTTCAAACAGTGAGATATTGGCCTTATCCCTTTTAATATCTTCCACAATATTATAATCCATCTTATGTTCTTCTAGATTCTTTTTTACATTATCAATCTTCTCTTCGACAGGTTTAACAGGCATGTTGATTTGCTTTGGATTTTGACTCGTAATGGTGGATTCAGGTATTTTGTCAGCTGTGGTGCTTTTCTGAATTTTCTTCGCGTTCTCTTGAAGTCTCTTAATTTTTAGGAGTATTGAATTGTCTTTACTTAAAAAAACTTGACTCCTTGTTGTCACATTTGTTTCTAATATCTCCTCATGCTTCAGAGTACCTTTGTCTCTTGTATCAAAAAGTGAGACACAGTCCCATAAAACCAGAGCATCATCCTCTTGTTTTTATGTGGATTTATTTCCCTTTTCCTCCTCATCATCAACTTTTGTTAGTTTAGAGTCCAATAGCTGATTCATTACTAATGTCATCGAATTGATCCATTGAGGGAAAAAAATTTCCGAATGAGGTTGCTGATGAAAGGTGCAAAAATTATCCATACCCACCTCAGTTAAATTCATTGATGTAGGACTATGTGGAGGAGGCTTAGATTGATTGTTGTCCTATCTCATTTCATGGTAAGGGCTGTATGCTTTATGAGACTCCTTTTCTTTTTCCAAATCTATCACTCTATTAGATAGTTTCTACATCATTTTCAACATTCCTTCAAAAAAAAATTCTCTTGACTGCTCAGGATAATCTTCTATGCTCTCTTTTTCAACTTCTACTCTCTCAACTTCTTCATAAGCTTCTGATAACGTAGGTTTGACTGAGATTTTAGAAAACATGGCCAAGTCAGGCCCCAAAGCTGAATTAAAGTATTCACTTGAAACCTTATCAGACGGTTTATCAGTTGCAGAAAAATTCTTAAGATAAGCAGCAAACCTTTGGGTGAAACTATGCACTTTTTCTTTTCTTTCTTTCTTTAAAGCGCATAACCCCTTGTTGAGGCCTGGAAATTTGCAGGCAACAACAGCAAGGGATTCTCCCCAGTCGACGTTCCCAACTAGCCCGTGACTATTTGGTATGGGGAATCGGTCCATTTTGTGGTCCGGCTACCCTAGGTCAAGTAACAAAAACAAAGGGTTTTACCGGTTGCGGCCCGGTCCACCGTGTATATTTTTGTATTTTTGACTTTAAGTATAATATGCAAGTGCCTATCTAACATGCAGGTTGATAAAGAATACGAGGAGCGATCACAATGTGATGCACAGGTTCTTACCTCTCGTCTTAGACTCTCTCGCATCTAAATCACACACAAATGAAAACAAGACTAACTAAGCTGTCCCTAGGGAGCAAGATTGTCAATTAATGAGTAATGTATTACTGTTCGTATGTTAAGATAAATCACAGATAGCTGTTCTTAAAATCAAAACACATAAACATAAATAAAGATAGCTCGTCGTCTGTTCAAACATTCATTACTCATAGTGGAAATTATCACAAAATAAACCAGAGAACATTCATATTAGAACATAGGTTTAGAAAGTTAGAACGATCTCACAGTTAATGAAACACAGCTGAAAACTAAATAGTTTCCCTTCAACATTGTTCATTTCATCACATTTGAACATTCCACACAGCACTTTCTCCAACAGGCAAAATTGTAATTTTATTATTGCAAAACGAAGTCGTTCCTCTTACAACAAGTAGCTCACAAGTCTCACTGGGAAAAAGCCCCTCTTCTATCTAATTCTCCTATATTTATACAAAAGAAAAACTATTGGGTTGCCCACAAATGACTCTTGGGCTTTCCCAATGCTTCGCCTCCCACAATTTTCTCACATTTAGTGCTTATATGTTTTACAATATATTACAATTAAACAAACTAATAAAGCACTTAGGTGGAGGGCCCCGCTTGGCTGTTCAAGAGCTTCTTCCATGCTAAAGCTTATGAGGCAATGTTTTCGAACTCAGAAGGTTCGAGAAAACGAATATTGATTTCAAATTTAGCAGCCTGATTTCTTATTATTTCAATCCTAGCTAAGCTCAAGCGTAGTTGATCTTTTAGCAACTGGACACTGACCGCCGAATGAGCTACCTCATCTCTCAAAATCTGCTCGTCTAGGGCCTTGATCTACTGAATTCTTTGTTCATCCTCCTGATATCTATTCTGCAACATCTCCATGAAAAAGTCGTGGTCTGGAAATGTGTCCATTCTCTGCTCAACAACGACCTAGCAACGATTGTAAGTGACCAAAAGTCTCCTACAAAAATATGTACAAGCTCCCTTTGTCTTCCTTGCAGCCTTCTTGAATTCTTTAGCTATGTTTATGGAAAACTCTAATAAATCATAGTCTTGTTTCAGGCCTTGTTGATCTTTTGATGGCAGGTCTGCAGGGGTCTCCTCATTGGCCTCTAATCTTTTTATTCTGCCCGTCAGGACTTCTAAAATGTCTTGCGATCTGTCCACAAAATATGAATAAGTTTCCAAATTTTCTTCTAGTCTATTGTCAACCTGCAAAACCTTACACCTCTCTTCCTCTATGGATACTTGCAGCTTGTGCATTTTATTTCTCTGTGCTAAAACATGCTCCTTGAAAGGTTGAATGTTGGCCTGCTGTTCCCTAGCTTCTCCCAGAGATGTCACTAATGAAGCAACTTGTTCTTTGAGCTCTGCTGCTTGCACCTGAGATAGCCTCTCCGACTCCTCCAAAGTAGCCTTTTGTAACTCCAACTACCCTATCTTACTTAGCAGCTGATCCTTCTATGCATGGAGGCTTTCACAAACCGTTTTTAACCCATCCTTTTTTGTCATTAGCCCCTGACATTCCCGCTGCAATTTTACTAGACTTTCCTGGGCAACCTCCAAAGACCTCTTCTCTACTTGGAGGGACTGGAGTTCAGCTTTTGAAGACTTCATTTCATTTTGCATGTCTTCAAACTTCCTTTTCAACTTATTACTTTCCTCTCTCTCCCTTCTTAGCATATCTTTGAGTTGGGCAGCAGATTTCCTTGATTGTTCAAGGTCAGTCATTATCCGATCTACATTGTCCTCAGAAGCATGGATTGATACTACTCCAGCTCGAATAGTGAACCTTGGGTCCTTGTCTGTTCCATGCACCATGATTGTATCATTTATCATTTTCCCTGACTGCCTCCCAGTCTCGACTTTCCTCTTGGTCCTCTTTACAATTCTTTTCGTTTCCTTATCATAAAAAATAGTGTTAAAGTCTGGAACCTCTTCGCCTTTCTTTTGTTAGAAAGGGATCAGTCTTAGACTAGAAACAACAACCCATCCTAATGTGTTTCTAGCAGCTGCCTCAGGGTCTTGGGAATTAGGATTACCCAGATCCTAAACCTGAATATCTATAAGATCGGAAGCTTATTGCTCTGTCATGGACCCTGTCAATTTTAGTCTTTCTATTTCCTGCTTCCTTAGTTCCTCGTCCATTTTCCTTTTCCTTTCTTCTTCTTCACTCCTGGAAACTTCTTCTGCACTTCTAGCTGCTTCTTGTTCAGCTTTCCTCTTTTCTTCCTCCTCACTTTTAAGCCAACTTTCGGCTTCCTATGCTATTCTCCTAGCATCTTCAGCTCTTTTCCTACCCTCCTCTTCCTCTGCTTTCTTCTGTTCATCTTGTCCTTTCCCGCCTTTGGTAGTGATCTTCTTTTTTAATCTTCTTTTTAATGCAGTTACGTTTTCTGCATTTTGAAAAATTGATTCATCTTTGTCCCAGTGGCTTGTATACTCAAAATGCACATTTGCTTCCTTACAGTGTTCTGCCACTTTATTCTGGGAATCATTCCTATGGAAATTTATTTCCCCAAAATGAAATATAGTTCTTCTACAAACTCATCAACTTTCTTAACTCTTCAAAACTTATAACTTCCCAACCTGAATGGTAAGGGAGGGTAAGTTGTCTTTTTATGTTCAAATAAAAAACTCCCTATGCCATCCAAGAAGACCTGCCTGAATGCCTCCTTGTGTACCACATAATTAGTGGCATATTTTGGAAGTAGTGACGGTGCTCTAGAGCAGCCATACATTATAATATACAGTCCATCCTCGGTTAAGTAGTAATCAACATATTCTTCAATGACCTGCAATGCTTCTTCAGACATGCAATTGCATTATTTTAAGAAAATCATTGTAAATAATGGCATAATTAAGTGCTCACACACTTCTCTGTAATGACTATAGTACTTATGCGCCCATAGTGGCTAGTAGGCTAAGTATACTGGTGTTCTATCTTGGTCCCAAATACACCTCAGGTTTGGGAAAGGTTGGTTGCATAGTATGCAATCAATCAATATGGAGCTCATGTAGAACTCTGATTTCTTCTAGGGCACCCCTCCCAAGGCTGAAGCAATGCAGGCCGAGAGACTGTTTGATACAATGTTCACCCAGTTGAACACAGTCCCTTGGGTGGCAACACAAAAGATGATAGGAACCCACCCCAACTTAAAAATTTTACCATGAGCTCTCCCAAAGATCTTGTTCAGCATTAAGGCAATGAACCTATAAGGGGTTCTTAAGGAGGCCATGTCGTATTCCCCTGATGGCCTAGTTCTGAAACTCTTTCCTGGTACCATCATTCTTTTCAATGTCTCCACTAGGTAAAGATTCATTTCCTTTAGCCAATCTTCAGTCAAGTAGACCTGGGCTTCTAGTAAGTGGTAGGCTAGTGATACATAACCGGGGCTATAAGAAACATAACCCTGTTTGTCAATGTTGGCCAAAATCATGGTAGTTACGTCTGCTCGAGGCAGAATCCATCCAATTACCTCTGAGCACGGGAAAAGCTCAGGCCTGGTAGTAATCCTCATCAAAGCAGATCTTTCAATATTAGCATATATAGTTTCTTCCTCAAAACCAGTGTCCGGTACTTCATGATGTGTTATCAGTCTATAGATTCCCCCCCACTTATACTCAGGTTCCACACATGTGATGCATCTGGTGTCTTCATAAGTATATTCAACCTTTGTGACCACTTCAACCTCGGGTTCCTCTTCCACTATAGGGGCTTTCTTTTTTTGCCTTTTAGACATCTCGTATTCGGAAAGATGGCCCTCTCATACACACAAATATTTTAGGTCCTGTTTGAGCCATTCAACTAATATTCAAAGAATGAAAACAAAATCCATGAGCATTTACCTCGGTCATGCTAGTCATGATTAAATCTATGTAAAATACAGCAACAAATTCAACTACCGAGCATTTCTGCACAAGATAAGTCTATAAAACTATATCCTACCTACGACTAAGAATGGGCGTGACCAATCAATAACATTATGGCTTCGCTATTAGTGAAGAAAAATCTCTTCCGGTCAAAGAAAGAATCTCCAAAACTACACCCTCAGCGCTAAGATTCCAAAGTAAATTGACCTGTTCCCAATCTTATTTGAAACAAGGCGCAACCTCAAACACCGCTACCCTAGTCCCACACAGGAACGCGGCCCAAAATACTGGAAAACCAAACTCTCGACACTTCGAAATAAAACAAGAAACTCCCTCTTCTGGCGAATGAAAAGGAAAACACCTCCCTTGCAGACGGCCATACCCAGACTGGAGAGAACTGGTGCAGACAGCGTAACGCTTGTCTGTACCAGTTTCCCAAACAGTCGGGTGGGGTTCGCAGACTCATAACAGCCACGAAATTAATCATTGAGAAACCCCCCCCCCAAGACAACCATACTGTCGAGATGAACTAGATATACTACTGAAACCGTAAAACTAGGGGTTCATTAACCGGGGAGGCGAGAACTAACCACTGATGGCAACCCTAGGTTGAAAATTCAAAAGAAAGGGTGCAATCGAGAAGAAAGGAATACCTGGAAATGAACTATGCAGCTGACAAGAGGAATCCACAAACTTCCACGGCGGTGCCACCTAGGAACGAGCTATCGACAGCGATTACAATGTCCCGTTCAAAATGATAGCGACAGTGCAGGCATGGGTCCGTAGGAATAATAATAGAAAAATAAACCCCAAAACCCCCAATATATACATCCCAGTAAAACAAACAATCGACGGGAAAAACATGACCATCGGGCAACAAAGTGACTAAGGGATCGGTGATCAAGTCAACTACATCTCCGCAATGGCGGAAGATGAAATGACTACAATATCCGTAGTGCCAAGCGAAGCATCGGCAAGAGAACTAAAAATACTCACTTCACATTGGAGCTCGGCTATACTAAAACCATAAAGACAACGAGTTTTGCAGACCAGTCAAAATCGGAGGTAAAACAAACATGACTTAAGCGAAAAATATCGGCCAAGCGGCAAACATAAATCAAACTAAATCGGAAGAATAGTCCCCTCCAGAGCTGTAACGGCGGAAGTTAAAAAGACTAAGGTCTTGCGAATCAAACCGGTGGGAGTCGGAAGAGATCAACACAATCATTAAAGGGGTTCGTGATATGACATCCGCAACGGCGGAAGCTATGGAGACAAAAAGTTCCAACGGTATTCCACTAAGGCTACCGATAATGAGAAAATAAAATAAAGTGTATCGAAGGAAAGTACACCTTGGACCAGATCGTCATTCACTTGCATCTCCACAACGGCGGGTGCGTAGTTAACTGCATTTCCTATTCATAGTCTCGACAACCTCCGACGGCAGGGTAAGAAATCAATGTAAGCCGTAAAACAAAATTAACAGCATTGGCATAAAGATATTCCTTGAACAATCATCAGCAACATCAAGCAAACCCAAACAAGCTGAGCAAAACAAATTAAAAGGAGGGTCCCGAAATTTTTAGAATTTTGGGAAATCGTTGCAGCTGCAACACCCCTTCATTAACACTGCATGATTTTTTTGGACTGCATACTTACTTCTAAATATTCTTTTAAATGTATCCCAGTCTGTGATTGAGTTTGCAGGCAGACCAAAATACCATGAGGCTACTGCTCCTTTCAGGGTATGCAAAAACAATCTGCAGACTACATCTTCATGTTCTACAGCCCTTAGTCCTTCTATAGCCAAGTAAAAGCTTTGCAAATAATCATCTACCAAAATATTTTCACTTGGGTCAAACTTGGGCAGCATTTTCTCAAAATCCCGAGGTAAGTCATGTAAAGGGGGTGCTAGGTTTAAAGGTGACCTAGCCCTCCAAGCAAGTGGTGGATTCAGTGGGTTGGGTGGCTGATTTGCATTCACATTTGCCATGAATCTGGGTGGAGAATGAGGTGGTGAGTGAACAGGGGTATGAATAGGTGAACAGTAAGGTGTATCTAGGTCCACTTGATTCAAAGGCTAAACAACTTCTTGTAAGGTTGTTTCTACCAGTTCTTCAACATCTCCAACCAACACTGCATCTTCCAATATAGGACGGTCTTTCTTCTTATATTCTCTTCTGGGAAAGACAGGAATAATTGGTAATCCTCCAATCTTCTTCACATATGCCCTAGTATGTCTTCTGAGATCATTAACTACTTCATTATCGACAGAATACAGATGCTCTTTACCCTTCTCTTCAAGAATTGGATTGGGAAACAAACTGCTTTCAGAACTATCACCGGTGGAATAATCTCGAGAAAATAAGTTTCCTCGGCCAGCCATGCACTGGCTGCCCTCCTTCTAGCACCAAAAACTGTTGAGGCCTGGAAAATTGCAGGTAACAATAGTTAGGGATTCTCCCCAGTAACGTTCCCAACTAGCCTGTTACTATTTGGTATGGGGAATCCGTCCGGTTTACGGTCCGACTACCGTAGGTCAAGTAACAAAAATAAAGGGTTTTATCGATTATGACCCGGTCCACCGTGTATGTTTTTAGTTTTTTGTATTTAAGTATGAGATGAAAGTGCCTATCTAAAAATGCATATTGATAGAGAATACGAGGAGTAGTCACAATGTGATGTGCAGGTTCTTACCTCTCATCTTAACTCTCTTGTATCTAAACCACACACAACAAGAAAAACTAAAACTAACTATCTAACCTATCCCTAGGGAGCAAGATTATCATTCATCAATGAGTAATGTATTTTGTGCATGCATTAAGAAAAATCACAGATAGTTGTTACTTATTTCAAAACACATGTACATTTATATCTATATGAACAACTAGATAGCTAATTGTTTATGAACAACATTCATTACTCATAGTGGAAATTTCATAGAATAAACCAGAGCGCATTCATAACAAGAACATAGGTTCAAAGAGTTAGAACGATCTCACTATTAGTGGATAACAGCTGAAAACGAAATAGTTCACATTCAACAAATCCATTGCACAGCATTTGAAACCTTCCACAAATATTTCTCCAACAGGAAACTTGTAATTTCTTTATGCAAAAGGAAATAGTTCTTCTTACATCATACTCTCACAAATCTATTTGGGAAAAAGTATCCCTTGTCTATCTAACTCTCCTATATTTATACTACAAGCAAAACTCTTGGGTTTCCCTTCGGTGACCTTTAGGTTCCCCCCAACCATTCAATCCCACAATTTTGTCTTTTTTTGAGTGCTCATGATTTATACAATACATTACATTTCAGGTTAAGATTTTAAGAGCACTTTTATGAAAAAGGACCAGCTTGGTAACTGACGAACTTTTCCAAGCCTGGGCCTCTGCTCTTATTGATTATGCTTAGTAATCTGTCGGTCCCTTGCTAGATCCTGTTGAGCTCAGACCAAGCTTTCTTCTTCTTTTCTCTATTTCTGCTTCTTCATTCTTCCTCCGCTTCCTTCCTTGCTGCCTCCCTTCTACTTTGTCTTTTAAACACATCTTACTCGCAGTAATCATCCTGTCAGGAAGATAGCATATTTTAGACCATTTAGGGTTTAATAAAGTAATACGAACTGTATCAATACATGCATTCTGTAAAATGAACTCTAAACAATGTTAATGCATGAAAAGAAAACATGATAATGCAAAGAAAATCCTGACAGCTGGGTCTGAAAATCCTCTAAACCCGCTGCCCAACTAAAATCACGATCCCGAAAGAACAAACTCTTCATCTTAACCTCGGCCGCATCTGGACCAATTTGACATCCTCCGATGAAAGCATGAAAAAAGGCAAAGTAACCGCCATCGAAAAATAGAGTAAAAGCACACGAGAAGGGCGGGAAAACCCTTACTGACGGGAAAAATACTAAGCATCGGGCGAAAACAAAACTCTCATCGGCGGGCAGAAACACTATAAGTCGGATGGTTAGTGCACTATGGAGTCACAATAGCAGAAGACATCAGACTACGGCTTCCTCTTGCAAATGAAAACGTCGATGAAATAAAACACTAAAAAAAAACTGTAGCATCGGACGATCAGTTTGCTAAGGAGTCGCAATGGCGGGCGACGGACAAACTAAAAGTTCCGCAGTCAACATAAAAACATCGGTAGCTGACAATCTCTAAAGCTAAAGGTCAGAGCTCAAAACCACTAATCATCGACGATATAGTTCATTACGTAGCTGCAACGGCGGGAGATAGACTGACTACAACTTCTGTGAAAAAGAAAAATCACCGGTGATCGGAAGAGCTAAGGACTATATATCGGCGATTCAAAACTTAACGCTCCTGCTGTGTCGGCACCGTAAAGAACTAATGCTCCGATCAATCATCAACATCGTTTCGATAGAGAAAACAAAAACATTGCAAAGTAAAAGTTTGATCAATAAAACAAAGGCATCGGCGAAAATCAGAACTAGCCATCGGCACACTCTCTAATTGCCCTTCGAAACAGCAGCGATGAAGAGAACTAAAGCTCTGACTCAAACATGAATAGACTTCCAATAGCGAGTAGAAAAATCATCGAAACAGGAAAAATCTCCAAAAATGTTAAGTGTTCGACAGACTTTAAAGTTGTGCAGCGATAAAATTAGTTCGTTTCATCTCCGAAACAGTGGCAGCACAGAGAACTAAAATCCTGACTTTAATCTTCAACAAAAATCCGACCACGATAAAACCAAACCATTGAAAAATAAAAAATGTTAAGTTCCACAATCAAAATCATTGGCCAATTTATATCATTCAACCTCCGAAAGTGGTAAACAATTGAACTCAAATCAAGCTCCGGAAAACCCAAATTCGTAACAGAGGAAAGACATAGTTCAGGAATCCAAACACTCCCAGGCAAGATAAAATTAAAAGGAGAGTCCAAAATTTAAAAAAAAATTGGGAAAAAAGTTGTAGCTGTAACGGAAGTATAGAGAAAAAGAGGAGGTAGCATGGTGGTAGTGGATAGAGAAAACTGTATGGTAGCAGTTGAGTATCGACAAAGGAGAAACAAATGAATGCTCTAATACCAAAGTTAAATAGAACAATTCATGTTCTATTTAATTCAATAATAAATGTATAAGTATAAATATATGTAATTGATAAGATAAAAATGAATAGATATGATGGTAAGGTCAATAAGAATGCCCAAAATATATAGGCCTCAGTTATACTTTTCATGTAAAGTGATGTCTTTAAGTAATATTGTCCCTTACAATTTAAAATATTAATTATAGATATAATTAATATACACAACACTATGAACTAAATACCTAATGTATACGACCAAGATAATAAAAAAATGGGAGACATGAGGCTTCCTAAGATTGCTTCCAATTCTTGAAAAACCACCTACGACGTAAGCCAGGTTTGGTGTAAAGATGTCAAGTCTTAGTTAAATCATTGGGGACTCGAGGAAAAAGTCATTATACATAATCGTGATAAAATTAAAAACTTATTACACCTAAATTTAAGAAGAAATAGTCGTGGTGCGATAAAGAATTGGAGGATAAGAGAAATTAAGAGACTATAAAAAGATTATCAATCATAATCTAGAGGATCAATTGCATCTCTCTATTTTAACTAGTGTAAAGAAGAAAAACAACATTGCTAAAATAAGAAAAAATTCTCATGAACTTCATAACGAAACATTGACACTGGACAATTCTAAAACGTTGTTAGATGAAATTGATCATTTTGTGACACTAAAAGGGTTGAAAATAAAAATTACTTTCTCTTAAAATATCATGCATACACCCACATTATATCACAATTTCAAAACATTTGCTACAATATTAACCTCCTAGCCTTTTAACCCATTCCAACTATGTTGATTTAGGAATGCTTCTTTTCAAGCTTTTTGAGCACCCAAATAAAAAACTAAAGAAAACCAAGTGATTCCTTACCTTTTTAAAGCTTTGACAAATGAAAGTTGTTCTCAATGGATGTTAACAATCACCACCATAATCATCGTTGTCATCATCATAATTAAATTTAAAAATATTATTAGTAATGTCTAAACCAATTTTTGCATCGAGAGTAGCGAGGTGCTTACAACCTAGCATGAGGAAGAAGTTGTACCGTGTAACATTACGTAACATGACATTCCCATTTTTTTTTAAACTACAAATGATGTCGGCTTAAACAAAAGAAAAAATTATATTGATTTGTTCTTAAACATAAATATATGAAGAACCAAGAGAAGATTCTTGAGGTGTAAATTTTATCTTAATGTGTAAAAAAAATAAGATAAAAAGAATTTACACCTCTAGAAAAGTTGGATCCCTCTCGATGCTTGATAGATCCGAAATTACGATGGATCTATTCTAGTCTTGATAAAAATAAAAATAAATAAAAAAAACATTAATTCAAAAAGGATCAATATACTTTATTTAATATTTCATATTTTATGATGGAGGTTAGTTATACTTTTTTTTAAAATTATTTTATCTTCTTATTATTAAGAAACAATAATTGTAAAAATAAATCTATAATATTAATTTTTAATAGAAATTTATAAATGAAAATAAATTTAAATAATAATAATAATAATAAATATTAAAATAAAGCTATACTTCATATAAGAGATTAATTTAAATAAATAAATAAACATTCTAACATCTTCTTAGTTTTTAACATTTATTTATATTATTTTAATGAGAGTAAAAATAAATAGATTGTATTTATCACTAAAATGATTCTTTATGAGCATTTTGCTTGTTAAATCCCATCATACTCAAATACAATGAGAACCTTAGTTTATAATTAACGGATAGTTTTTAATTTTCTATATATACTTTATTGTCTTCTTCTTTTCTATTGTGCATCCTAATGATGGGTGGAGGGTCCACCTGAAACGCGTCAATCACTTCTGAATTTCTAAACAGTGCAAATCCATAAGCTTGCACATAATGACTGTAGTCTTATAAATAAATCAATCAAATATATGTTTGTTAACACTAAAAATTGTTCACCTAGCTCTCTATGGCCGAAACCGTAATCATACATCATATTCCCACCATTATTTCCCTCACTTTGACCTTCACAATTATATTTCCACTAAATATGGTCCAAAACATCATTATTCCTTCCCCATAAATGAATGGAAGATGATAATTTATTGTGATTTATCCCCACCCTCTCTAGAAAGAACCAAAAAACCCAAAAAATGAAAATGGGTCAAAATACCATAGATAAATACCATGGACAATAAAATACCAGGGGTCAAAAACCCTTGGACAATCATATAAATACATTGTGAATGACTCCCCCAAAACACTTTTTGTCATTTGCTCTTAGTCACACAACATACTTTTCTGCCATTATTTTTCCACGTCATTTCCCATGATGTATGTTGAGCTTGCTCCATACCCATTTGGATCCATATTCCCCGTCCGACAACCACAAGTGGAGTAGATTGGAGACCAAAACCATGGAGCTGCAGAACCATTTTCTCGAACGACTACGGTGGCCCAACATTTCAGAAAAGGTATCTTTTGTCTTGACTTGTTTTTCATTATATATCATGAAAATTGAAAAAATATTGTTATCGTCGTTTTTCTTTCCTATTGTTATTGTTGAATGCTACCTTATTCTCTAGATGAGCTAAGGTTGGTTCTTTTGCACGTAGCTGGGGAGACATCCCCACTACAGTTTTGGTGACTCCATCAGTCGATCCATACAGATCTTTTTTTTTGCAGGTCTTGTTATTGGTTTGTTCTCCTTTACTACCTTTAGTCGTCACAGATCTGACCCCCTCACAGCAGATCTGAACCATTATTGCTTTAGTTTCTGCCCCCCAGCCCTATCCGACAACCATTTTTCAAAAAAAATCTAGTTCCAGCTGAGTCGCACTTATTCGGTCGAAAGGGCAGCCCAATCGCACCTTTTTACTCGATAACACCTTTTTACTCGATAAGCGTGGCCAACGTCATGCATTTTTCCCTGATAAGTGCGACCTGGCTCAAAAAGACAAAATGCGCTTGTCCCGACTTTCAGAGCGACCCCGACCGCTACTGTGACTCAGTTTTGTGAGACCTGCCATGCTTAATCCTCTATTTTGTGTGACCTGAGTCTTTTGACTGTTTTTCTGCTTCGGTCGCGATTGTTTCGCAGTTCTTTGCAACCCCAATCGCACCTGTTTTTCTGACAGGTACGACCAGCATTTTTTCAGTTTGTTTTAGTGTTTGAGATCCTTGTTCTAGACCCCGTGTCTGTGTGTTAACCCTTCCCGACTTGTTTCTATATAGATCTGATCCATTACATCCCCTCAATTTGTTTTGAGGTCTGTTTTGCCTTGTATGTGAGCCTCTTTAGTTGAGCTTCGTAGTCGAGAACCCTTGTGTGTTTCCTACACCGCAACAAGTTCCTTAGATGTTCATTTACTTGTGTTTATTTTATGTTCTGAAAGAAATTAGTTGTGATTTTGCATGATATTTACTGTTCTTTACTACTATTTATCTGCAGTTTTTTTGCATCCTGACAGTGAGATTGTTGCATCTTTGTCATAGGATTGTTTGGGTTTATACACATCATTTGCACACATCTCACACCTAAAAACAAAACACTTGGTCCATGGCACCAAGCTAGCCTTAAAAATAACTTAATACAACTAACATTGTAACCTTATTTTAGGACAAAACAATCTTATAGCTAAGTTAGGATATTGGGGATAGGCATCCAAACAACACCCCTTTGTCACTCACATCTTGAGACATAGTTGTTGTCCATTAGGGTTCAAGGCCAGTCTTTCCGGGGGGGGGGACCATGCTCTGCAGGAGTAAGCCACAGCAAAGAAGTTCTGGAAGTTAGGGTGGAATACCACACTCCATCTTACACCAAAGGCTAAACCTTCATACTGCTCCTCGCACAACCCAGTAGGGTGTCGGTGGCCAAAGGGCTTAAGCGCCAGGAAACCAACCGGATGTGTCATGAATGAGGTAGCCTAGTTGCCATTCTTTTTAGGGCTCTTTTACCCAGAGGTCATTCTCGGTAGTGGGATTTTCTTAGCCTATTTGTTCTTCTATTTCGTATTGTATGACTGGGATTTCATCACCCTGCTAAGGATACGATTTGTGAGGGGATTCAAGCTTGTAGCTAGGGGTTGGCTTGTAATCATACCCCATAGGTTAATGAGTCAATTTTGTTTCTAGGTAGTGTTTCGTGTTGGATTTATGACCACTTTGTTGTAGATTTTCCTTGTTGTAACCCGTTTTTGTAGTTTGGTTTTAGATATTGTTGTTGGACTATGAGCCACCATTCGGATGCTCTCCTTCTACACACTCAATTATAGTTGGGATTTTTAGCCTGTGGTTGATACTCTCTAGTTTCCATCCATTACACCGTACCACTCCATCACATCATCATAGCTCCACCACGTTTCTCACATAGGCTTAGGGGGAATACCCCTCAGTTCGGTTCCTTGAATCATCACCATAAGATCCATATTAAACATCGTTCACCACCTTCTGATCCACACATGACCTCTGATTCTAATTCAGATTCCTATCAATCCGAACCTACATTTTTCATTGCCCCATCTAGCCCCATGGTTGGTGCACATCCTGACCCCTTCCAAGGGGGGACAGTTCAATAATGGGATTGTGTTAGTCCCACCCATCATTACAGGTATCCCTTCCACTGGATTGACAAGTCTTGGTCCTAGTGGACCATTTTCCACTACACACACTATTATTGTTCCACTACCCACTAGTGGTGGCCCCACTCTAGCCACCATGGTTCCTATCGTCCAACCATTTATACCTGGGGGTAGTGTCCCTTTCACATCTATTCCAACTATTCCTACCATACCAGTGACTATTCCTACTGTCGGAATTCAACCTTACCCACCCCCAGTAAACCATGGGAACTACATTCCTATTGGTGCTGGAAACATTGTTGTCCCTTCCCGATTCACTTTCAGTTCTAGTCTACCTTTTATGGCTAGTCTCAACCTTCCTGACTTGGCACGGTTGACCAATGGACCCATTCGTTATAACCCACTTTGGCCTCCTATGCCTACCAAACTCTTTTCAGACATCCCTAATTTTGAAGGGAAGGCGAGAGAGGACCCCCAAAACCACATCATGTCTTTCCACTTATGATGTCCATCTAACAACATAGTGGATGATTCTATCCGATTTTGGTTGTTCCAACACACACTCACAAGTGTTTTGGCCAGATGTTACATCGAATTTCCTCATGCCACCTACCCGAAATTTTCCTCATTAGCCTCTATGTTTCTGTAATACTTCTAGTTACCCATTCGATATGATGAGGGTGTGGAAATTCTATAATCCTGTAGACAAAACACAGTTACCCATATCACAGATCATATCCATGAATGGCGACGTCGTCGTAGTTTGTGTAAGATGCAGTTAGATGATAGAATATTCCTAGATTGGTTTCTCAAAACCTTACTCCCCCCCCATTGCCAAGGACGTCACATTTGAGCACTAACAAACTAAGGAGGAAGGCATCCTGAAGGCACAACAATTTGATCTCATATACACCCAATAGGGTTACCTCTACACCAATATACCCGAGGCTCCTCGAGACACGTTGGGGGCATCTAATGCTGCTAATGGAGTTATCAGCTCTATTACCCATCATTCTCACTTTTATCCGGCCTCTCCTATGATGCCACCCCATCTCGATAACTCCCTAAGTATTTCCCAACCAAGCTACGCCCCTGATTATTCATGTGTAACGACTTAGTTCAGAGCCACACCTTCCTATGCGCCTCCCGCACAAGCCCCTCACGTTCACAGACCGACTTCATCATCACACTCATGTAACGACCAAATGGTTGGATTTGCAGCCCCACCAGCTACTCTTTTGTATTACCCACCACCAACGCAACCTACTTCGGCTCTGACCCCAACTCCTCCAGCTCCTCTAGGACAGGTCTACGCATAGCAAAACCTCCCTAACCAACCTGCTCCCAGTAACCAATAAGGGAGGGGAAGGAATAAGAGAGGTAGGAATTGGGGAAACAACCAGCTTCAAGGAGGTGGCCAAGGAGCCAACCCTTCGAACAATAACGGAGTCGAACCCCCTGCACAAACACCCCAGCATCTCGCTGGACTTGGGAAGAACCCACAGTTACAAATTAATCATCCATTAACCATCTATAACACTTACGACCATTACACCCATCAGTTTCCTCACTTGACTCACTTCCGCCACTTACTCCAAAATTATAGCCAATGTGACCCCAACATGGATGCTCCGGTTCATCCAAACCCAACACCACCGGGTCCTACACCTATGGTGCTCCAAAACCCCCTACCACACCAAGGAATGGTTGCAACCTAGCCTTTGGCCCCACAAACTCCCGCAACCACTTCTGCGGCTCAACCCATTGATCCTGGTGTCCATCATCTAATGATGTTATTATCCGATGTCAACCTCCAAACTCGACGAAACCAGTATGGTTCCACCATGGAAACTATTGACTTCTCCATGGAATCTAATTCCACCACTCCTAGTATTTCTTTGCATTTGTCAAGACCCCCTATGGGTGAGACTATCAAATTCCCACGGTTCCCTTTGCGTTGTTTCATGAACAACACCACTGACAGAGCTACGCTTAACTATAGTACTGTTGACGACTTGGCACAGTCTCCCATGACTTTGTCCTCTCTTGAAGTTATCAAAACTTGTCCTTCGCAATGTAAAGTGTTGTTATCCACATTAGGTTCTGTTAATTCCTTTGACTCTAGGTTTATTACCTTCGACCTAGATCAAGGATAACCTCAAATGCCATCATCCGTCGAATTTCAAGTTCTGGTCACGATTATAAATTTGGTCATTCATCGATGCATAATTGATGAGGGGGAATCCCCTTATGTTATGTCAACATTTGTCTGGTAGAAAATCGGATCCCAAACCCTCCAACCTTCTTCCACTTCCCTTCGCATCTCTGATGGCCTCTATGCTCAACCCCAAGGCATCCTCACGAATGTCCCTGTTGAGTTAGCCGAAAAAACAGTGTTGATTGAAATTGAGGTTGTCAACGCCTAAGTCGATTACAACCTCCTCCTAGGATGTAGTTATATGTATGCAATGCGATCTGTTTCATCTACCATCTTTTGACTCTTGATGTTCCCTCGTGATGGGAAGATCATGACCATCGACTAGCTGAAGTACTATGATCCAAAGGGGTCAACCACATCGAAACACGTCCTTCCCACTATCGACACTAGCATTGACAACGTGTCCATACCATCCCTATCTGACTTTGGATAGGACTTTTTTCCAACGCTCCTATGATGGACACATTTTTGTCCTTACCACCTCTTCCTTCACTGACTGATATATCGGATTTGTGCACTATCACATCCAGTAACGTTTTGACCTCCTTACAACCTCAGTCGCAACCCCAACCATAGACCTCGGGGAATTATTGGGTTTCTCTCTCTGTCCACACTATTCCCTTCCTTTTTCCATCATCCAGCATCGTGAGCAATCCTGTCATGGATACTCTCAACTTGTCTGGTTTCACCTTGGGTATTCTTGTGTGGTACCTCGATCCACCTAACTCACCACGGACTCCACAAGTCGTTCTCACTCTCATCCAACCTATCCAGATGATGTTGCACCCACATCCTAGTACACCAAAGACTACTCCTAGCTCTACTCCTGCCCCTCCAAAGAAGAAGATACTGGGGGCAAGGCACCCAAAGAGACAACAGAACTGTGTCCTTCTCCTACATGTGATTTATGTGATGTCCAAGGCCATGCGACATAGAATTGTCCTGATTTTCCTATCCTTTGCACCCACACGCACTCAGTAGATGAGACTGACGACATCTCAATTGTTAATGTTCCAGCCTTACCCACGGTCAAGAACAAGTCGTTGCGAACCAACCAGCCATGTGCAATTTTTGGCCAATATGGTCATTATTCCCACCATTTCCCAAACTTGTTTGACTACCAGTCACTCCTTAGTGACCTTTGCATGCACTCCCGCTAGTCCGACATTACTATCCTTGAGAAGATCCACCCTCCGGCTTCTTCCTTGGACAACACCAACACTAATTACATTATCTCTACTTTTAGTAGTCCTTCCTCCTCATTGACCATGGAATATCCCCCTGATCTATCCCAACACCACTTTCATGATGACAGAGAGATCCCTAAAGCCGTAACTAGTTTTACCCCATTTCACTTAATCCATGGTGTGGAATTGATTCTTCCCATTGAATGCTAGATTTCGTCGCTCTGCCTTGCCGTCGAACTTCTACCCGATACATCATTGTTAGAACAACACCTACTTATGCTTGAGTAGACCAATGAGGATCGTCATTCTTCTATCCAAATGATCGAAGCGGCTAAGATTTGGTCGAAGTTCCACTATGACTCCCACGTCCACCCACACACCTTTAGAGAGCGGGATCTAGTCCTCATTTATGAACAAGCCAATCATAAGCTAGGGAAAGGGAAGTTTGATTCCATTTGGTATGAACCCTATGCCATCCATCGATGCGTCGAAAATGGATCATATATCCTTGTTGACTTTGACGGTCACCTCTTGAAGAATCCTCGCAATGGGTTCTACCTCAAGAGGTTCTATGCCTGAAGTCACTCACCATGAAGTACACTTGTTCCATAGTTTTTATTTCTTGTTTTACATCATTGTTACCATGAGTCGGTGACCCCCTCCAGTAGTCGCTCCACGTCTAGCCATAGTGAGTCCAGTGTAGCACTCTGGCATCTCCTATATCCATGAGCAGGTGGATCTAAACCTTCCACCCTGCCCTTACGTCTTTGGTATCCTGTTGGATGGTGTAGTCCCACGTCTGCACATGCACGCAGTATGTCATCAGTATCTATCACACACATAATCTAGCTACCAATAAGCTAGTCAACTATATATGAATGCAACCAAAAAATCATCATGTATACGTACCGTTAGGTCCTCAGACCTGCCCTGGAGGTCAAGGAATCTTTGAGTCTCCCTGGTAATCCATCCCAGCGTATGGATAGTCCTTTATGAGGACTGGCAGCTACCACCACTGTGAAAATATATCCCAGGTGAAGAAACGAACCACCAAGTCGCCTCTCTCTCGAATCATCATCATGCACCACCTCATCATCCGAGGATCGCCAGATGCGGTCGTAGAGGAGGCAATCACTCAAATAAAAATGACCATAAGAACAAGGGGAAATGTAAATCCCCTCCCACCGAGCTAACATAGTTGAACCCACGTCGAACCACATTCAAGTACATCTGGTCCCACCCATAGTAGGTGCCCCTTAGCACATTCTCCACCATCAGGAGCTGAACACCTGATATCTTGTGCAGTTCAGTCAATCCTAGTATACACAACACCATCGCTACCACTGTTCGAGTATGTAGAATCTTGATGTCGCATACTTGTATGTATGACTTGTGGAAGTACATCGAGGCATAATAATGCCTCGAGCAAAGGTCATCCATTGACACCCCCTTTAGGAGCTTCGACATTGTGTCATTGATCACGCCCAGTACTGGGAGGCTTGTCAAAAAGTATACATCACGGAGGGTGATCTCCAACCGCTCACCCTGGATCATGAAGCAATCTGCCTCCCGGACCCAGTAGCTCACAAGCTTCTCCAGCAAAATGTTTGTTGAAGGAATCAACAATATTTGGAAGAACTTCCATATCCCACATTGGGCGAGTGTATCCTGTATCGTTGGATCATCACTTACCTCCCCTTAGGGGTCCCCAATGTCTTGCTCTCGCCAGGAGACTCAAGGCATCCTACACAGACACACAGTCCCTGTTAGACCCAGTCATGCACAAAACCCTCATTTTGGGCTAGGTCGCACTTGTTTGGCCTTTTTATGCGACCCAAGTTGCTAAAAAAGGTTGAAGAGGTGCAACTGGGTCATTCTTGTCTCCTCGGAAGGTGCGACTGGGGTGCACTTGTATTCCCAATAAGAGAGAATTGGGTCACTCCTTTTCCCTTGAAAAGAGCGACCCTGCTCCGAGAACCCTTCGGTCTTGTCCAAGGCTCCCAGAGTGAAGAAAAACACAAAATAATCCACTGAAAAAGTTGGGTTTGATGAGATCTCTTATCCGCAAGTCACAGATCAGAAAACTGCCCATCCAATTGGAAGAAATCAATAGTTGTGTTCTAGGTCTCTCCACTCCAAATCAGCACTCCACATTGAAAATGAAAAGTGTCATGTGGTCCCCCCTTGTTCATAGGCCTCCATTTGGTCTCATTTTTCTTTCATGCACCACAGAGTCATTTGGCTCCCGTTTGCCACGTCGTTCACACCACCGAGTTCCGTTTTCTGCCCTTTGTATTTTAACGAGACCCTCGTCTTGCACTCTCTTGATGATTTTTTGGGCCATTTCCAGGAAGTGACCTTGATTTGTGTGCCACCACGCGAATCAAACCTTGTACATATTGGCATGTTCACAAGCCATCCGCTCCATCCATACTATACAATTGGCCTTCTTTTACCTCCATCCGTCATCCTGCAAGGAGGCACCATTAGTGTTCCACTATTATTCCTATCATCCATGTTCACAACATAACCTCTTTCCATGCATCAAACACTTCCTCCTTGCTTGAATGACCATTGCGAAGTTTATGTTAAGCTCTTTTCTCACTCCTAAAAGAAAGAAAATATTGTCGAGCATGTTTGCATCCTTTCACACTCGTTAAAGTATTTGAAAGGGCATCTATGTGGCCTCGTTTATATCCTTTTTTAGAATACATAGACTATTAAAAGAAAAGGATCACCCTAGCACCTTCCTACAAGGAATGTTTCCCTTTGTATCATTTTATGCTTTCTCGGACATTGGGATTGTAACTTACAAAATAGCTCATTATGGGTAGTATTTAAGCTCTTTTCCAGACCTCTCATCTAGAAAATATTGTCGAGCAAACTTGGTTTCATTCATGCTCGTAAAAGTATTTGAATGACCATCCAGTCATTATAGGTTTAACCTTTTCCAACCTAGTTGGACTACCTACCGTAAATAAGTCTCTCTACCCCTTCGATTGGGAGAGATCTCCTTTGTATACTTTTATTCCTTTTTAGGATTAGGGGACTATTTACAAAAAAGAGAAGCATTGGAGTCTTCTTCTGTTTTCAGACTCTCTAAAAATGAAAAAACCATCGATCATTTAGCTTCTCGGGCTCGATAAAAATACACAAGATAGTATCATATTAAGCATACTTCTATCCCTTCTTCGTGCTCCTTAAACTATGAAGAAGGCCCCAATGATGTCTCTAGGTGCCATCACATATGATCTCACATTACGGAAGCTTTCCCCCATTAGGTTGCCTTTGTTCAGATTACTCTGCGATGAGTCTCCCTTGGATACCCTAGATATCATTAGTCCAGTTAGCTCCCCCAGTATCTCCCATTACAGTTATCTCCCCGGTTTCACAGCTATGATCCCTCTCCCATGAATCAGTTTAATATGCTATTAGGTCATCCCTGCTATCATACTTTGAACAAAGGAAGTTTGAGTCCCCCATACTCTCGCACCCCTATTCCCCATTCAGTGTCTTAGTCCCCTGACTGTTCCACATCTCTAGTTATCCCCCCCATGCTTCAATCAAGGAAACATCATTTCCTTGTTAGCTGCAGGTCTCTCTCTATTGATGTCAACACATCTATTCCATAGGCCCTTGTATCCTGGTTTCATCCACCTCATTGATGAGTTCCTTGGGCTACTTGAAAGGAGTCATTAGTTCCTTTTAGGTTGGTTGTCTCACGTGCTTGACTTCAGCTACATCATCGCACCGTTGAGATTCGTACAGGGTATTGGTCCGTTCATTATTTGTTCGAAGACCCCAATTGTCACCTGACTCTAGCACATTGGTGAGTCTCCTATGGGACCCATTCAGTTTCATGTCCCTCGTGATTTTTGAGCTGCGTTGGCGATAGTGTTCGGAACCCCCTCAGTATCATGCTTACGTATATCTCCATTACTTGATGTTGTATATTATACCACAGAGATTTTGACTCTCAGTCATCGAGTCCATCCAGTTATGTACACCTCTAGATCCAGCAGAGCATCAATTGTGATGATATCACATTCTATGAGAATGCCATTGTTCCTATGTATCAGTTCTTCAGATTAACATTTGTATTCAACCTCCCATTGAGGCCACCATTATGTATCACCATTTTTATATGTATTGATCGGCTCTCATATTTTGATCCTTGATCCCCATTCTTTATTTTTTGAGACATTGTTACGAGCATGGGTATTCCTGCCTCGTCCATATACATGTCTAAGATTATATGTGCCTCATTTATTTTTTAGAAGTAATACAAACCAAATTCCACCGTAGTTCGAACGATGAAACTTCACTCCTCCGCGGTCCTCTCCGATCTCTCTACCATTGTCACCATTTTTCCATGATCCTATGATGTCTATCGGCCATACGATGAGCTCTTGCCCTCACACATCAAGGGTCAATCTGTTAACACTAAATTTTTTTAACCTAGCTCTTTATGGTCTAAACCATAATCATGCATCATATTCCAACCATTATTTTCTTCACTTTGACCTTCACAATTGTGTTTCCACTAAATATAGTCCAAAACATCATTATTCCTTCCCCATAAATGAAGGGAAGATGAACATTTATTGTGATTTATCCCCACTCTCTCCAAAAAGGACAAAAAACCCTAAAACTAAGAATGGGTCAAAATACCATAAATAAATACCATGGACAATAAAATACCATGGGTCGAAAACCCTTGGACCATCCTATAAATACATTGTGAAGGACTCCCCCAAAACACTTTTTTCTATTTGCTCTCAGTCACACAACATACATTTCTGCCATTATTTTTCCACACCATTTCCCACGGTGTATGTTGAGCTTGCTCCATACCCATTTGGATCCATATCCCCATCCAACACCACAAGTGGAGTAGATTGGAGACCAAAACCATGGAGCTGCGGAACCATTTTCTTGAACGGCTACGGTGGCCCAACATTTCAGAAAATGTATCTTTTGTCTTATCTTGTTTTGCATTATATATCATGAAAATCTAAAAAATATTGTTATCGTCGTTTTTCTTTCCTATTGTTATTGTTGAACTCTACCTTATGCTCTGGATGAGCTAAGGTTGGCGATTTTGCACGTAGTTGGGGAGAAATCCCCACTACAAGGGTAAAACACATATTTATATTGTATCTGTATCAATTATACTTGCAATATCTTTTCTTTTTTTAAATCTAATATCTATTTTGTTATGCATTATAAAAACACTTCATTTTTATGTATAGATTTTTGGGGATGTATTTTATTATATTATACAAATATTTTTTATAATCTAATCATAATATTATTAGCACAACCATAAGTAAAGTGGTAAATGAGCGTCGATAGGCACAACTAGCCACTTAGTTTTTTGTTGATGGTTGGTTGTTAAACAAAGACTAATCGTTAAATTAATTACCAGATAAACATTAAATTGATTAATATAAACATAAAATAAATACTATTAATAATAAATAAATAAAACATTATTGTGTAATGTCCCAAATTTTGCATTGGGTCAGAATGGCCAAATCACATTTTCCATATTCATGAAAGTTGTCAAAGGGATGCTAAAAGTCAAATAATTGCCAAGGAGGAAATTCACTAGCTTCCTAGGTTGGGGGTGGAGGCTTTGAGATTTGAAATAAGGGGGATAATAAATGATGTTTATACATTAGAAGGGGATAAATATTTAATAATGTAGCTTATTAAATAAATACAAGAGAAAATGGAAGCGACAATGGAGCATGAAGACACATGGAGACTATGGGGCCCACACTAGCTAGAATTCCTATGTTAAATGGTATTTTTCTCTTGCAAATTCAAATATATGGGAAGCCTAATGTTTTGGGATGGATTGTGAGGTTAATATACTTGTCCATATAGTTCATAGGTCGAATTTGGGATGAAATGTAACTTACATGGGAGAGGAAGAGCCAAATGGGAGTTTCATGGACACTTGGCTAGATTCCCCTTACATTTATGACATCTATGACACCAATGATGGAGATTCTATGACAGTTATGACACAAGTCAGATCTGAAGGATGAAATAATGACATACTGACATGTCAGGATTTAATAGAGCATCTTAGAGGTCGAATTCGGGAGTTGGAGAAGGCCAAGAGGCTCCTACTCAAATTTGGGAGAAGAGGGAAGGTGAAGAGAGAGGCCATGATGGCAAAACATGAGCAACCACACCAATTCGACTTGGATTTGGTTTATGTATGAATTTGGAACCTTAGAAGACCAATAATTGTTATAAAATACATGGATCATCCATGAGAAGAAGCTTTTTCTCATTTGTGAATTGTGAGAGCTAGTGGATGACTAGTTTTCTTGCTTAAGCCAATTTCGAGGGTGAAAGATTCCCATCCTAGTTAGTATTTGGAAATGCCACTCAGGTCTTTCATGGAGCTTTAATGAAGTCTTATTTGTGGGTGTAAGCTACAGGAAAGCATGTGGATTCTTCTATTGCAGTACTCTCTCTCAACTATTTCCAGTTTTCACACCATATTCATGCCAATTGAGGGATTGCGCTTTGGGTGAGCTATTGATCTCTTTGGGGAAGATTCTAATGCCAATTATATTATTTTATGATGTATATTCTTTGTGTTTCATGTTCAGAATACTCTCAGGTCGAAATACCCAAAAGAATTCATGTAAAAATGTTGAACAATGAAGAAATCGTGTCATTCCCCCACTATCTTGTTGTGAACCATTGTAATGCTGATGATTTCGAATTGGGAGAGCCTTTCATTGTCCATTTCTGACTGTAATCAGTTCAATATGCTCTGTTGTTCTTTCTCAGAAAGTTTCAAGTGGAAATTCCCAAGAGTTGTATGTCAAAATGACTTTTAATGAGCAAACACTGACCATTTCCACTCTATTTTGATATATGCCATGGCAATGCTTGTTATTTCGAATGGAGGAATGTGTCTCTTATAAATGTATGATGGATGGAATTTCATTAATGTTTATTTCAAGTCTCATGTTCAGTACTTAAGCATCGGAAGCTATTTTACTCATTTTAATTGCATTGGGAGAAGATTTGGTGCCTTTTCCCCAAAGGTTGAAATTGTGATTTGGGAGCTGTTTGGTAGAGAGTCATAACAACTTGTATAAATTGAACCATGATGCATATGAGATATTAAAAATGTCCCCCACTCATCCCCTACTTCTGTTCAGCAATTCGAGTGACTTTGGGATCATTTGAGAAGCCATTTCCGACAATTACCCAAGGGGAATTGGAGCCCCAATTTGCTAGTAATTACTCCTACTTTGAAAAGAACATTAAACAAGTTTGCAGAAGTAATTGGGAGGTCACAAAAAATCCATGAACATCATATTTAAGTTCTATTATCAGTCATGTACCTTCAGAGAAAATTTGGAAGCATTTGGGTCAATTTGGAGGTCTAGACATTAAAACTAGTGAAGCTCAAAATTGGGGAAAAAGTGAAAAATTGGTCATTTAGTAAAATTTCAAAAATGGACATTACATATTGCCACCCCTTTCTTTAACCACCACTTGAGTAAAGTTTATTTAAATCTTGATCAAGATGCATTTAAACATAACGATATATGACCGACCATGAAATAAATCTTCATTGTACACTTGTTACATTCAGGTTAATCTTGTTGATCTGCTCAAGGAAGCCCATAATATACGATAATATCTAAACGTCTATCGACGCAATTATGGTTTTAAATTATAAATATATTAAACTTTTTTTTTATTTTTAAATTTTGGGTTAAAGTTGTGTACAACAAGTGGAGCAGTATCAACCAACCCAAAAAAATATCCAATATTAGAAATCTCGAGACAAGCTCTTTTAAAGGAGTTAGTGGTGGTGTTTTTTTTTAACCAGTAGCGGTGCAGCTTCATTCTCTATGTTCCCAAGCTCGTTTTTCCTCCAATTTTTTATCACATATACTTTGGTGTGTTATTTATCTACCATATTAGTCTTGAGGTGTGATGAATCCAAAATGATGCCATGTCACCCACAAAGTTCCAAGTTGTCTAATCCTAGTGTATTTTATAGTGGGACCAATACTTGAACATTGATGTGACTTAAAGTGGATGTGAATTAAAATTATATCTCAAATTTCAAATATTCATTTTATTTCAAAATGTAGAAGATAGTTTTTTGATAAATAGTTTTAAAAACTTGAAACTATTGGCAATCAATTGTAAATAAAGTACTTTTATGAACCACTTATAGTAACAAGTTTTTTGAAGATTGAGGTCAACTAACACCAATACTATCTCCACCGTGGGCTACCCTGTTTTCTTCCCTAATTATCAAAACTTGTTTTTGGATTTGATTTATGTGAACTGAGGCAGATAGTGTATTGTAACTGTGGTGCATTTTCAATAGAGAGAACATTATCTATATGTTGTCTACCTGCAAGGTGTACCGTCCTGCAAATTGCCTTGCACCGTTGCACGAATTATAGTCTGCACATCCTAGTGTACTATTCACCTCATAATAACACTTGGCGGATGCAAAGCAATACGCGACAGTCTTGGTCGAGTGCTTGTAAGTTGTGAGTTAGAGACCCAATTCAATCCCACGTGTATCCCACTGTACTTTACAATGTCCATTACAAATGCGAACTATAAGCACCCTGCTAGGGAGTATTTAATGCTCCAGTCGGGTGCATATAGACTGTTGAGATGTGAGGGCACCTCACATCCAAGATTCTATATTATCTCGTCGGGGCATTAAATGTTTTCTAGCAAGGTGCTTATTATTCGTCAATAATAACGAGTGAGCTAAAAGATTGATGATTTACACCCATTATACAGCAATTTTTCCAGTCAAAATTTGGCAAAAATTGTTGAAACAACCATTTTAAATTGTTGGAATTGCATTATCTAGGTGCTACATAGGTAATGGAGGTCGCCTAATCCATTTTTGCATCAAATTTGCAATTTAAAGAATGAAAACGGTGATTTCAGCGAAAATTATGTCGCTAAATTCAACCAAAATCACATTAAAAAAAAATACAAATCATATATTCTTTAACTTACTCCAATTATAATTGAGGCCAAAAATATTTTAGTGGTGGGCCAGCTTGACGCACCCTTGGGCTCTCGTGCTTCATCGTCACTCGTCTCAACGCAATAACTCTTGTCGAAAATATCATTATTGCTTGTTTTGTTATGGTGACCCAAGAGTGAAACCCTAATCTAACGAAGACTATGACCTGTGGTTGCAGAATCCCTTGGTAGAGAAATACATCCTCCAAATCCCTTCAAAAAAAAAGGAAAAACGATTGAAAACGTAAGCGGGGACACACATTAGTAATGTGTGTAAATTACTCAGTAATTCCTCCATCGAAACACGGTACTCGCTTTGAATCTTCCCCGCAACTGCTTCGAAACTTTATCTCATCTGCGAAGCAGATTCCACTGCGATTCGAACGTTGGCTCAACGCAAATTCTCAGCTCTAATTTATCCATGGAAACACGGTACTCGCGCTGAATCTTCCCCGCAACTGCTTCCACTACGATTCGAACCTTGGCTGAACGCAAAGTCTTAACTCCATAAATATGGACACCTGCCTCTTTCTCGAACAGCAGATTGCAATTTGTTCGTTTGAATGCACTCAAGGCTGAGATGAATATGACCCAGAAACCACAGCTGGCATTTCGATTATACGTGAAAGCCCGTCCAATGTCTGAGCGGGGGGATCAGTTACTGAAAGGAGAGGATGAGTCGATGTCTACCATGCTGTGCTATATGATGCTTTTCCTCCTCGCCTATCCTGTGATTCTCCTCATTTTCTCCTCCTCCACTCCCAATTCCAAAATCTGGCAGGTCCCCTATTTCCGCTTTTATATATCCGCTGTTGCAGGTTCAATTAGTGTTATGTTTGTGTATGCTGTATATAATGTTATAGCCCAGTCTGCGCGTATGTGGAAGCTAGAGAAGGATAATCTCGACTGCCATTGCCATCAATGGGAGGAGGAGGATCTGTCTCCACAGACTTTAGACCTGTAAAGCCGACAGCTCGTGTTTCCCAGGGGCAGAGGACTAGGACTCAAAAGAAACGTACCCTTATTTCCAATTCTTCTTCACTCATCTCTATTCCTGGGATTCGAACGCCCGACCTTGTAATGAAAATCACCCAAAATATGTAGCTGTGGGATTCGAACGCCCCACCTTGTAATAAAAATCACCCAACATATGTATCGGTGATAAGTGTAGTAGTCTACGAAATCCTGTATTGGGTTACTATCTAAAGCTTTTGTAATCAAAAGTTATGTATGTATAATGGTTTGGGTTTTCTCCCAACCCATAGCTTGCAATGTAATTTCTTCATCTTTATGCTGCTGAAACTCTCCCTTATCTTATTTTATTATAAATTTTGATAGAGATCACATGGGGATTGAGGCTGGCAAATTAACATGAGCTTATCCACTGTATGTTTGGTTTGCAACAAAAAGATTGAGTTGATTTATAGCTATCCAATGGAGACAGAACTAAATCATATAGTGATATAACGTGAGATATCCATTCAAGAGGCCAACTGTACATAAATACACACCACTTAAATCTTAGAAGATTTCTCACTATGATGAATTGTTTGCTGAGAAAGAAGTCCACATGGGAGAGCCTCATAGGCTACCTCCACAACCCCTAAGCTACCTTCACAACCCCTATGTGTTCTTGGAACTAGTTTGGCAACCATATTTAATGCAATTTTATTTAAACAAAGTAAGGCTTAGGCAATGCTATTGTTCTCCAAATAGCTAGCCATAGTATAAAACTATTTAATTTTCTTCAACACTCGGAGTCGTGAACCATTTTTCTCCAACCTTTAATTTTAAAACTTGCTTTATAAATTTAAATAAATAAATATATATGAATCAGAGTTTTTATATCAAATATTAAAAGATAAATAACTAAGAATAATTATAATATTCAAATAATAAAAATATGCAATAATTATATTAATATTTTAAAATTGGGCTTATAAATTTAAATAAATAAATACTAGCCTAATGATACCATGAATCAAGAGTTTTGATATCACATTTTAAGATATAAATAACTCAAGATAAATATAATATCTAAATAATAAGAATATACGATAAAATGTAATAATTATGTCGTAGGCGTTTTCTCAATGAAAGAAGTTGTCCCAAAAGATTCTTTGTCTCCTTGGCCATTAACATTTCGACATGTGTCGCTTGGTGATTGGCGAGTTCAATGGTTAAAATTTCCGGTTATTGTATCCCGTGATCCGGCAAGGCCGGAAGAAGGCGCCATGGAGTTGATCGATAGGTTTGTTGTGTCAGGCTTTATTTTGTCTGTTCGTATTCTTTCTGCGTAAGCTCTTCCTCTGCCAAGTCCATGTTTATCTTAAACTCGCTATGTGTTTATTTTTTCCACTCTCCCTCTACATTTGGCAGAGATTAAAGAACCGCAGAGAAAATTCAGGTTATTGCAGCAAGTACCAAATTAAAAACTCACCTATACAAATTTTTTTTATGGCCAGGAAAATAACAAATTGTCAAATTCAGACCTCGTTGTTTTTTTTGACGACGATTTGGGATATGCCGATGTCGAAATTTAGAAATACTATCTTCGACGTTTCTTTATTTGAAAATAGGAAATGTTACAGCTGATTTTACCACACATGGTGGATCACACATTTATGGCCTTCCTTGTCCCTATGCAGACTCTTTAGACCCCATGGATAATTTTTGTACCTTTGATGTTTCCAAGATCATCCCTAAAAACATGCATTATTTGCCATACGCGACTTTTAAACCTATTCTCGCGTATATACACGGATATGACCCTCAAACCCACGTACATCGGGATGTGTGCAAAAGGCCAAATAGTTTTGGAGTTTTCCTTGATGTGGATCCGAGTCACTTGTCTCTTGGCCTTCCATATGCCTTGAGATCGCTCGGATTTGACCTTCCATTACCCCATTGAAGCACTATATAAGGAAGCCTTTTGATACATTGAAGAGGGGAATTGAAGAGGAAGAAAACTATAGTCCATTGTTGCCGGAGCTTATACTTGAGTCTGCATCCCTTTGTCCCTTGGAGCACTTTGTGTTTTCCCAAGCTTGCCTTTGCTTGTGAGCTTTCTATCGAGAGATGGAGGATTGAAGTGGTGGAGGCCCAGGTGGAGGACTCGGTTTCTCTGATTCGTCGACGTGCCAACATAGGTTGTCACTATTGTAATCTATGTTTTATATTAATAGAAACATCTTTTCCTGTCCAATATTGTGTATTTAAATGAGTATTGAATCCATGGATGCTTTTAAATGCTTATATGTTATTGATTATATATGCTAGAGTAGGTCTAACACCATCATATAGAATGTTTGTCTTGTTCGCTGAATGTTGAGAGAGCAAATTGCTAATACAAGCGAGAGTGGAAAAGCTCAACGGAGATCTACATTAAACGTCTAGAATAAGGTATGTTTCTAGATCCTTTATTGTTAGATATTTGGTTTCTCTTGCATATGGGAAATGATTGATTTCTGCGGTTACTCTGTCTATTGTAGCACCCCAAGCCATAAGAAGTTTTCTTCGTAACAGAATTGGCGACCATATTGGGGAGTTCCTAGTCATTTCCTTTGGGGCTTTTATTGGCATTCAATGTTCTTGAATTGCTCTGATTTCTCTGTTTTTGAGTCGAGTCTGGGGGCATGTTTTCCTGGTAGTATCTGATAGGAGTAAATTTGGTCTCAGCTTGTCTGTTTACCTTCTTTTTTATCTCTTTTTCTTCCTATATGCGAGTTTTGTCTTCACAGTTGCATGTACACACGGTTTTTACTGGGATATCTGTGTATATACGTGGGTTTTCTGCACACAGTCGCGTATGTCCTAAGTTTTACCTTTTTGAGGAAGATTAAGTGTTGCTGGGTGAGTGTGGATGATTTCTGAGTCTTCTTGGATGCTTCTAGAGTATGTATACACCTATGTGTCTGACCATAGACGCTTTTTTAATTTAAATTTTTTGAAAATGTTCTTGTCATTGCATTTTCTATTTTTTGTTTTGGGATTAGTGCATTAGGTCTCTTTTACTTTAGTGCTTTGCTTGGGTGCTGTCTGATAGTGCTTGCAGAGTCTGGGGGTGATAGAGTCATTCTTTTGCTTTGTTATCTCATTTTAATTTAAAAAATACCAAAATATTTGTTTTTTGCATCATTATGCATTTTTGCATTTTGCATAGTACTTGCATTAGGTTTGCTTGGAGAAGTATTAGTCAAGTTTTCACATAGGAATGATTGCATCTTCATTTGAAGGAAAATTATGCACTTCACGTAGTAGCATTCCCCGTTTTTCATTCAACTTAGTGCATTTGCATTGATTGTTAGGTGTGCATTTTAGGTGTGCATTGATTGTTAGGTGTGCATTTTACAATTATGTATCCATCCCTTATGGGGGCCTTTAGTTGTCCTGCGCTTGTTCTTATGATCGGATCTAGTTTCGGTGGGGCTTCATCTTCATTGAATTCGATGTCATTTCGCACTACCCATATGGAAGATCCTTGGATTCTTTATTCACCAAGTCTTTCGAATGGACCTGTCGAAACGGATGCGCCGTTGCCTGCAACAATGATAGCATATCAAGCGAATCTTGATTGTGTTGCAGGGCTTAGTCTTTCCTCTTCGTGGACGGAGGAGGAGGACCCGTATGTGCTACCTGCATGGGCAGTTGAGTCCTCTCACGCACATGATTGCCTTAATGATGTTTTTCCATCAGATGAAGCCATTATTGAGGCCATGTCCGGGTTGAGCCACCTTGGGAAGAGTTACATCATAGATCCTATTTTCTTTCCGAGCTTGACCGCTTGGAGCGTGAGGACTTTCGGGAGATTCTTAGTGAGAAGATTGGTAGTCCCGTGGTTCCATTGAGCTCTCCTGGTCAGATGGCTAATGGGAACATGGCAAATATATCACCTACTATTCCTATCAATATCTCTCGCGATCCTAACAGGATTGAGAATGTCTACATTGGGGCGGACTGTTCCCTTGATGAGATTAATGAGTATACCGAGCTGTTCAAAGAGTTTCGTGACATCTTTGCTTGGTCATACAAAGAAATTCCAGGTATTGACCCTCGTATTGTCTAACATGAAATTAAAACTTATCCGAATGCGAAACCCGTTCGACAACGTTTGCGTGTGGTGAATCCTAGAAAAGCACCTGCTACTAAGGCTGAGATAGAGAAGCTATTAAAAGTCAGTTTAATCTATCCCGTTCCCTTGACAAAGTGGGTTTCAAACCCCGTTCTGGTTGATAAGAAGTAGGGAGCGATCCGTATATGCACTGATTTCTGTGATTTAAATCGTGCTTGTCCTAAGGATAATTTTCCCACACCATTTATTGATCAAATTTTGGATGAGTGTGCGGGAAGCGAGGTATTTTCCTTCATGGACGACTTTTCTGGATATAATCAGATTCAGATCAAGCCTAGGGATCAACATAAAACTGCATTTATTTGTCCTTGGGGTACGTTTGCATATCGAAAGATGCCTTTCGGTCTTAAAAACACTGGAGCCACATTTCAGCAAGCTATGACCTTGATTTTTCACGATCTCATCAAAACAATTATTGAAGTGTTTTTGGATGATCTTGCTACTCATTCTCGGCTGAGAGTACGTCATCCATACCATTTGAGATTAGTATTTGAAAGATGCCACCATTACCAGGTTAGGTTAAATCCTCATAAGTGCATCTTTTGCGCGAAGTCTGGTCGCTTGCTTAAGTTCATTGTTTCCAAGGAGGGTATAAGAGTCGATCCCTTAAAGGTTGAGGCAATACTTCAATTGTCTTGCCCGCGCAATATTAGACATCTTGAATGTTTGCAAGGCATGGAAATTTGTTTGTGGAGATTCATGGTTAACTTTGCCAATTTGACTAAAGGCTTTATGGATCTTTTAAAGAAGGACACTACCTTTTGCTAGGATGAGCGAGCCCATGAGTCCTTTGATGCTCTTAAGCGAGCCTTAGCATTGGCCCCCGTGCTTAGTCCACTTGACTATAGCCATGACTTTCTGATTTATGTGGTCGCGTCCATGGAGACGATTGGTATGGTTTTGGTTCAGGAGGATGAGGAGCTCCATGAGCATGTCATATATTATTTGAGTCGGAACCTTATAGATGTGGAAATCCATTATTCTCATGTGGAGAAGCTTGCCTTAGCCACCATTCATGCGGTCCAGAGATTGAGACATTACATTCTCCTTCACCAGACCTTGGTGGTAGCTCATGTCAATCCATTTCAGTTCGTCCTCACTAGAAAGATGATCGAGGGAAAGTATAATAAGTGGATTGTTATTTTGCAAGAATTCGATCTCAAATTTGTTTCGGCGAAATCGAATAAATCGTTAGTTTTTGCGGAGCTCATTTCTGATTTTCCAAGTGTGGAGGAGGAGGTGGTTTATAAGGATACGTTTGTCGATGAGCATATTTTCCTTATCTCAACTTTGGATCCATGGTATGGGGATATCATTATATATTTGCAAACATTGAAAGTCCCTCCTCACCTTTCATGCGATGAGCGACGATGATTACGTCACGTATTTAAGAATTACCTTATAGTGGATAACACTTTGTACCGCCGTGGGGTAGATTCCATTTTACGTCGTTGTTTAACCCATGATGAGACTAAGGTTGTGCTGAATAATTGCCATGGAGGGGTGTGTTGTGGTCATTTATCTGGGCCACATATGGGCTTTCTACAACCCAAAAAATCTTGAGAGCAGGATATTTTTGGCCGTCGATCTTCAAAGATTGTGTCAATGCGATCAAGAAGTGTCACCCTTGCCAGGTGTTTACATGCAATATGTGCTTACATCCTGCCACGATACATCCAATTATCACTGTCGGTCCCTTCAAAAAATGGGGGCTTGACTTTATGGATTGCCACCCAGCTTCGGCTGGGGGGCATCATCACATTATAGTGGCTGTTGATTATTTCATGAAATGGGCTGAGGCTATGCCCATGGTTAAATCCGATGGTGAGAAAGCTGCACATTTCGTATTCAACCAAATTATTACTTGGTTTGGCATTCTGAAGAGCTTGTCACTGACCATGGTAGGCACTTTCAGAATAGAATGATGGAAGAGTGGCTTCGAAGTTAGGGTTTAAGCAAGAGCACTCATATTCTTATTACCCTCAAGCGAATGGACAGGTTGAAGCAGTGAATAAATCACTTAAGTCCATTATCCAACGAACCATCACACAAATCAAGATGAATTGGTATATCATGTTATATCCTGCTTTGTGGTCCTATAGGACCGCAGTTAAGACTGCCACCAGTTTCTTTCCATATCAGCTCGTACATAGGGTGGAGTTTGTCTTGCTAGTTGAATGCGAAATCCCTTCGTTGAAGCTAGCTATAGAGCTTTTACCATACACTTCCGCATTGGAGGAATGTTTGGTCCACTTAGCATAGCTTGATGAGCAGCGCCGAGATGCCTTAGTGGCTCTAAAAGTAAATAAGCGTCACGTTAAGGTCCAATATGATAAGTCTGTCTGTTCGAGGAGGTTTAGTGAAGGTGATTTGGTCATTTTGTGGGATCAAGCTAAATAACCCTTGGGGGTAGGGAAGTTTAATCCCATGTGGCATGGTCCTTACGTAGTCAAACATGTGTTAGAGAAGGGCGCCTACGAGCTGGTGGATTATGAAGGGACAGCCTTGACGGAGCCTAGAAATGGGCTCTATCTTAAAAAATACTATGCATGATCTTCAGCCAAGGCTGATTATTGTATATTATTGTACAGCTTTTTGCATAGTTAGGTTTTCTTATGGTGATTGGGTTTTTCTATTATCTTTTGTTTCTTATGGAAGATGTCGATGGAGTCTTCCGCTTACATAGGATTCGCTGATGGTGTTAGCCGCCACACTCAAAACTCAGCTTCTGCTACTTGGGTGATCTATACTCCTATGGGTCAGTTATTGTCTTCAGGAGGCGTATGTTTACAGCCTTCTTCGAACAATGTTGCTGAATATAGTGTCATTATCGAGTTATTTTGGGATGCAATTTTGCATGGTGTTCTCTCTCTTGAGGTATGTCTTGATTCACAGTTAGTTGTTTCACAACTTAATGGATTTGTTACAAATGTTAAATTTAAATATTAAGCTAGGTTAATTATAGTAAATGTTTGTAATTAAACTAAGAGGTGACTTGAAAAGTCACCTCTCTTCCCCACTTAAGGTATAAATACCTGGGGCAATTATTATTGTAAACCATCTTCTTCATATTTATTACTTATACATTTTACATTATGTTTTCTTTTCTCCTCCATCAACATTTTTGTTATTTCAGCAACACTGTATTTTTGTTGTAACCTTGTGAGTGGGAAGCATTGTCAACTCGAGTCCCAGAGTTAACCAACGACCAACGATTACAGACCTACATACACGGTCTTAAACATCACATATGTGATGAACTAGAGTTATACAACATCTCTACCTTGGAGGAAGCACAACGCAAAGCCATGATTATTGAAAAAAAATTCAAGAATTCTGCTCATACACATTTCGACAAAGACGACTCCAAAAGGAATCCTTTCCAATCAACATACACAGGAAATCCAAGATATACACCGCCACAACTCAGGGAAGGAACGAAGCCCAGTTTAGAGGCCCAGAGAATAAAAGAAGGGAAATGTAAGTTCTGTGGAGACAAATGGGATCCTAAGCACTAGTGCTTACAAAATAAATTGTATGCATGTGAAGCAGAAGAAGCAGAGTTGGAAGTTGAAGAACCAATTGAGAACGAGGCGGATAGTCAACCAGAATACCAAACAGAAATCAAGGACGACACCCCAAAAATATCATTAGCCACTATTACCGGAATCTCCCAACTGCAAACATTGAAGATTAAATGACATATAAAAATAATAACGTCATAGTTCTCATCGACTCTGGCAGCACCCATAACTTCGTTAATGCCAACCTTGCTAAAATATTTAACTTATTTGTTCGTCCAGTACCTAACAAAAAGGTTATGGTAGCAGATGGCAAGAAGATTGACAATGTGGGAAAATGTCACAAAGTCAAGTTACAAATGCAAAAATATAACTTAGAATCAGATTTTTTTGCAGTGCCACTGGGAGGAGTCGATGTAGTATTAGGAATACAATGGTTACAAACCTTGGGTACATACTCTGCAAATCACCAAGATCATTTTATTGAATTTTATTCATTCGGGAAGACACACAAATTATATGGGTTCCAACCATATCCGACACAGTTAGTGACATCTCATCAGATGGAAAACTACTTCGGAAAGGCGCACCAACATACATACTTCAATGCCAAGAAATGGAGCTTCTAACGTGTGAAGGAGACATGGACAAACAAACAGAGATAAAAGAGCTGATTAAAAAACATCACAAGGTGTTTCAAGAACTACCCATGGAGCTTCCACCAAACAGAAAGATTGAACACATAATCGAAATAGAACTAGGGAAAAAACCTGCAAGTAGCAAACCATACAGATACCCGCATCACCATAAAACAGAAATCGAGAGTTTAACTCAGGATCTTCTGAATTGTGGCATCATTTCAAAAAGTAGAAGCCCCTATGCAGCTCCAATAGTGGTAGTACGAAAGAAGGATGGATCGTTCAGGTTGTGCATAGATTACAGAGGATTGAACAAAATAACTATTAAAAATAAATTTCCGATCCCATTCATCGATGAGTTGTTGGATGAACTTCATGGGGATAAGTTTTTCAAAGTTGGATCTCTGATTTGGTTATTACCAAATCAAAGTTAGAGTAGAATACATAGTTAAAACTGCTTTTTGCACTCATGAAGGCCATTATGAGTTCAAAGTAATGCCCTTCGGTTGTATTAACGCTCCAGCTACGTTTCAAGCTGCAATGAACGAATTGTTCCAACCATTCTTAAGGAAATTCGTACTAGTGTTTTTTGATGAAATTCTCATATATAGAAGAACATGGAAGGAGCATTTGGAACACTTAAGTCAAGTACTTACCATTTTGGAAGAAAACAAATTCTACGCAAATAGGTCTAAGTGCACCTTTGGAAAAGAAGAAGTGGACTACCTAGGTCACAAAATATCAAAGGAAGGTGTCCAGGTTGATCCAGGTAAAATCAAGGCAATCATGGAATGGCCCAAACCTAATAACATATCGAAACTAAGGGGATTTCTAGGCCTAACAGGATACTATTGAAGATTTGTAAATAATTACGCCCATAAAACCACCCCTCTCACAAATTTATTGAAGAAAAATTCTTTCCAATGGAATAGTGAGGCAGAAAAATGTTTTGAAACATTAAAATGCATGATGTCTTCAACTCTGGTATTAGCCACGCCAGACTTCACAAAACCATTTGTAGTAGAGTGCGACGCATTAGGGTTCAGATTAGGAGCAGTTTTGATGCAAGAAGGGAACCCAATAGCATTTGAAAGTAGAAAGCTCAACAAGAGAGAAAGTTTGAAGTCCCCTTATGATAAAGAGATGCTGGACATTATACATGCCTTAACAAAATGGCGACAATACCTTCTAGGGAGCAAAATACTGATAACAACAGGACATAACAGTCTTCAATACCTCCTCCAACAAAAAACATTGTCAATAGAACAACACAAGTGGATAGAAAAAATCGCTACCTTTGATATGGAGATATTACATAAAAGAGGGAAAGACAATTTAGTCGCTGATGCTCTATCTAGAAAGGATGAAGTCCAGACATATGCAATTTCAATCGTTATTCCAGAATGGTTGGATGAAATACGAAGAGAATACGCTAAAGATCCAAACACGCATGCCTTAATTGAAAACCCAAATAGAGGTTCAAAATTCGAGTGGTGAAATGACATCTTGTGGTACAAAGGAAGGATCTATTTAAACCCAACATCAAGGTTTAAAACTAAGGTAATGATAGAATCTCATGATTCACCTGCTGCCGGACATGTAGGTTTTTTCAAAACATATTACAATGCCATACAATCGTTTTATTGGAAAGGAATGCATAAGGACATTCAAAAGTATGTAGCCGAATGCAACACATGTCAAAGGAATAAAAGAGAAAATATCATGACTCCAGGGCTACTCCATCCATTGCATATTCCAAAGCAAAAGTGGGAGGAAATTTCTATGGATTTTATTGAAGGGTTACCCTTATCAAAGGGTAAGGATAAAATTCTTGTGGTAGTAGATCGACTAACGAAATATGCACATTTCATGGGCATAAAGAAAAATGACTCTGCTAAACAAATCGCTGAAGTGTTTTGTAAAAATATTTACAAATTACATGGTTTCCCAAAAAATATAGTTAGCGACAGAGATGCCAAATTCACAAGCAATTTTTGGAAAGAATTCTACAAGCAAACATGGATCACTCTTAATATGAGCTCAGCATATCACCCACAAACCGATGGGCAAACCGAAGTGGTCAACAAGTGTCTTGAAACCTACCTCTGTAGTTTCGTCACAGACAAACAGAACAAATGGTTACAATGGCTACATCTCGTGGAATGGTGGTATAACGCTACGTATCACACATCAGCAAAGATGACTCCTTTTCAAGCATTATATAGTTATGAACCACCCCGACGGAAAGAAATCATTCAAGGAAGCACAAAAGTACCCGCCGTAAAAGATCAACTAGAAGACAACCAATGAATTATGCAAACACTCAAGGATAATTTAACTATGGCACAAAATCGTATGAAACAACAAGCAGACGAGCATAGAACCGAGAGAGATTTTGAATTAGAAGATTGGGTATTCGTAAGACTTCAACCATACAAACAATTATCACTAAAACAACAAGGAAAGAACAAATTAGCACCTAAATTCTATGGTCCATACCAAATTATACGGAAGATTAGCAACGTAGCATACGAGCTAAAGTTACCAGAGACAAGTCGAATTCACAACGTCTTTCATGTATCAAATCTTAAAAAGTTATTGGGTCAACAACAATCAGTTCAAACAACACTCCCCACTCTAGATGAAGAAGGGAAACTAATCTTAGAACCAACAGCTATCATCAACATCAGAGAATGGAGATTACGCACTAGAATGATCAAGGAATACCTCATTAAGTGGAAGAATTGCCCAGAAGAAGATGTATCATGGGAAACAGAGAAATTCGTTCAACAACACCTGTCTTTACCCTGCTTTGAGGACAAAGCAATTTAAAAGGAGAAGGCAATGTTACAAATGTTAAATTTAAATATTAAGCTAGGTTAATTTTAGTACATGCTTGTAATTAAACTAAGAGGTGACTTGAAAAGTCACCTCTCTTCCCCACTTAAGGTATAAATACCTGGGGCAATTATTATTGCAAACCATCTTCTTCATATTTATTACTTATACATTTTACATTACATTTTCTTTTCTCCTCCATCAACATTTCTGTTATTTCAGGCTTGTATCGCATTAGGGATCCGACATTATTACGAATATTCTTATGTGTGAGATTGCTAGAACGACAATTTGAGAACATAACATACATACATGTTTCAAGAATTTTTAATCAAGTTGCTGACTCATATGCTAACTATGTGTTAGATTGGCATTTGTTTCATAGACCATAAGCATATCACAAACATACATTTTTACACACATGTAAATAAATAAAATCGATCATCATAAAAGTTTTTCATTAAACATCCAAAACGTGACGTCATAATACATAAGTGTCATAATACAAAAATGGGGCTTCTAAGCCACAAAAATATAATACATGGTAGTACAAAAATGAATCACTCTCAGGTCTCTAAGCCTGTGGAGGAGGAGGGGGGTTCTGATCGTGGTAGCACACCACGGCTCTACCTAGTCGTCAGAATAACCGAACCCATGCCCGTGGTACACCAACCACCTGGCGCTGCATGGCCTTAGGCAAGTCCTCAAATTGTGCCATGGGTACCCTGTGTGTCAAGCATACAAAGTTTGTGTGGATCATTTGGAGCATCCGCTTTGCATCCACACCCATGATGTCATCTCCTCTTCCCCTCCGTCTATGATGAGGGAAACCGTTAGGCCACCATGGTCCAACATCTGCATACACATGACATATTTTCACTATGTGTCGTCGCACAAAAACATGTCTTTTGAGTCAATATATCAAAAAACACAAAAAAAAATTATAATTCAAAAAACTTAAAAAGGGGGTTTGGGATTCGTTACCTATATCACCGTATGTTGCTCCTGGTGGTAGGGGCATGTCCGGATCTCCTCGGAAATCTATCCCTGCATAGGGATAGTCATCGATGGCAATGATTTGCCGCCTCCACCATGGAAAGAAGTCAACTGGGTAGGGGTTAGACACCCTACCTCCACCCAGTCTACGCATAGCATCTGCCCAACGTCGTTGGGCCGGATCTCGAACCCCATGTGGAGGAACGTCAACTCTAGGGCTTAGCCCTGGTACACGCTCAAATAAGAACGTGCTCAGTATGTTGCCGAAACCGAAGTTTCTCACCCTGCCCATATTGTAGTCACTGATCTTCTGCTTCATGTTACTCAACAGCGTAGTGCTCCAGTCGTAAACTATGGGTCTCATGCACTCCACTACATAGAACACCAATGGTCGTGAGGCTTGGTGGAGTGATACTAGACCATCTATCTTGTCGAGTGCCAATAGTATGGCCTCCAGTCCTAGTACCTGGATGGAGTTTGTCAGGATTTGACTCCCAACCTTTTTCATGTCTGGAAAACAGTATACTGCAATGTACTCATCATTGGTGAGGCCACCTCCGAGCCCGCGAGAGTGTAGGTTCACCACCTCTCCCCGTCGAGATAATCCTGTAATGAAATATATGTCCTCCACCTCTATAATGAGAGACATCCCGTCGATATGAAAGGACTCTGAGTCTGGATCCCAGTAGTCCACTAGCATCTGTAGAAGTCTTGGTTTGGCCCTCAGGCTGCCAAGACACCAAAACTTGTATATCCCACATGCACATAGAGCTTGTTGAGCAATTAAGTCACCCCGAACAACTTCTTCTACATCTCCATGTTCCCTCTCCCTCCATTCTAGAACCATCATGCACATTAAAAGTAGTTTTTGGTCATTATTTACCTTAAAAAACCTTGTGCACGGACGCATACGCGACTGTTTGCGCAGTTTTGGGGGGTTTTTCCGTGTATATCCAGCCCTATACCTGAAAAAAGCCCCGATATCCACGTGGACCGAATCGACCATTTTAGATTGGCCTAAAAATCAAAATTGACCATGGAAATTGAAAAAAATATATGAAAATGGAAGAGGAGGACATGAGAAGTTACCTGGAACAAACGGTGTTGAATTTTGCCGAACGAAGCTCCTAGAATTCGCGTTGGAAGTTTTGAGCTTAAATGGGTAAAAATTTCAAATGATATGCAATTTTTGAATTTTTTACTATTTATAGAAATTTTTTGAAATTTTTTAAATTTTTTACCCCCTTTCTATAGTTTTGAACCGTTTCTGACCATTTTGGATTGTTTTGGACTAATATGATGATGTAGGAGTCCATTTTGAGCACCGTTTGGACCATTGTTTTGACCCATTCGTGCCGATTTCATGTATTATTTCTAAACCGGCATATAGGTTAGATTTCACATCTGTTTGCACTTTGCATGACCTTATGATCGTTTCATGATAACCTTAGGTACGAACCCATTCTGTCTTGTCACAGAACCTTCTTGTTGTTTTAGAAGTGACATGATGTGAATGGTAGAGATTGACCATACATGGGTGCCCTAGTTAGATCCTTTTTTGCATTTGGTGCCCATGCCGACATTTTTTCTTTAGGATGTGGGAGTCCTTTGTATAGTATCGCCATGTCTTTGCGCAAGAGCCTCATACTCCTCTTGATATTTTTGCTGGCCTTCTTCCACTAGGACTCCCTTATATCAAGTTGTAATTGCATTATCATGAGTTTTTCCTGCCTCATTGAGCCTTATGCCGGCTTCCCTGACTGTGATTATCAGCTATATATCCCGAGCTTGTCTCATGTCTAGCCACGCAGAGCCATTTTATATATCCTTTGCAGCTTGATTCCCCATTTTTACCGGGAGGGGACTTTCCCCCGAGTGTCCTTATCCTACACATGTGTCCTTGCATTGAGCATAGGTATGTTCTGCTACTTGGAACTAGTTTGTTTGCTCGTCGACACTCGTCTGCTCCTAGTTTGTAACTATAAAGCACTTTTATTCTTTTTCAAGCTTTTCAAATATTTGAAAAAGTGCAAAAAAAATAAAAAAACCAAAAATCTGGACAAGAAAAGATGTTATCTTTGGCAGCAGTCGAGTCTTGTCGACTTCGAACAGAGCACTATATATCACATCCGTTGGTTGGGTTAATAGTTTAACTTTAGGAGCTGTACTCATTTCTCTAAGTTTATCTCCACTATTTGGTTAAACTTCCGGTCCCTATGGAGCCTCTGTCAATGCCTCCTGTGTCGCAGAGATGTCTCAGTTTTGTATATCGAGTCTATGCTGCCTACATTCAGTCACCATTCTCCTTTGTGCTCTTGTTCAAAGGAAGTTGAAACATGAGTCGGCCATTCCTCAGTTCTCTTGACTTTGAATGTCGGCCATTCCCAGTACTGATACTGGTTCGTGCACATTATGATCGAGTCCTTCCACATTATATAGCTTTGTTGAGTACCTCGTGTTGGATGATGGGGGATTCCTTGATGCCATCCTTCCAGCGGATTTCATCCCATTGACTTTAGATCATTTATTCTGGGATAGGAATCTAGAGTCATTTTGAGTGCCTTGAGACTTGCAGTCATCAATGGCAGGTTCTCTCGCCATTGACAGTTTTGGGAATACATTAATGTCCCCTGATCGATGGATCCTTTCAAGTGTTCGACCTCAACACATTTATTCACACTTGTTAGTTTGCACTCTAGTACCTTGATTCCCATTTTCATTATTGGTGGGTGATCTCGCGTCTATTAATGGTATACATCAATGACCAGTAATGAGATGATGGACTACTATGTTCGACCTCTACACCTCTATTCACTTAGTAGGACATGTAATCGTAGTGGATTGTGTAGAAGACCTTCTAGATTGGTGGCATTTTAGATATGCTACCTCCTTGATCATTCCAGTGTTCATGAGATTTCAACTCTCGTGACTTGATTCCAGTGTATGTCAGATATCTTCAACCATTATGGAGATCTTGATCCATTGTATATCTTCATCTTTCATGGATATCATGATCCTTCATATATCTTCTTCATGGAGATTCTGATCTATCCATATTGTACGTGGCGATGACCACACATGTTATATTTTGTATCATGCCTATTAATGGCCATTGTACTCTTATGTATCCGGGACTGCTATATGTACTTGTAGTTATGTGCAGAGTTTGATTATTGTATTATACTATTGGATGGCTGGTTCTTCCACCTAGTTCTTCAATGCCTGAATGGATTGATGGACTCAATGGATTGATTTTCAATTGAGAATCCTTCTTTCCAGTTGTTGTTTACTATGTTTTTTCAACAGGCGGCTTTCGTGTTTTCACTACACTTCTATATGTTGTCCTAAACAACTGGTGCTGGAAATTATTTTCAATTGAGGCTTTGGATTTAGGCTATTATTTTATGTAGCACTTTTGTGCATTTAAAATGTTAGTTTGGCATCAATTTGGTCATGGTTTTGTTTGACTGTTGGTTCAAGTGATAAAAGACACTTTGCCCATGTCTCTTCGTTCACATTAATGCTTCATCAATGCATTGTTGTTCCATTAATGCAATAAACTGTCATTTGTGATAAACATGGAGTTGTATCTTCAATTTTGGTCATCTAATGATGATATACAAGATCTTCTTACAATATTTCATTTATCGCACTCATTGCTACACCGCCTTTGCTTTCCACTTATAAACACGCCTTCAGTAATCACTATTTCTTACTGTTTGTTGTGTTCCATCTATGCTCTGAATTTCCGTGAGAAGATTTTGAAGTTTGTTAAATTTGCAGGTATTCATTCATTCTTCATTTAGTCTTCTTATTAGATAGTCAAACATCATTTCCGCGTTTTAATTGAATGTCACTCTTGCTTTATTGCAAAAATATTGTGGCATGTAATAGTTATGTCATGCCTGTCAATAAAATCTTAGCTATTGGTTTTTTGTCTAATTTAAAATGTTGCTTATGAGATAGTGAAACACCGTTCCTGTGTTTGAATTGATTGTTAAAATAGTCATAAAATTATCAGAGGAATAACTTTTGCGAAAATAATAATAACAGTGAAAATAAATCATGAAAATTGAGATTTCGAAATTCGAAATGTCTGAAATAGGAATATTGACATGTTCCTATTTGAACATATACGATTTCTTGATATGTTGGAAATTTGATATCGAAATATAGCATGTTCCTTATTGTTACAAAATATGAGATATATTTCTAAACACCGAAGTGTCGAAAATTGGAAATAGGAAGATGGACATATTTGTATTTGAACACATAGGATTTATGTATATGTCCCAAAATCGAAATATTTTGAAACTTACTAAATTTGCAGCTATTGCTTAGTTCTTCATTTAGTCTGCTTATTAGATGGTGAAACATCGTTGTTGTGTTTTAATTTAATGTGACTCTGTATTCCTATTCGTTCAGACTTCATTTAGTTTGCTTATTAGATGGTCAAACACTGTTGTTGTGTTTTAACTGAATGTGACTCTTGCTTTCTTGCAAAAATACTGGCATGCATTGGTTATGTCATGCATGTCAATAATATTAGCTATTAGTTTTTTGCCTAATTTAAAATGTTGCTTATGAGATAGTGAAACATCGTTCATGTGTTTTAATTCATTGTTAAAATAGGCATAAACTTATTGGAGGAATAACTTTTGCGAAAATAATAAGAACAATGAAAATAAATCATGAAAATTGGGATTTTGAAATCCGAAATGTTTGAAATAGGAATACCGACATGTTTCTATTTGAACATATAGGATTTCTTTATATGTTGCAAAATTTGATATTGGAATATAACATGTTTCTTATTGCTACAAAATATGAGATATATTTCTAAACACCGAACTGTCAGAATATCGACATGTTCCTATTTGAACACACAGAATTTATGTATATGTCGCAAAATCGGAAGATTTTGAACCTTGCTAAATTTGCGGATATTGCTTACTTGTTCATTTAGTCTGTTTATTAGACAGTGAAACACCATTGCTGTGTTTTAATTGAATGTGACTCTTGCTTTGTTGCAAACGTATTGTGCAATGTATTGGTTATGTCATGCGTGTCAATAAAATGTTAGGTATTAGTTTTTTGTCTATTTTAAAATGTTCCGTATGAGATGGTGAAATGCCATTCCTGTGTTTCAATTGATTCTTACTGCCCTATTGGCTTGTTGTATGATGGAAAATCATCCATCTTCCTATTGTTGGTTGCAAAAAATAAGACGGCCTAAATTTCCCAATTCCAAAATTTCCAAAATTTACAATAAGAACATAGACTTGTTTGTATTTGAACATGTACAATTTCTGGAATCTGAAATATCAGTTAATCGAAAACATAGAACATACAATTTCTGCAATCGTAAATGTCGAAAAATCAGAAAATATGTTTTTTTGAGTTCGCAAAATGTTAACAAATTAAATATGTATTTCAGTTCAAATGTTATTTATTCAAATGTATCTACGGATCAGAAATCGATAAATAATATAAAAATAAATTAGACAAATGCTTTTCCTATTTCCGCATTCGAAAATCGGAAATCAGAACAATACACTTGTGAGAAAAAATGGTATGAGTTTTTTCATTTGGGATCTTTGATTTGTTTGAACATTTGTTTAAATTAGGTAAAATTGGCCATTTTCATTTCTAAATGTGGAAATGGAAAATGGGAACATCGACATATTTGTATTTCAACACATCGGATTTCTGGATATGTTGCAAAATCGGAAATCGGAATATAGCATGTTCCGTATTGGAAAACATAGGACATACATTTTTGCATTCCAAAATGTCGACAATGAGCAATAGGAAAATCAACATCTTTGTATTTCAACACATACGATTTCCACTTGATACATTTATAGCTCAAACAAATTCAAACTAGAACAATTAAATATGTTAATGAATAACAACAACCAGAACAATGAAATATGTTAATGCAAAGAATTTTGTTTTTATATATCCATTTTATACTGGACAAATCATCACGCTACATTGCAATTTGTTTTTATATTTTCATTCTGTATTTCATTTGGCAGGAAAAAATAACCATTACGTTATGGAGACTATCGTAACTGAAGATCCTATTTCACTATTGCTACATGGTGCTGTCAACCTTTCTCCATTGGTATAGGTCTGCACATTAAACCAAGTGACTTCACTCAAATCATCATCTATTCAGTTCTGAATCTCTATTTCGGACGACATTCAAAAGCATGAGCTATTTCTTCCGGTTATATATAGTCATCTTGTAGAAAAAAGACAACTAAAACAAGGAACTATAATCAAAATTACCCAATGTTCATGCAACGTTGTACGTAATATAAAGTACGTTCAATTTTATCTTTCTTTTCCTCTCAATCAGTTTCACACTATTCATGGATTCAATGTTGTCTCTTGTTGCATTCAAGCAGGCGTACAAAACAACATACAAGCGTTCAACCGACCAAACACCGTTTCGACTAGTCTATGGACAAGAAGCAGTAGTTCCACTACATTTTCGACAACAAACACCTATTACAACAAAGATTTTACATGTCGATGTCGAACAAGGAAGGAAGGACCGAATGATACAATTAAGTAAGCTTGAAGAACACCGACTAATTGCTCTACAACATCAAGAAATCCAGAAACAACAACAGAAGGCATGGCACGATCGCAACATTAAAAACAAGAACCTTTCGGTAGGGGACCTTGCCTTACTATACAACAGTCGAGTAAAAGGGAAACCCAAAAAGCTACATATAGAATGGATGGGACCCTACGTTGTTGAAGAGATTCTTGCCAATGGATCAGTCCGACTAAGGATGTTACAAGGCATAGTATTTCAGAAACTTGTTAATGGTGCCCAACTAAAGCGGTACAAAAATTAAAACAAGTTTAATATATATATATATATATAACAACCATAACTGTTAGACAAAAAACTATAAAAAAATGAGAAAAAACTAAAATAAACAAAACACACCAACACCCTGTTGCAGCTGTAACTATTTTCCCAAATTTTTAAAATTTTGGACCCTCCTTTTATTTTATATTGCCTAATTTTGTTTGGATTCATGAATTCTGTTTGTTTTCTCACTGCTGCAAGTTGAATTATCTTGAGGACAACTGTTTTCATGCTTTTTGGAAATTTGCTCATGTCTGAAACTGTTGGACTTTACCCGTTTGATTGGTGATCTCTTTCTTTCGGAAATCTTTTTCGTTGTTTTCGCCACCATTCTGGAGGTAAAACAAGTTTTTTGTCGCTACCCGGTTGAAGGTCTGTTGGAACTTAGCGTTTAGTTTTTTTGTTTTTTGGAGGCCATTCAAACAACGCTTCGGAGCCATCTTTCCTTATGGAACCTCCATTGCGGAAGCTGGACGATGAGTGTTCTGCCGGATAGTTTGGACTTCTTCGATGTCGTGTTTTGACTTGTTTTTCATTTTCAGAAGGTTTTATGACCTTGATCGGGGGTGGCAGTCTAATTTCCTTCTGCCATTGTGGCTCTCGAGTAAACTAAGTATCCGTTTTGTAGCCGCTCCACCCGCTAATGTTTTGTTTGGTTTCGTCGATATGTTTTTATTCACCACGGAGTCCGTAGTCTTTTCATCTTCCGCCATTTCAGCTACGTACTTCGCTAACCTCCCGGTGCTATGTCGCCCTAGTCACTGAAGAGGAATCCCCGCCCGATGCTTTAGTGTTTAGTCTTCCGGACGCCGATAGGATTAGTGGTCCTGCGCAACTCATTGTCCGTTTGAAGCTCTCCGTTACAGATTTTCCTTGAACTATCTTCCCGATGTTTAATGTTTCAAGCTACCGATAAGGTTTTTCCCACCTTTTATGAATTTTTAACTTTATTTGGGCAGCAATGGGGTTTTTTTTTCGGGTTAAAGGTTGTGCAGCAAAAGCACAGTATAGGACCTCATTTTGTTGATCAATTTTATTATGGCTGAAAAGATGCATTCCTAATTAATTGTTAAATTTTGCAGATGGACTCAAAAGGATCTCTCAGATCACTACGGCAAGGAGGCATAACCGAGGGATAAAGCTGAGGAGAGTTGACGGAAGAGTGACAAACAGAGTTTTTCTGAAATCAACGTGAACTAAGAAAGGACAAATAAAGAAGAGGTAGAGCCGGTGACGATAGAAGTCCAGGTTTGGAAAGGGCCCGTCGGTTACTAAGATTAATTAGAAATGTAACATATTACGTGAATCATGAGCACTCAGAAGAAAAATGGGAGATGAGGAGTTGGGGAAGCCCAAGAGTCATTGCGTGGGCAGCCCAACGGTTTTTCTCTTTTGTATAAATATAGAGAATCTAGATAAGTAGAGGGAATTTTTCCCAATTAGATGAGTAAAGACATATTGTAAGAAGAACTATTTCCTTTTGCAATAGATAATTACAGTTTTCCTGTTGGAGAAAGCTTGGTGGAATGTTCAAGTGTTATGCTATGGATTTTTTGAAGAGGAACTATTTCGTTTTCAGCTTTGTGTCCATTAACTGTGAGATCGTTCTAACTCTTAGGACCTATGTTCTTGTCATAATGATTTCTGGTTTATTTTATGAAAATTACCACCATGATTAATGAATGTTGTTCATAAGCAATTGGCTATCTGGTTGTTTAAATATCTTTACTTGTTCATGTGTTTTGGAAGAAATATCAGCTATCTGTAATTTCTCTTTATAATGCATGCACAAGATACATTACTGATTAATAAGTGACAATCTTGCTCCCTGGGGATAGGTAGGTAGTTAAATTTAATTTCTTACTGTGTGTGATTTAGATGCATGAGAGCCTAAGACTAGAGGTAAGAACCCGCGCATCACATTGTGAACACTCCTTGCATTCCCAATCAATCTGCATTTTAGATAGGCACTTGCATATCATATTTAAAGTAAAAAAATACAAAAATATACACGGTGGACCGGGCCACAACTGGTAAAACCTTTTTTATTTTTGTTACTTGACCTACGATAGCCAGACCGCAAACCGAACGGATTCCCTACACCAAAAAATCACGGGCTAGTTGGGAACGTTGACTGGGGAGAATCCCTTGCTGTTGTTGCCTGCGAATTTCCAAGCCTCAACACACCCATAAACCAGGATGAAAAGAAATCAACGCTTCAACAACCGACATCACACCCATCAAAAGACCACCATCGACCACCCACATGATTGACATCGACCATTGACCCCAGAGGTCACATCACGCATTCATGACTACGAGCGCCAAAATCAAATCACCATTAACGCAAACTCAAGTGTTCGTGCTGGACGATCACTTCCGCCATTAATACACCCATCGACAGAAACATCAAACACCTCACCTATTAATATTGAACTGGAAGAGAATCATTTACATTATTTTGAACAGAGAGAGAAACCTAGCAAACAGAAAATTGAGAACCAAGAAACTCTAAGAAAAGTCGAACACAGAACCGACAAAATGGCACCAAAACAAATCAGAGCCGCAACAAAGACTAAGGAACTACAAACTGCTGAAACCCCACTAATGAGGAGGTTAAGAAACATAAAGAACGCTAAGGTCCAAGAGACTCGTGGGGGAAAACATAGGCCGAGATCAAGGGATGTGCCTATGTTGACAAGAAACCAACCCAAGCCGCAGAAAAGGTAAACCATAGTTCGATCATGAACACACCGTTCATGGTAAGTTTTGGAGGTACAAAAGAAACGGTAGTCAAATTCATTATAAACTGATACCACAACGGATTCTACTTCAACAGGCTAGTTGAGATATTTGGTGAAGTAATATATAAACTGACTGGCTTATCCAACCAAGGTGACCCAGTACCAGTCGGCATAAAATAAGGGCTAGTGGAGCGATTAACTGTAACACCGTTGGGCAAGAACTCAAAAGGGCTAATTATTATCCAGATACAGGCCCAAACACCAGAAATTATGGCTAATATCATAGCAATAGGGCTTACACCCACAGGTCGAGGAAGCGACCTAAAACTAGATATGCTAGAGGAAGTAGATACGATTGCCAACATAAGAAAAATCTACAGATGGGCTGAGTATGTTGCCTACATGCTCAAAGGCATCTGTGAGAAATGCTAGGAGTTGGGAGGGATTATAAGGTTCCCATCCCTGATAATATGGATAGTAATGTACTACTTGTGCCCAGTCAGGGACAATCAGTTCCAAGAACCCACAAAATTCCATATGTGGAGGTTCAAACCATTTGCCCATACTGGAACATTGAAGGAACTAGAAAATGGCAAAGTACTATAGGAAAACTAGTTCTAGCAGCTCTCCAAATGACCAGATGGAGGGTGCCCCAGAACATCCGATGAAGTCTGCCAAAAACTGCACACATATAGCTGGAACTGGACCATACTGTGGTGTGGTATATGCAGGGCGCTAAGGCAAAAGCAAAGACTCTCGACTACTACCTAACAGTCGAAGAGATCTTTCGAGAGCTAGCTCGATAGTCTGGCACAAAACTATCGATACCAGCAAAAGTCAAGGAAGCAACCCTAGTAATAGAAGAACCACTAACAGACCAAGAAAAATAAGAAGATTATGAACTTTGACTATACATCGACACTTTTTTGTCGGAGGAAGCACCGACAGAAGACACCAGCCAACTGCAAATTATAATCAGACCATCGACAACCCAAAAGGAAGGCACACAGATAGAATTGTCACTGTAACCATTCCAGCAAAGAAAAGTGCCAGCCCAGCACAACAACAAGAGGAAGGGGACGAACTGGGACTCTATTGAGTCCGACAATCCCGAGTATGACATAACAAAGGAAAAAATAAAAATCTAGCAAAGGAGATAGCAACAGTATAGAAGAAAGCAATTGAGACAAAAGGGAAGGGGAAGCACAAGTTGATCCTTTCAAACTCAGAGGATGAATAGGAACTATTAGCTACTGCGGTCGACATTATAGAAGATGCCGTAGTGAACAAAGTTCCAGTTGAGACACAATTCAAAAAATATGTTGAAGCAGGAGCATGACAAGGTCAACCGAAAAAGCCAAAAAGTACAAACACCTCGACGGCCGAAAATTTGGTCGACCTAGTATCTACACCTCCAACCTCATCTCCAGCCCAAATCACATAGGAAGAAATTCCAAAACTACCCTCCATAAGCCCAGTCGACATATGAAAAAATGCTATGCTGAAAACCCTGAAGGACAGGTTCGACCAAGATAGAGACTTCCAGGCGTACATCAAAAAATTACTTGAGTTACTTACCTCTGTGTAGAAGATCACCACCAAAATGCCTCTGTTTGAATCTGGTGGATCACGACAACCTGTTCCTTCACAACCTCGCCAAATACCCCAAAAGTCGAGGCCTATGGGAGTGTTAAAGTCCACATTTGTGAGGAACCCCGACAAGACAGCTCAAGTTGTCGCAAGTCGAACCTCATCCTTCATCCCAACTGACCTCAAACCCCCTCCACTAGCCAATGAACCAGCCATAAATGAGGAAGAAGAGAACATGGAAGAAATCAACTAAGAAATCGACGAACTATTCTCTAACATCCCGGAGGGTTCACCCCCACAAATTGAGGACTCGACACACGACCACATCCCCACCACGCCAATCACACCTGACCATTCACCATCACCACCACCACCCCCCAACCTAGAACCTCCGACCGAACCACCTGCGACTGAACCACCTCTACCGCAACCATCAGTTCTAGCAACGTCTATAGCGGAAACCTTTGCACAAAATCCACTAGATACACACCCAGCTGCAGAACTCATTCCACAAACCCAACCAGAAATTCCACCAACCGTTGCATACCAGCAACTAGACAATCCACTGCTAGAAAATCTAACTCTTACAGGTGCACAAGTACAGCATCAAGCAGAACAACAGAAGCACAAGAGTAGGAGAGACAAAAATAAGAGGGAACATCAATCACAAGTGGCAATGGTCCACATTAGCCAACTTGGGTCGATCACTACAGTCGACACAACAAAGCTAAAGGATGGAGAGTTGGGACAAATCTTGGAAACTCTGGCTATCCAAGCAAAAACAAGGAGCCAAACTAGACGCAAGGAGCTTGACGACAATGAATGGGAACAAGTCAAGTTCTTAACAAAATGCAGAAACCTGGCACAATCTGTGATACTAGGACCAATGGAGGTAGACACCAACAACCCACTAGAAAAATCCTATCAGCTGTTTGAAAGCATGGTGTCAGCACTAAATAGACAGATGCAAAATACAAAAAAAGAGCAAAAAGAAGAAACATCTACACTATTGATGCAATAGCACACATCCTTCTCCGAAGCTTACAAAGTGCTTCAAGATCACATGGAGGAGTCGGTCATAACAGAAGGGGTGCTACGAGACTGGCTTGCTTATTATGGGAAAGTCTTCCAGCAGACCCGACAGACCCGACAAGAAATCCAAGCACTAGAGAAGAGAAAGAGCACGGAAGAAGCACTGAGAAGCACTATCGAAGATCAAATCGTGCTCGAAACAGCCAAACTAGAGAAGCTCAAGATATAAGCACACCAATGGGTACAACAGGCAATTCCGAGCTTGGACAAATTAGACACCATCTATCCACAGATGTAAAGACTTCTGGAGAAGGAAGAAGAAAAAGACCAGTTTTTGGGTCCCGACATGGAAAGGATAGTATACCTTTCCATTCAAGAGAAGATGTCGACACTATCAAGCATTACAACATTAACCATCGACATCCAGAAAGTACTGTAATGTTGGATAGAATTCCAACATCAATTGGCCGTGACAGTAGAAGCAATTGTCGAAGTATGTGTACAGTAATGACCAACCATCCGACTTCATAGCCCATAAAAAGATAAACAAAGAAATAACTACTTTAGACAGCCAAATATTTTTTTTGAGTACCTCCCTTGTTTCTTCGGGACGAAGAATAGTTTTGTTCGTGGGGGAGATCTTGGAGGAGCTAGTTGGTAAGCCGACTAAGTTGATTAGCCGACTAAGTTGATCATCCGACTAATTAGAGACTAGGTCGTCCACCTAAGGTCGTGTCGGTTGACCGAACTGACAGGTAGTTATTTGTAACTATTTGTAAATGATATATATTAGGCTGTTGAGCCAAATGAGAACTCGGTTCGGTTCTATGTATTGTATGGACTCTTATATTATAATATAATCTGTTAGTCCTACATATGTGTTCTTATCTCTTGTCTCTGATATGTCTGTATGCTTTTAATGTGTATTATTGGTAACCCTCTATGATCCATGAGATTACAACATCTCTCATTCATGTCTAATATACTTCATCTCACAGGACTATCGCATTGATTGCACTCAAGGTTACGAGAGTGGATGCATAAATTATTGGAGATCCTGCACCTTACCAATTACCTGTAGCTTCTCCTTCTCAAAGTAGTTGTTCTGTTCCACTAAACACTAGCTCAATAAATTAAAACCCTGGTTTAGCTGGATCCACTATCCCATTCGCATCACTCTCCTCTTCTACAAAATTTTGGAACATTCAATGCCGAGTTACTGCCAAGACAAACATACATGAATATGGGAACCAACGAGGATCTGGAAAAGTGTCTGGTTTTGACCTTGTTGATGCTTCACACAATGAAATATATATATTTTCATTCAATGAATTGGCACTCTCTTTGTATGACGAAATAGATATTGGAATAGTGTACAATGGCACAACTAAACCATACAATACAATTTTCAACCATTTGAAAAGTCATAGCGAGATTTTTCTGGGTTCCATTTCAACCATTCAAGCATGCTTAGATGAATATCCCATAATAACTTTAAGTTTCTTTAACTTTAAAACTATTAAGGAGATTCAAACTATACCAATAAATTCCATGGTTGACCTTCTTGGACTTGTCCTTTCAGTTTCACCTACATCCATGATACGAAAAATGAGATGGTGTTGAAACTGTTAAGCGAACCATTGGAATTCATGACATGTCAGGCTACAGTATTCACATAACACTTTGGGGAGAACATTTCCAAATTTAGGGAGCTGAGCTTGCCAGCCTTCATGGTTTACCTACTCCTCCAGCAGTAGTGATCAAGGGCGACCGTGTTACATATTTTAATGGAAAATCTGTTGGCGCTATTTCGAACTCTACTATATTTATTAACCCAAATATTGAACAAACACAATTTCTCCAAAGATGGTTTAATGACAATGGATTTCGTTCAGCATATATGTCTTTGAGTCACAAATTTAGTGCCTCTAATTCTACTCGTCGAAAGTTCATTACCATCAATGAGCTACAAACTCTTAAGCCATCTGAAAAAGCTGTTTGGTATTCTCTTGCTGCAACCATCACAAATGTTAACATGGATGACTTTCATTTCCTTGCATTCCCTCTTTTTGTTCATGGTATACAATGCATGAAAAAGATTTCCAACAAAGTTGGAGACATTTGTCATTGTGGTAAATGTGATGGGGAGTTTTTTGAATGTGACTACCGATATATCCTAAAGGTTGACTTGGAATATCTAACTGGAAATCTTCATGGTGTGATCACTTTTGATGATGCTGCAAACCAACTGATGGGCATCTCAGCAAAAGACCTGTGTCTTCTCGCAACAGAATCAACATCAATTGCTGAAATAATCCATAGATACTACAAGAAACAATTACTTCTTACACTTTCAATTAGAACAGAGACGTTCTCCAGAAATGCACGCCTAAAAGTTGTAATTGTGATGGTTGAAAATACATCATCAGCAACTTCACTTGATACATAAATATATAAGTTTGTTCAACTTGTCTGTAACATCCCGATCTCAGGAAAATACATGTGTAATAAATGTTTTGTTGAAATTGCACACTTAGAAGTTCTAATTGTCATCTTTGAAAATACCGCATCAAGAAGTTCACCGCAAATAACTGGTATTTCGAATTACGAAAATCCTATTTTTTCCAATAAGGAACACCGTAACTTCCAATTTTGCGAAATATATGCTTGTTGTTATTAATTTCTCAAAATTTAATAACTATATTTTCGAATAAGGAACACCCTATATCCCGATTTCCGATTCCCCAATTTCCGAAATTACATTTATATAACTTATGTTTGCTTACTTCTTCAATTACTTGTTTTAGCTAATGAAATAAAAAACTGTTGTTTCAAATTTGTCACGTCGATATATAGAATCAAACCAAGTTTAGACACCAAATATTCACGAAATTTACAGAGAGACTAATGAAAAATAACAGAGAGCGAATTTAAAATAGGCATAAACTTAGCATAGGAATAAATGAAAATTTCGAATATCAAAATATCACAAATACGAAGTATCGAATCTTGGGACTAAGGAACACAGACATGTTCATATTTGAACACAGGATTTCTGTATATGTTGCAAAATAAAAAATAGGGTCATAACATATTTGTTATTTTCACATGTAAATTTTCTAGAATCCTAAATATTAGTTATTGGAAAACATATGACATAAGATTTCTACAATCCTAAATATTGATACTTGTGGATAGCGTCTGAGATACAGATTCATAACTGAATAAATGATATAAACGGTTCTTAGCTCAATGGAAATAAACCCATAAAAGTTACTATGTTTTGCATCTGAACTATTGAAGAACATGCTGAGCTATGTCTACACCACTATTTTATCCTACTATGTGATAATGGTTCTTAGCTCATTGAATATAAACCTCTAAGTATTTGAATATAATGAAAACGGTTTTCAGTGTTACTGAGTTCCAAGAAGTATTTGTATTTGAACACTAAGCCAATTGCTAATAGGAAAACAAAGTAAACCAATTGCCAATTGCCAATTTCCAAATTTCAATTATCGAATATGGAAAACTGAAAAATCGAGATTTTGTTAACGTTATTTTGGGTATCCGCTATTTCCGATTTCCGAACTCGGAAACCAAATACTTGGAAACTCATGTTTCTACTGAAATAATTTGTTGCCTTCGCGATTTCTGATACCCGATATTTCGGATATCAAAAATTGAGAAGCAAAGAAATTATTTCAACCTCGTATTTGTATAAAAATTTGCTTTATATCCATAAACTTTGTAGTTAAAAATTTTATGATTTTGTTGTAGGCATTATGCCAAGTCATCACAATGAGGCTTTTCAACTACTATTTTCACTTCAGCACTGTTTTCACTTGATCAGAATTCTTGCTTTTTATTGTAGCTGTATCGACATAACTTGTATACTCCATCAATTCAGTTTCAAATGGCTCTAGATGCTTAGCACATTTCTCTCATGCACTGTGAGGCTCTAGTTCATCCGTTTTGAATGACTCTACTTAGCCCGACATTTTATCTGCCTTAAACATTGCCAATTTCCTATTTCTAATTTGCGATTATCGAATATGCAAAACCAAAAACAAGATAAAATATCGAAACCATACACTTGTACGCTCATGTTTGTGTTGAAATAATTTGTTGGATTCCCGATTTCCGATACACGATATTTTGAGAGAATTACAATTGATCTCAAATAAATTACATTATGGTTGATTTGGTTATTATTTATTTATTCTTGGTTACCTACATGCAATAAGTTAATATTTGCTTGTTTTATATTGCTTTACATCGATAAACTTTGTGGTTAACAATTTTGTGATTTTGTTGTAGGAGTTATGCCAACTCTTGACAATGAACAATCAAATGCACGAAGAAGAATTTTATATGCAAAGAACAAAGATAAAAACAACAAGAGACAACGTCTTCTTTAAAGAGTTGCACGTCTACCTATGGATATGTCTTGTCCATTTTCTCTCCCTGAACCTCTCAATAGACCTTCGCTTCGACCAACTATGTTAAATCCATCAAGCACCCACCTCAATGATGCACATCAATGATTTCATAAAAAAATGGACCAACTGCGTGATATGCATGTGTGCTCAATTTGGAAAGAATGTTATCCTGGTATTGTAACGATAAAAATCCATGATGCATATACTTATTCTCGTTGGATTCTAGAAAGAAAAGGCCATCGGTTTCATTCGAAAATAATATGGATCCAAGAATCCAACCACCTGTACTCATAACACTTACACAAGTTGAATAAATGCTGATAAGTCACGCTAACCCAGTTCTACAAGTGACACATGCTCATGGTGGTCAATATAAATATTCTGGACATACTATATGCTTACCCCAGGACATTTCCAACATTGCCAAATACCTGCCCCATTTAATATTAGAATTTGACATCCTTGTTGTTCACAAATCCAACTCTACAAACAATCCATATGAATTGTGTGTTAGTCGTACACGTGTTCTTTCTGCCCTTGAATACAAAATTGCAAAAGACCCATACTACAAGGGTGTACAGGTCAACTTAGTTGCATTATCTTCACTGCCTCGCGTCTCAACAGACATTTCACCTTGGATTCCACATGTTAACATAAATTATACATTATCTCATCAACAAATCTTGTCCTCTACAGTTGAACCGCCAAATTCATTTCAACCCTATGAAATCGAATCCTCCTCATTTATTTTAACACAACCTAATGCTAGAATTGAAGTTGAAGAAATTAGAAAGTTGTTACATATACCAAACACTCCACTATCACCTTTAATTGATTGGCATCCTATAGGCATTTCACTTATCAATGAGTACAACACAGAAGGACTTCTTTCCATGGCTTTTCCAACTTTGTTCTCCACAGGTACATCAATGCTTAAACAACCACGCATTCATGAGGTTGATATGCACGGATATGCACTTCACCTAATTCACTATCATGACAACATATTTGGGCAACATCCTCAATTCTGCTACTACATATACAATGTAATTATGTGTCATCAAAGTAATGCTACAGCCTCTATTTTTGTCAAAACTAACCTTGAAGATACGCTACCTCTGACAATACTTTAACTTTTTAACCAATTGTAAGACATGCCTAATCAAAAAATTGGTGAGCGAGTCACACGGTTTGGATCTTCATTACGTGGAACACACTCATATTGGAACAAAAGTAGAGCTGAACTAACTAATATGACCAATCAACAAGGTACGCCAACTTTCTTCTTTACCCTCAGTGCAACTGATACAAAATGGCCAGATTTACATGCTCTGATGCCTGCTCCATGTTCTACCAGTTTAGATCAAGAATACCAATGCAAAGTTCACAACATCATATCAAATCCACATATTACATCACAATACATGCATAATAGATTCAAGGCATTCCTTCAAGAGGTGCTTCAAAAAGGTTTTCATATAATGGATTCTTGGTGCAGGTATTTTACCCTCTCTTCCTTCTTATTTTTCTCTTCGTATTTTCACTTTATACATTTTGGTTTATAATATATTCAGTTTCCTTCAATGTAGGTTTGAATGGAAACATAGAGGATTGACACACATTATGGTTTTATTTGGTTGGCAGATGCACCAAATATGGACACTTTAGATTGGGAAGATATTGTTGCAGTTGAAGCTGCAAATTTTTTTTTGACACATATGTTACATCTTGGAATCCTCATGATACGCACTAATCAACATCTGGGTTGCATCATTCTACAGAAAATGATCCATGCAATATTGCATCACCATCCATATTTGCATCAAACCACTCAGTTGACTATGAAGAACTTGTCAGTTTTGTTCAAAGACACACTAGATGCTCAGAATCAACTTGCCTTCGAAAAAAAGGAATATCTGTGAAATGTTGCTATGGTTTTCCATATGAGCTGCAAGCTGCTTCTTCATTATTCATTGATGCAAATGGACGTAAAACATACAATCCTGCAAGAAATGATTCTCTTCTCAATATTCATAACCCTATCATGCTTTCAATATGGAGGGCTAATGTTGATTGCCAACTTGTTCTTTGTAAACATGCAATGCTCAAATACATCTCAAAGTATGCATCAAAAGTAGATCCACAATCAGAAAGCTACCATGCAATTCTCTCTCGCCTTACACATGCAGCACCAAGTGACGATCTGATTCTTCAGCCAATCAAACAATTGCTTTCCCAAACAGTTGCAGAATGAGAAATTAGTGCACAAGAGACATGTCACATGCTGCAAAAAATCTCTCTTGTTCTTTGTAACCGTCAGTTCTTTTCGTTGAATGTGAGTTAAAGTGTCTTTCAACGTGTTTGTAATGGCACTAAAAACATCCCTCCAACTCCACCCTTTATATTTGCATACATGAAAAGACCAGTAGCTCTTGAACATATAGCCCTACTTGAAGCTGCTCGTTCTTGGTCTTTTTTTGCTAATAGGAAAAAAAATCAATGGAAACAAAACTTGCATCACAAAATTGTTAGAGTCTATCCACAATTCCTTTCCATTCCTGCCTTTGACTCTTCATCTTTTTGAACCCTTTTGTTGTAGAAAACTTCTTCTATACAAACCTTTTCATTCCATCCCTCAAGATATTGGAACAACAACTTTTGAAATTATTTCTCATTGGAAACAAATTAAATGCACATATACTATCTGGCATGTTGAACGTGCACAAGAAGAACCTTGCACACCTTTATCCAATGATTCAAACTCCGATGCTATTAACTTTCCATTGTCCAATAACATGGACAAATGGGAACTTCTCTCTCAAATGTGACCAAGAAACAACATTCAAATTGATGATCTTGAAATGCTTGGACATTCTGATTTTGACAAAAATCACGATTGGACACATAAAAATATAACCAACAACTTGCATCAATCAACAGCATCATTTATTGACCTCAATCGCTTGTCCACGCAGCTACATGAAGACAACCTATCGTTGTCCAATTCACCTGATTCCTTGTCTCCCACACAACGCATGGCCTTTGATGTTGTCATTTCTCATTTTAGAAATACTGCATCTGCTCCACCACTAAAAATGGTGATTCAAGGTACTGCAAGAACTGGGAAATCTTACCTGATATCTTTCTTAAAATCTGCACTACAAACTCCATGTGCACAAAGTGGCTGGGTACTTCTTCTCCTTGCTCCAACTAGTGTTGCTGCTTTTAATATACATGCATCTACAATAAATTCTGCTCTTCGATTACCCATTGGTGAAATGCAACCCCTTGAAGGAAAATCCCTTTCAAAACTTCAATAAGAACTCTGGCATATTCGCTATATTCTCATAGATGAAATGAGCTTTATTGAACCAAAAATGTTGACTGAAATTGACGCACGATTACATCAGGATTTCCCCTCAAATTGTACAATGCCATTTGGTGGTTGTTCCATAATCCTCATTGGTGAATTTGGACAAGTACCTCCTGTAAAGGACATTCCAATGTACGTAGTTTCATCCGTTGGAACATCTGTGTGGCGTACATTTGATACTTTTATCACGCTAGAAACAATTTTTTGACAACAAGGAAATAACCCTTCTCAAACTACCTTTCGACGACAACTCTTGCTAAACCTGCGAAATGGAACACCAACTTTTGAATACTGGGAACTCCTAATGACAAGAACAAGCTCATTCCTCTCAGATGTGGAAAACTACTCTTTTCAATAATCTATCCACTTATATCCCACCAATATCTTTGTTGCACTGCACAATAAACACATGTTGAAACAACTTAATATGCCAATTTCACATTGCTTGGCAGAACAAAGGAACAAAAATGGCCAGGGATCCATTGACGACGAGCAGTTTCCATTAAAGGTCCTTCTTGCTATTGGTCAACAAGTCATGTTAGCTGCTAATTTTTGGGTTCAAGCAGGACTTGTTAATGGCTCACTTGGAAAATTCATTGACATTGTCTACAAGTCCAATGAACAACCTCCTAGCTTACCATCTTTTGTTGTTGTCGAATTCCTCTATTACAAAGGACCCTTATGGAATGTTTTAAATCCTACTTATGTTCCAATATCTCCTATAACAAGGGGAACCCATAGACAACTACCACTTCGTATGGCATGGGGTTTAACAATTCATAAATCCCAAGGTATGACCCCACAAAATGTTACAATAGATATCGGAAACACTGATAGACAAGGACTCACATTCACTGCAATATCAAGAGTTACAACTCTTTCAGGCCTTCTCATTTCTCCATCTTTCTCTTTTTCCAGATACTCTCGAATGCAAGACAATCCATTTGTCCAACGTAGGAAACAAGAGGAAAACTTAACTGCTTCAAAGTCTTTAAAAGCAAATAGTGGTTGAACCTTCTCATTATTTGCTCTACAAATGTATTGTTTTTTTTACCACTTGTTAATCTAAAACATCATTGTAGCTGTGTCGACCTAACTTGTATACTCCATCAACTGCGCTTCGAATAGCTGCAAATGCTTAGCAAATTTCTCTACTACAATATGAAGCTCTACTTGTGTAAGTGCTGCAATGTGAAACTAGACAAGTTGAAACATGACTTAGCAGACGTACAAAACACGTATCAACAAGAAATTGGTAAATTGAAACGAGAACATCAAGACAGAGTGGAGCAATGGAAGATGAATTTTCTCTGCCTTAAATATTTCTGATTTCATATTTCTGAATTCCGGTTATTGGTTATCTCAAACTGGAAACTCAAGTTTTTTTTAAGGTTATTTGGGGACTCCACTATTTCCGATTTTCGATATCTTAGATATTAGAAACCCGTTACTCAATTTTTTGTTGAAATTATTTGTTGAATTTCACGTTTTCAATTCGCAACATTTCAGATATCCCAAATTCGGAATACACCAAATTATTTCAACAAAAACGTTAATCTCAAGTTTCCGATATCCAAACTATCGGAAATCTTAAATTCAGAATACCCCCGGAAATCTCTTTTTATTTCTAACTTCAAATATTAAATGAAATACAGCAGTTATTATATATGACGAAATAATTAATGTATACAAATTTTAGATCAACTCTTATTTTCTTAAATCAACTTTAAATAAACAATAACTTTTTATTTTTCAATTTCCAAAACACAAAATCCAATTTCCGTAATCCAAAATAAAAAACCGCAAAGTCAAATTTTACCTATGATTAATTCTCTTATTTGTGATTTCTCATTTCTGATATTTTCCATATTGGAAACGTGAGACTCAAGTTATTCTTTAAATGATTTTTAAATTTTCCATTTGCAAAACACCATAGCCAATTTCCGATTTTCAAACAAAGGTAAGTAAAAAAGGTTCAGTTTCGAAAGGACAATTCTTTTCCACATTCGTGATTTCAAATTTCAGATATGTCCGATATGGAACAAAGAAAACACAAATTTTTTTCTCAAATGATTTGAAATGCTAAATATCCCATTTCGAAAATTGAAAATCTTTGCAAAATATCGGAAATCTTTGCAAAATATCGGAAATCAGAAATCAGGTATAAGTAATATCTTAACCATTAAAACTATGATTCCGAAATCCGAAATATCCACCTTATTAAAAGTTAATGGTTAACATAAGTAATATTGAAAATTGGATATAATATTAAAATAAAAAATTGCCTATAAGTAATATCTTACCCATTAAAACCTCTAATTTTCTCTTCTGCCACAATCTCCAGAAATCTTAGCTTTTCTAGCTTCCCGATTTCCGAGTAACATTTGTATATAACATTAAAGCAAAAAAAATCTAAATATTTAAATAATATTTGTATATTACATTAAAAAAACAAAGGAAAATATAAATGTCTAAGTAATATTTTTATATAACATTAAAACAATATGAACTTTTCTCTTGTGCCACAATCTCTGAAAATATTAGCTTTTCCAGCTTTGTGATTTCTGAGTAACATTAACTTTTCTCTTGGTGCCACAATCTCCGGATATCGAAAATGCATAAAGCAGACACAATTTTTTTTACCGAAAACCTTTGCAAAATATTTACAAAATGTTTGATTTTTCAGCAACATGTTTACAAAATGTTTATACTGTAATTTTCACAATCAAAGCATATTTTTAAGAAAACATCTAAATATATAAAAACAAATAGTTGGGGGACCATGATAAGAGACATGCCCTAATATAACAAGGAGCCATTTCCTATTTCCGATATCTCCAATATGGTAAAATGCACATTCAAGTTTTTGTTCCAAAACCGCAAACTCAAATTTTTGTTAGAGTATTTCCCTTAATCGTGATTTCCTATTCCCGTTATCTCGGATATGCACATGTTGAGAATCGAAAATCTATTCGCATAAGATGTTATCTCTAGAAGAATCACACTCCTCCTTAATGCCATCATAAAGGGGCCCATTTTTGCTATAACGTCATAATATTAATTGCACAAATGACTGTTACTTGCACTTGTTGTCAACCTTAAATTATGTCATAGTGTCAACTTGACATTTGTCTCCTCATCGATGCCTTCTTATGATTCTATAAATATTTATAATGTTGTGATGCTACAAATTAAAAATTAGTTTTTACTTTCCTCCCATTCCTTAATTTCATACAAATAACACTCCCGAACACATAATATCATTTAGGATATTTCCCTTATTCACGATTTCCTATTCCCGATATTTCGGATATCGGAGAACGGGAAATTTGGAAATACTATCTTCAACGTTTCTTTAAACATTTGTATTCAATATACCTCCCAGATTTAATGCGACCATGATAAGACAGTTGTCTTCAATATACCTCCCCAAAATCATTATGGACAAATCTCAAAATCGTGAGAAATAATGACTTTGAAATCCAATGTGCAGAATGATGAGACTCGTCTTTAATGCCATCATAATCCCGTCCATTTATGCTATAAAGTCATTGTATTAATCACAAAAGTGACTCTTACCCTCACTACTTGTCATCCTTAAATTATCTCATAGTGTATCAACTAACATTTGCCATTGATGGATGCCTTCTTATAAAGATATAAAAATTTCCTTGTTGATTAATGATTAAATATATCGGAAATCTTCGTTGATCATTAAATGATCGTAAATATCACACACTCCAAACATGGAATGTTTCAATAATCTATAAACTTCATATTTTTTAACATAAATATTTGTCATTACATCTTTCCTACAAAGCAATAAATTTTGCGAACATTATACCAACAATGAAAATAAAACGTGAAAATCAATTTCATATAACAACCAAACTCCATTTTACTACAAAACAGACTATATGGTATTTCAGAACATGTGCATTTTATAGTTTATAGTTTATATTGAACGTGCACAAAAAGAACTCTGTACACCTCTACGCGATGTTCCAATTTCTGATTCCCCAATTCCAATTTGCAATATTTCCAATCTCAAAAGTTGTCTTTTTAAATAAAGAAAAACCAAAGTTCCATAATTTCGGAAAAAATTTACTGTTCAATTGTACCGAGCATAAAAAGCATAAAAAAAATGAATGATGCTACCTAAGTAAAGGTTATAGAAAATTACAGACATATTTAAATGAGCCATAATAACCCATGTGATATATGGGGGGATACGTACAAAATTACTATCAACAAATGTTTACGAAGAGACCTTGCAAGCGAAATAAGATAATAAACTTAGAGGTAAACAAAAAGAAGCAAAAGTGAAACAAAAAGAAAGAGAAACAAGATCATGAGTTAGCACCACTCGTAGTGACAGTTGGATCTTGCGTGTTCTACGTTTTCATTTCCTCAGCCATAAGAGAAGGCCCATACATTTCCTCATCTGATAATGGTATACTTCATTTCAAAGGAAGAACAACCGCTTTCCCTACAGAGTCATCGGTTTTCCCCACAGAAGGATTGGCTTTTTCCACAGAGACAATCGCTTTCCCCATAGAAGCTTGACATTTCTCACCTCCTTTGAAAATCTCAGTAATTGTAACAGGCACTGTAGATACAGCGAGTATCGTAGGAGCAGGGTCGACATTCATTTCTAGAGCCATAGAGACATTTTTCGATATCTCCATCAGCCAAAGAATCAACTCCCAAAGCTATTTTTTTCCACATGTCCATGATATCTCTCTCCATGATAAGCATATCTAACTCCAGCATTTTCGACTTAGCCTGTGAAATTTCCAACTTAGTATTATTCCATTTCCCTAGCATTTCTTCCATGAGTAACCCCATCATGTTTTTTACAATCCAATAGTGATTCGGGATTACCCCATCAATATCGCGAGCAATATGCTCATTTACTAGCCTCCTCTCCCAATCATCTATAATAGACTTAACTTGTGGAGAAATATCGTTGTTGTAACCATCTACCTTTGTGACGCTCACCCCTCATTGCCCATGACCAACACGACGAGACGTGGCACGCTGCTTCGACATAGTATGCTGGTTCAAATTCAAAACAAAACGGAACAAAGAAAGATGGAATGGTTCTACAACAAAAAGACGGAACAACAACAATAAACCAAGACAAATCACTTAGGCAAGAAATGGATGTGAAAATAGACCACAGTAAAACCAACAGGAGGCCATTAATAGAGAAAAAACATTGTTGTACCACATCGAGTTACTAACCAAGTGAAATTGTACTGTAACAACATAAGGAAATGATCGTTGCGTCAAATCATGCCTTAACTCGATAGCTATAGTGTCCTCCATTCAAGCTGATACGTGCTCAAAAATCTTCATCAACAACAACAATTTAATGTCGTCTCCAACAAAATCGAAGTAAATACGTCACTACCGAATCAACTTTAACCCCAGCATTAAAACACAACTTATCAAGAACTTGTCCAGCCCGCACAAAAAGACCCACTTCATTAATGCATAATGAGTGCAAGATACATCACAAAAACAAGTACAACGTAAATTTGCGATAATTAAATTATAAATTTTAATTTAATGTATAAATTAAATCATATAATTTTGAAAGTCCATATGAAATTTCTGAAATCGGATATCGATATCAGGAAATTCCAGTTTTAATTAAGGTTTTTACGTGTATCGAACATTTCTTATTCGCAATAATTGATTCTGAAATATCGTAAATCCAATAAATCAATAAACATTACAATTAAAAATACGGATCTTTCCACTTTCTCATATCCAAGATTGAAAATCGCAAATCTGGAAAATTATTTAAAAAAAGCTGTACAATATCAAAATAACATTAACTTCCAAATTTAAATTCCATAAAATCCAATTTGCGACATTTCCAACCTTGAAAGTTTTCAATTTTCAAATAAAGAAATGTTGAATATAGTATTTCCGATTTGCGATGCCCAAAAACCAGAAAATAGAAAAAAAAAACATGGGCAATCTTTAAATATTCGCGCCATTTCCTTAATTGTAATATGCAAGAATGTTTTAAGTTAAATTAACAATGTCTTTTAGGTCGCAACACCACCAGCCTGAAAGCTAAGTGTATTTCATTAACATATTCCAAAACAAGTTAAAAAGTTAAAATTACTATAAAAAAACCGCAAATTAATGTACAAAGATACCAATCAAATTTACTTATTTCAAGCTAATTTATATGAACTTAGCATATAATTGTTGAAGATACACAAATTGCAAAAAAAAATCGTTTCTTGGACTTACTCAATAAGTCCAAATTCACACCAAAACGTGCAATTACACAAATAAATAGTTTCTAGTTTTGATTAAGGAAAGAACGCCATTTGGAAAATATATCCAGAATGTCATTAACTTCCTGAAAATGAGCATTCCTCAACTGAATATCATTCTTGCAAATTTGGGACAAAATTTCCACCCTTGTCATTTTTTTCCATTCTTTGATGAACAGTTTTATCCGGGCTATGGAGGCATGAGAAACTTCTATCCATTTCTCCATTTCTTCTATGGTTAACTGACTAATTTGTTGAATCAACTCTTTGCTATGATCAATATGCTTTTCCACTTCTTGCAAATGAACTTTAGGACAAAATGCCTCACCGAGAGGTTCCAAAATAGATAAACTCAAATAAGTTCGCAAATTTTTTGAGGTAGACCACCTGTTTTTACAAACCTTTTTCCCTCCATTAACTACAGCTTCAACTGAATCACACATAGCCTCCCATGTCTCAATGCAAACTTCAGTTTTCTTGAGCTCTAACTTGTCTAAAATTCCCATGCCATCAGGTTTTTCCTTAATATCCTTTTTCCAACCTCTTACTTGCTCTAAAGCACTGAATGCTATTCTCATTCGATGAAGGTGATCCTCAAGAGTTTTAGTATGCTTGATAAAATTCTCGTACACACCTTGCATCTCATCAAAACAACTATACAAATCTATCACATTCTGCAAAAATTCTTCTTGTATTTTATAGAGTACGTTTTTAAAATCCTCAGGTCTCACATCGACAAAGGAATAGCCTTTGAGGTCAAATGGAGATGTTTCAATTCTTGATTGACAAGAAGGATTTGTTCTGCTTGTTGCTGATTAGCAACCTCTACATTCTGAAGCTGATGCTTTTCTTCTTCAACTTTCTTTTTCCATATTTCTACGTTCTCTTCATGTTCTTATTTCAACTGCTCAATCTGTTGTTCATGCCTCCGATTGTGTTTCTACTAGGTCGTGTTTCACCTTTTCCAATTCTTTCTGTTTTTCACCAAGAGACAAATTTAATTATGAAACATATTGAAAATTAGCTCCAGAAAAAACTCCCATAGCAGCTACTGTGTCCACTGCCCCTTCTTGCATATCACTTGCATATGCCTTCCATATGAGCTCACCAATAGCAGGAACATTTATTCCTGAACTTTCTCTGGCTCTCTTGGGTCCCCTTTTAACCACATCTTTATACTTTTTACTCCAATAATATTTGCCAAAGGATACAACTGCATCTTCTCCAAAGTCTGCGATAACTTCAGAAGATGAAATGCTTTGTTAGTCGACACTAACCAAAGGAACACTTTGCGTTTGATTTAAAGGAATATCCATGCTAATAGGGACAATATTCATACGACAAGAAATAGAGGTAAAAGCAAGTGATGTGAAAGAATCAAAAATAGAAAAATCCCTCTTTTCAGGAAGAGTTATGCAGATAGAAGGAATGTTGTACTGGCATGTGGTGATAAGCTAAGCTGATGAGAAAGAAGAAACATAACTATGAATAGGTGAATCAACTGAAATAGTGAACATGCTAACAGTAGCTGCCATTATTGATGACAAATTTACCTCGGGAAAATAATGATGCAAACATGATGTACCTAACATACTAGAAAAACTTTGGATATTGGGGATAGATAACACAATGGTAGTCATAACATCCTCATCCTCTTCTTCCATGTTCATATCACGACTCTCAATCTGAGCTGATGATAAAAAGTTTACATTTTGTATAGAATATTCTTGTATAGCTGTATCTGACATCCAACATTCTTGAACAAGCCTCTCTTCTTTGTTGCAAATTGAGATCGAAGAAATCAGCTTGTCTTTTGTCCATGCTTCTGGCAGTTGGGCCTCTTCAGAAACTGCTACACTCCTCAGCCTTTTAGGATTTACTTTAGTTAACTCTGTCTTAGATTACAATTCATATGCAAATTTTTCAAATTTTCTTTTAAGTTTTGCCCCTTTCTCCGACATATCTTCCATTGTTGTAAGAGAAGATATCAATTGGCCTTGAAGAACACCTATCCCTTTTTTCTTAGATTGAGCACCAACATCCGCAGCAGACCTTGCTGCATGTTCTCTCTCTTCCTTTTCTCTCTTCTCCGTCTCAATTAGATACATTTCAACCCCTTTTTCAAGTGTATCTTCCATTCTACAAATAGAGGGGCTAGCTGGGCCTTGAAGGACACCTTTTCCCTTGTCCTTAGATCGAGCAGCAACAGCAATAGCATACCTTGCTAAATATTCTCTCACTTCTTGTTCTGTCTTCTCCTTGTCAAGATCTTATTTTAGTTCAAATTTATTTGCTCTTTCTCACAAAATTCTTCTCTTCAGATGCTTTTCATACAGGTATTGATGCGACTTTGACTCTGGATCACTAATTTTATGAATTGCCTCCTGAAAAGTCAAAGCTCCTTGCATCATGGAATCATTGGGCTCATTTTCATGAACATATTGAAATTTCACATGCTCTTGAGAAAATACATTATGCAAAAACCCCAATAGATCATGCATTCTTTTGAATACCTCTCCCAAGCTCATAACATAAATATCCTTTCCCAACAAACACGCATGACCAACATTATGTACCATAAGATTGCCAAGATTCACATGAAATTTAAGCCAACCCTTCTTCTTATGTTTGGTCAACTTAGGGAAAGCCCCATCAATCACAGTATGATAGGAAAATTATTGAAGCACCATTCGGTCTGGAACAATTCTCGTAAGAAAATGCACTATATTGCTGCCTCAAATCCTTATGTAAGAGAAATATTCTCCTACATACTAGTCGCCATAATCAGAAATAAGTTCCCTATCTTTTTCAGAAAATGCGGGAGCATCAACTTTAAAAGTTTTACAGTACATTGACCCGAGAAACAGGTCACATAGCTCATAAAAACGAGGTATGAAATTTCCATCCCACATATTAGCGCAATATATATGAACAGGTGGACATTTCTCCTTCCAATCCCAATTTAGCTCCGGGAAAGAGGAACACGCACAAAATGCATCCATAACATACCCTGACATGTAGAAAGAGGGTTTATGCTTCGCTAGGGTTCTTTGATATTTTTCAATCCCCCCTCGGCAAATTGCAAAACAGAATTTCCACCCAGTAGAATGAATCACCTATAAGAAAAACATGGTTCGCCATATGGACCCATTTCTTTTTGAATAACGAACAATTAGGTAAACCATATAACCTGCAAAACATGGCCACCAGCAACGAGAAAGGCTCTTTAAACCAAGAAACTAGATATGTCGAAAGTGAAACAAGAATCAATAGTGTTGGGTCTTCCAGCCAACATTTCACCACTTCTTCATATTTCTATTTGGAAAGGAATTTGTCGAAATAATTTCTCGAGAAAAACTGCTTGGGAGTTTTCAAACCATAAGCCCTAGCAAACACTTATGGAGAAAATGAAGTAATACAGCCATTGTCAATATCATTAAACATTCGTTGGTTGAGATCAACGTGATCCTCTGCCCACTTAACAGAGTCCGTGTAAGGCATAAAATCAGGTCTCACCGCAATGCAATGGAGCTGAGAATTGTGTATGTTAATGTAAAAATGTTGGTCATTAGTAACAGAGGAAAAATCATCACTATAAAAAATAGAATAAATTCTGCACCAGTCCACGTATGAGCAGTCAGAAAAATACCCACTCGTGTCACTGAAAACACTAGCATTGGGATCTTTGATTTTCTTCTCTTGAAGAGTCATTTTAGATCTAGTATCGCTGGTCGTAGAAGATACCTTCTCTGATTGAATTTTAGCAACCATCTCTAAAAACGACTGAGAGTTTAAATTTACTATGGGCACAGTAAAAACTTACAGGTCAAAATCACGAGTCTACGTGCACAGTAAAAACTATGGCCACAGTGTAAAATATTGACCTCAATTCTTTAAAAATCCATCTAAAAGAGAAAAAATAATCTTGACACTATTTTTCTTATGGATCAACGGACAAGTTCAACCAAACCCCAAACATTTACATTTCGAATTTCACATTTACATTTCCGATTTTTAGGTTATTTAATGTTTCCACTATTTATAATATCATGTTATTTTATTTAATATTCACTTAACCAATCCTTTTTTAATATTGGTTATACGGAAATTAAATTTTAAATGTCCTATCATGATATTTATATGTCTGAAATAAGAAATTTACACAAATCTCAAATCGGGAAACAATTATTCAGTCAAAAACCATGTGCGAAACCCACTTTCCTATATGCAAAAGAAAAAGTGTAAAATTGAACAAATGAAAATTATTGAAATATAAAACAATATTTCCCATTTCGGATATCCTAAATATAGGTATTCAAAAATAGGGAAACCGAGAAATTACTGGAAAAAAACCTAAATTCCAATATCCAGTTCTTGATCTTTCGGTTTCGATTGAGGGTTTTGGAAATTGGAAATCTCAGAGTTGATTGTACACAAATGAAAATTCATAAATGTTCCATATTAATATTTATATGTCGGAAATAAGAAATTTAGACAAATCGCAAATCGAGAAACAATCATTCAGTCAAAATCCATGTGGGAACTCGGGTTTCCGATTGTCAAAATCATGAGTCTATGCGCTCAAACACAGGAAATACACAGTAAAAACCTCTCGCAAAACCGAAATTTTTTAACTTCAATTCTTTAAAATCCATCTACAAGGACAAAAAAATATTTCCTGTGTATTTCCTCTGGATCAATGGACAAGTTCAATCAAACACCAAACATTTACATTTTTTATTTTTACATTATTTCACCTTTCTGCTCTTTTTAATATCATGTTGTTTTTCGGGAAGCTAGAAAAGCTAAGATTTCCCAAGATTATGGCACAAGAGAAAAGTAGAGATTTTAATGGTTAAGATATAACTTATATCCAATTTCTTATTTTAATATTATATCTGCTTTTCGATATTGCTTATCTTAACTATTAAAAATTTTAGTTTTAATAAGGTGGATATTTCGGATCTCGGAATCATAGGTTTAATGGTTAAGATATTACTTATACCTGATTTCGATTTTCGATATTTAGGATATTGGAAACCGGAGACTCAAAGTTAGAAAAGCTAAGATTTCCGGAGATTGTGGCACAAGAGAAAATTAGAGATTTTAATGGTTAAGATATTACTTATACCCAATTTCCGATTTTAATATTATATCTGATTTCTGATCTTGCTTATGTTAACCATTAAAGAGTTCAGTTTTTAAAAGCTGGATATTTCAGATTTCAGAATCATAGGTTTAATGGTTAAGATATTGCTTATATCTGATTTCTGATTTTAGATATCGGAAACCAGAGACTCAGGTTTTTGTTTATGTAAATATTACTTAGATAATGCTTAAATAGGAAATAAAAAATTTAGAGAAATCATGAATCGAGAAAATCCATGTGGAATCTCCGCTTTCCAATATGAAAAAAAAGTCTACAATCGAACAAATAAACCAATATCCGAAATATAGGAATCGAAAATCGGAAAGTGGACGAAACTTGATTGTACACAAATCAAAATTCATAAATGTCCTATCATAATATTTATATGTCAGAAATAAGAAATTTAGACAAATCGCAAATTGAGAAACAATTATTCAGTCAAAATCCATGTGGCGACTCCCACTTCCAATATCGAAAATATATGACTTAGGTTTTTGTTCAAATAATTTCCTGAATTCCCTATGTCCGATTGCCTCATATTGCGATTTCAATTGGGCATTTCGGAAATTAAAAAAAAGTCAGTTAAATTCAATCCAATTTCTTGCTGAAATTATTATAATTATTGTTGTTAAGACACAACCCTATGGAAATGCATAATGCAGCAAGTACCAAAGTCACAAAGGTTGGCTTACGGAAAGACACAACCAAAGTCACAAAGGTTGGCTTACGGAAAGACACAATATTTTTACCCCCTCAACGTTTCTTTGCACCTCTTGGTGCAAATGCTAGTTATATTAATTTGAGAATTATATCACTTCATGATGGTTATCTCCTTATATGACCAATTGTACTTGAATCATACTACCACCTTTTACATTGGATGGGAATATATATAAATATAATCCAACAAGTATTTATTTCAATAGTCATAACTATTTATTATTGTTGTTTTTTATCTTTTATAAATGTATTATTATTGCGTTGAGAGGCTTTTCTACAGCTCAAATGGGTGAGATGTGTCCCATCTGTAACGCTGACGTGGAACATGTCGGCTCAATAAAAATAATAATAATAAATAGTAAAAAATTTAAAAAAAAAAAACTTATAACATATCCACTTATAACTAAGAAATAAAAAATAAAAAATATTATACTCATATAAATATACAACCATATTAGGGAAATACTCACAATATTACAAATTGAGTAGTAAAATATTAGTAGTAAAATGCAATTGACTTGAGTAATAAAAATAAAAATTATAAAACCAAGAACATATAAAATTTAATTTAAAATTAGCTAAATTGTAAAACACATTTATGTAATTATATATCAAATTTCAATTTAAAATTTCTTTAATTTGAAACCTAAGGAGACATAATGTTAGAAGTAAAATATGTGATAGAAAATAAGTTACAAAATAATAGGGATTACAATGGAATATTACAACCATATTTATAAGGTTCTTTAAATGCAAATAAAACTAGCAAGAAACCACGGGCCACTAAAACCACGTGCCTTAAACCACTTACATCCTTACTCATTCCCAAGTCAAGTTAACACTAACATGTAAATGTTCATTTTTAGTTATAGATAAAGACAAGTCATTTCTCAAAAACATTTGGATAAATGTTTAAAATCTTCATTTGATGGTAAAATGTTTTTCAAACTCCAATAAATCTAGATTTTAAAATTTTATATTGATTATTTTACTCATTAATTCTCTTAATATCCATTATTAGTTTTAAAGAAAGACAAGTAAAGCAATTTTTGGAAAACTATTTGATTATATGATTATTAATGTTACTCACCTCATTTTTCTACTCGTATTTATCCTATTGAAATTACTTAAGCAAGTTGGGCATTTCCCTCCCAACTAGGAATACTTATTAGACATTTTTGTAAATTAAAAAGGGTATGCACCTCAAGAAAACTTGATCCCTCTAGCAGCTTGATAGGGCCATAGTTAAAATGGATCTATACTGGTATTATGCTTATTACATATATGTATATACATAAAATATTGATTTGCATGTGTCTCTATTTCATTGCAAGACCCTTTGTAGAGACCTTTAAAGGTGCGGTGATATTTTCTCTCAATATTTGAACCATGAGGAGCACAAAGAGGAGTACAAGTCTCTTAAATTAAGATATTATCTTTTTGTAATTGTTGGGGATACCTTTGATATCTTGTAAGGTGACAGTGACACTATGAATCCTAGACCGACACAACATTACGCTTCCAAAACATATATAGTTTCTTTACAAGAACATCATAAAATCTAATTAAGGCAATGCCACAATGACTCATCTTTGAAGTACTTGATGTTGTAGTGCAAGTCATATTGTTGGCAAATGTGGATGTCTCATCACTTTTTAAGCCAATCTATGGTGTGTGAGTTGGGGTGTAATGACATTGTCAACTTCATCTTTTGGGTAACTTTTGTTGAGATCAAGCTCTGTTGGTTACCATTATCAATAATGAAATGTAGCAATGTACCTTTCATCCACATATGTGAGTGGAAGAGGCACTCACCTTCCTTAGAATCCTCTGGTTAGAACTCTATGATGGTGATAATAACACTAGTCTCTATGTCAATGAATCATCTTCCCCTATATATGGAATCTTGTGGGATTGGGGATAATTCAGAGTGTGAGGCTTTCAACCCAACCAATAGTGATTTTTTTGTGTGACATTCATCATTTGTATGCCAAGGCCTTTTGTGGTGGTCATGCCACATTTTTTCCCCCTCTTTGACTTCCCATTCTTCTTCTTTTCATGTGACTTTAAATTATTGCCTTGAGGTTGATTATCATTTCTCTATCATTTGTTTTAAGAGTTAGGGATACCTTTACCCTCCTTATATTGCAACTAATTTCCATCCCCAAATTATTTATTTCCCTTTTGTCAATTTTGTTGCCATAATGTTAAGTAGCTCCCAATGAAGAGACATTCATAAAAATTTTTGTTTAGATGTATCGATGTAGGTCCTTGCAGTATTTTTTGAACTAGGTGCTACATAAAGTCTCGAATACCCAATTTTGTATGTAAGGCATGAAAGGCATCAATATACTCCAACAATCTCTCTTCTTTACCTTTGTGTAAGATCATCCATCTCATACATTAGACTTCATAGTTTCCAGTAGGTAAACACTCCTCCTTGAAGGCATTGACAAATTCCACCCAAGTGGGTATTGTCACATAAAATTCAAAAACTCCAATATGTTGCACATAGAATTAGAGGAAATTTGAGGTCTAAAATGGGCCTCCTATGGAAAATAATAAAATAATAGGTAAACTAATAAAATAATATTTAAATTTTGAAGAAAAATACACAAAAACTACTTTTTTGTTGGAGCAAGGTCCCGCAACTACAGAAGAAGCTGCCAATTTAGCGGATACACAGTTTTGGCGAAGAGAAGACAAGATAAAGCTACAACACTGTAGCAGGTTTCTAGCTGGAGATCAGAGCTGAAAATCGTGATCGTAGGGGAAGAGAAGTCAAGAAAGACAACGGTACCTGAGTGGCCGAGAAGAGAGAGCTCACCCACTGCACTGAAGGCAGCGGCGGAAGACAGGAGGGCTTAGCTACCCTCATAAAGGAAAAGAAGCAATGAGGCCAAGGCATTGAAGACAAAGGACAGGAGCAGGAAGCGGTGCACAGTACCCATGATCAGCGTCGGGAAGCATGGAAGACCGCAGAGAGCTGTGGTGTGACAGAAAGCAGCTATCTCAAGTACAAATATGTCGACTGTCACTAATTAGGGTTTGGGTTACTGTTGGGACAGGCCCACAGTGTTGTAATGGCGAGACCTTCGGGCCGCCTATAAAGGGATATATCTTGTATTGTAAAGGTTGCTGCTAGTAAGATAATAGTTGGTCATTTTGTGGGTTTTGTCGATAATTAGACAGTGATAGAAGCTAAGCTTTGGTTCCGTTATTAGCTGTAGTATCTTACTGTAACCAGTAGCTAGCTCATTGAGCTTGAATGTAACGATCCGCAGGGATCGACGGAGAGGGAAGAGTATATTGTAGGAGTGCAATATAGAGGAGAAAAGAGATCTAAGAGAGAAGATCTTGAGCTACATATGCGGTGCAGCAGAACTGTGTTTTACCTTCCCCTGAGCTAAAATAAAACACAGTTCTGTGGACGTAACTTCCATCATGGAGGTGAACCACGTTAAAATCGAGTGTTATGTGATTGGATTATGTGTTATGTTTACTTGTGCATTTATCAGTCATTTCATGGACTTTGTTTACAGTTTAATGAATCAATGTGTTAATCAGTTTACAGCAATATAGAAGGATAAACATAAGTTGAAGTCTTTGGCATGTTGTATGTGGGTTCATTTATGCTTTGCGTGAAACAGTCACTAGTCGCAGTATTGAACAGCCTGGTATGTTGAGCCTTGCGAGTCGACACGAACAACTTTAAGTGCGCTGAGCCGCGGGAGTAGGTTATCGCAAGAAGGCGATACCGCACCGGCAGAGGAGCTGCGGTGTGCGATACCGTAGGTTAAGGGCTTAGTGTTGGGAGGAATTTACGTATCACCTGGTGAGTGGCGATGCGATAAGGCTGGAGTCATCGCGAGTCAGTGAAAGTGCGTAACGTGGAAAGGGAGAGCACGACAATAGAAGGGATATCTCGCGGCTAGAAGAGCTGCGAGATGAGGAGATCGCGCAACGCAAACAGAGGAGTCGTGCAATGTGTAGAGAAAGAGACCTCGCAGCTAGAAGAGCTGCGAGTCGTAAGAAAATATGCCACAGAACCTGGTCCAAGGCGCTTGAGTCCTTGGCTAACCCATTAAAATCACTTCGAGTGAGACTTCAGGCCGCTTCGCGGTCTATTGTCGAAAGGGCCAGTGAGCTAGGGGTGTTGTTGGTTAAATACCGTAAACCCGGGTCTGCCCATGATAGCCAACAAATGGTTCCGTTGCCGGTTTTGAACAAACTGAGCACTGATGTTCTGGTGGCGCCCTATTAGAGACGAACTCAATGAGTGGGTTTGTTCTAACCTGAAAGAGTTTGTTGAACGAGAGAACATGAGTCCTAAATTGAACACAGAGGCCTGGTTACAAAAACATATCCTTACAGACATCCATGCGATATTTTTTTCGACCTTTGGAAACGAGCTTTATGACTGGTTAGCAAAGATAACTGATACAGGCATATTCAAAAAGAAAAGAGACATTGTCTAGACACTGGAGCTGATTGAGACCGTGGAGAACCTTGGTAATCCCCTCACGAGGGCAGTAGACTTCTGGCTTGCAAGTGTGCTAAGAGGCTTCGTCATAGAGTTTGCAGTTGACCAGACGAAAAGCTTCAGCGAGGCTGAGCGCTACTTCTTCAAAAGATATCGTGGTAAGTACCTAAGATCTTTAAACTTGTCCATTAAGATGCTATTACATGAAAAAGGAACAATGGATCTAGTTTCAGATGAATAAGTAGAGATAGTAATGTCACAAGAGTTCGAAAGTGATTTTGATGACATTGGAAGAACACGAAGTGGAAAGAAGTATAAAGTAGATTTCAGATCTCCAATATTTGAGGGCAGTTCAGATAGTACCAGACAGCAGAGTCATAGTACCACAGAAGGAACAAAGGGGGGTGTCCCTTACCACCCTTACACCCCACAGAAACAGACTGGGACTCAGAACAATCCCGTAGGAACTCCATCCAGTAGCTCGCAGACAGTACCTACCACTGCTACATCACCACCACCTACACCACCGAGTGGTAGTAACAGAGTAAATCAACATCCACCACGAAGACATAGAATGGGGGATGATATGAAGCTACCTATATTTAAGGGAACAGGGGCAGAAGACCCAGAGAAGCATTGGTTTCTATGTGAAGCCATGTGGACCATTAAAACAATCAATGACGATAACCTTAAACTTGTACAGTTGGTCACCACACTCAGAGATCGAGCTTTAACATGGTACATAAAGTATACCACAGTACCCCGGACACTTGCCCAGGTCAAGACCACCATGATTAAAGAGTTTAAGAAACCTAAGTCTGAGTCATAGTGTATTACAGAACTCAAAGACATCAAGCAGCTACCTACAAAGTCGGTGTGGGACTTTGATTAGAAATTCAAAGCCCTTATCGACCAAGTTAGTTTTGAGTTCGCGTCGGAGCAGCATAAGGAATGGTTTATTGCAGCACTGCTCCCTCACATTAGACTGCCGTTAATGCAGCAGAAACTCCAGACGCAGGATGACGCGTTGGAGATGGCGATGAAACTAGAGGATTCACCTCTAGCTGAGAGCAGTATAGGCATGGCAACTTTACAAAATCAATTGGCTAATCTCACATTACAGTTGCATGAACTTAAGAAAGGGAAAGAGGTTGCGCAAGACATATGGTGTATAAAAAGTAAAGCACAAGGCCATAGTAAAGAAAATTGTCCGGTCTTTGTAGAATATATAGCAACAGGGGCTCCTAACCCCTTACCACAGACCCATGGGCCATGGTGCGAGATATGCAAAACGCAAGGACACCTACCCCACCATTTCCCTCTACTTTAGAAGTACGTGCAGACACCCAAGAACTTATACTGCGTCTTCTGCAAGTCTATAGGCCATCAGGAACAAGATTGCCGAGCCTATGATATGATGGTTGGAGTAAAGCAAGACTTGTACAGAGTCCATTCAGAGACACAGGGTCCAGCAGTAGGACCACAGCCTGATCCTGCTTACGGTGGCTGTGGAGGAGGATTCAGAGGACGAGGCCGTGGAGGAGGCTTTGCACGAGCAGAAGGCTTCGGCAGAGGAGAAGGTTTTGGCCGTGGTCGCAGCCCAGTTACATGTTATAACTGTGGATTTGTAGGACACTATGCTAGGGACTGTCAGAGCCCCACTACCACTTGTAACTACTGCAAATCTTATGATCATACTATAGAGGAGTGTCCTACCTTGATAGCTAAGATCAGAGAACCTAAGCCAGTAGTACACCAGAATATCCAGGTTCTTGCTGCTGAGCAGGCAGAGCCAGAACCAAGAGTCAATATTATGACTCGTAGCAGTGTTTCTACCAGTGGGACATCGCAGGAGACGGAAAAGAACATAGGACAGCAGTGGGTGCGCAGAGCTCCTAGTAAAGCAACACCACTCGACCTACAGAAGAATAAACAGACATTTCACGAAGCCAAGGATTTCTTTGATGAACCTACGCAATCAGGATCACAGGTACCGCCGTCTAGGGGCATACCGCAACAAACACCTTGTGGCGATAGCCTTGTACAGACACCGTAGGCTACCACATCAGGAAGATGCGATGAGGACGAGATGACAGGAAGTGTACATTCCTTCCTGCGGAGTTGTCTAAAACTTGTAAGAAATGAGCAAGCTATCACAGAACTTCAGTGCATTATAGATCAGTGTCAGAAATCTTCTTCCGCGAGCAGTACATAGCGTGCTCTTCATAATATTACAGGACATACAAGAACGGGAAGAGAGATGCGACTTACAGCGTAGGTGGGAGAATTTGAAATGGATGAGGTAATCCTAGATCTAGGATCGGACGTAAATGTTCTGACTAAGTAAACATGGGAACAGATGGGTAGCCCTAAGTTAGTCAGATCGCATATCCACCTGAGATTAGTTAACCAACAGTGAGTATCACCTCTGGGTCGGCTACTGCAGGTTCCAGTTGACATTGACAGGGTTCGCAGCTTTGCGGACTTTGAAGTTATAGAAATCATTGGCGACAGTAAACCGTATCCAACACTACTAGGCATTGATTGGGCAATCGGTAACACGGTTGTTATCGACCTAAAGAGAAGGCAAATGACCTTTGAGGATGGGCAGATCTGGGTCATCGCACCGTTGGATCATTTCCAGGGTCCTAGATATATTGAACCTATCCGAGCAGAGGAGGAGGCACGTAACATGGAGAGTCTCTATCAGATGACCACAAACCAGAGCGACTATGTCAATCTGACGGAAGATGGGAACATTAGTTGGTGATGTGATAGCTCATGCGCATCGGATTCAGATGTTGGTCTAGAGAACTGGCAGAACAGACTTCACGAAGTCTCAGCGCGCAGGTGCGCGTACTTGACTAAGTCACTACGATGGATTGGCGCAGAGATCAATGAGATTCCATCATATCATGGTCTGACAGATATCCAGGACTTCCTTGAGCAGTTTGAGCAACAGATTCCTTACGAGCAGAGGATCACAGCTATGGACCTTGCAGTACGAGCCACACCTGCAACATGGTGGTACGCGCATAAAGAGAACATTGCATCATGGGATGATATTAAAAGATTGATGGCAATCAGATTTTCTATCGACAGAGAGTATGTCCCACAGAAGTACATAGGAGAGAGTGACCCCAGGTCACACATTCAGACATGCGAACAGAATTGGTCGGACATTCCCGAGGATGAATGGGTTCACCGATTCATTCATACTTTGGACACAGTTCCAAGGAACTGGTATACAGAGACTGAATTGCGCAAGGGAACAACAACATGGCCACTTATGATAGATAGCTTTCTACTCACCTTCGCTTTTGAATCTGAGTATCCAGGTGTTGATCAGACCCTACAAGTAATAAAGAGCAATATATTTGAAGACTGTACCATATCAGTGCCAGCTCAACCTGAGTGGGCTATCCAGCTAGAAGAAGCGTTAGAGTGTTATAATTTTACATCAGAACCAGAGGAGGCAGATGAGGACCCTCACAACACCAACATTCCAGAGTCAGAAGGGACTCGCCATGTTGAGGGACCACAGTTAGAGATTCCAGCAATCACAAAGCCCATCAAGATTAAAAATATCAATATTGGCACAGACGCAGAACCTAAGTTTGCCTCTATTGGAGACTATTGGAACGATGAAACAGTCTGACAGATTGCAGATTTGTTACATGACTATCAGGACCTATTTCCCACCAAGTTCACAGAGATGAAGGGAATAGTTGGTGACCTGGGAGTCATGAGGATACCATTGAAGGAGGATGCTAGACCAGTCAAGCAGCGCCCATATAGATTGAATCCGCGCTACAAAGAAAAATTAAAGGACGAAATGGATAAGATGCTAGCAGCAGGCATCATTGAGCCGGTAGAAGAAAGCGAATGGGTTAGCCCCATGGTCGTGCAAGAGAAGAAAACCAAAGGGGACATCAGGACCTGTGTCAATCTGCGCAAGCTCAACGATGCATCGCTTCACGATCCATTTCCGACACCGTTCACTGATGAGGTATTAGAAAACGTGGGAGGACAGGAGGTCTACTCCTTCACTAATGGCTTTTTAGGCTACCATCAGATCAGAATACATCCAGAAGATCGATCTAAGACCACCTTTGCAACAGAATGGGGCTTTTTCCAGTATACGGTAATGCCCTTTGGTCTTAAGAATGCACCAACTATATTTTCTAGAGTAGTAGTTGCTGTATTTAAAGAATACATTCATAAATTCCTAGAAGTATATTTTGATGATTGGACTGTATTTGGACTCGTTGACAAGCACGTAGGAGATCTAAGACTAATGTTAGAGAAATGTAGGCAGTACCAGATTTCTCTAAACTTGAAAAAATGTATATTTTGTGCACCATTCGGTATTTTGTTGGGTCATATTGTGTGCAGACAAGGCTTGATGGTAGATCCTGCGAAGATCGCCATCATTGTAAATCTTCTAGCACCCAACTCAGTCAAGCAACTGAGGACAGTACTTGGTCATACCGGGTACTACAGAAAGTTCATCAAGGGCTACGCAAAGATTACAGCATCAATGGAGAAATTGCTAAAGAAAGATGTAAAATTCCTATGGAATGAGGAATGTCAGCAGAGTCTAGACACACTTAAAGAGAAGATGGTTACAGCACCCATCCTAGTATTTCCAGACTGGACTAAGCCATTTCATGTACATGTGGATGCGTCTGGCATTGCACTAGGGGTTGTTTTAACACAACCAGGAGAAGGATATATTGACCATCCTATCACATACTCCAGTAGAAAACTATCGACAGCAAAAAAGAACTACACCACAACAGAAAGAGAAGGCCTAGCTATGGTGTACGTGCTGCGGAAGTTTAGGCACTATCTATTGGGTGCCCCGTTCAAGATGTTTACTGACCATTTCACCTTGAAGTATCTGGTCAATAAGCCAGTGTTAGGGGGGAGAATCTGTAGATGGTTACTCCTCTTTCAGGAGTATGATTTTGAAATCATTGTGAAACCAGGAAGACTGAATGCCGGACCTGATCATCTGTCGCGGATAGACTCAGGAGAAGAGCCAAGTAACCTAGATGACAACCTGCCAGATGCACCGTTGTTTTCTATCCAGATCGCAGACGATGAGAAATTGAATAATATCGGCATAGTAATTGTCCCAATATCACCACATCACAGACGATGCGCCGTTGTTTTCTCACTACAGAGTCTGAACCCATTTTACACCCTTTCCTCTAATGTAACTATCCCACCAATTATTGACCAAGCTAAGAGCCTTTATGAGTGGCAAAGTAATATTCTCATTATTGAAAAGGTTGTAAATATAGAAATAACCCTTTATCATACTCAACCATATCTTCAAATCCTTTGCATCTATCTTTCCTTGAAGTAGAGATATATCAAAATTAACTTATACCTTGAAGGGTGGCATCCCTCCAAAATGGCTACTTGTCAAAGGCGCCTCCATCCACATTGGGAGTCATTGAAGTCTCTGGGTGAAATTGTACATCAATTCATTTCTCTATCATTCTAAGGATTCATGGAGAAACAACTTAATAGGATCTCATGCTCCATCATCTTTTGTTTTGCTTATAATGAGAGGCCATTTGGACAGGTGACGTAAGTCTATACTAGGATTGATTAGTTTGAGCCTCAACTCCATATACCTTGACCTCATTAAGAACATTCATGGAAAACTACAAAGATAAAATTGTTATGATGCCACTTTTGAAAGTGGAGAGAATGAAATGAAAGGACATAATAATACAAAGATAACAGAAGAACAATATTAAAAAGTGATACAAAATTAATATAATGGTGGTAGTTTATCTTTGAGAAGACATGTGATGACTATGTCCATTCACAAAAGAACCCTAACAAGAGGATGAAACTTCATTATATAATAATTCCAAAAACCCTAACCCCAGGTGTTGAGGTGGAAAATGGAATGCAAGCCTTGGGGATCGTAGTCGGTATTTCAACTTCTCGAGGCCATAACTTTCACATAAATCACTTTGTTTTGGGCATTGTTTGGGATATTACATGGAAAGGGCTAGTAACATGCATTGGAACTTTAGAACCTGCAAAACTACTACAAATCGAACAAGGTCTATGGCCAGTTTTTAGATGGTTGTTGTTCGAAAGGGACACTTAGATGTCCTGGATAGCCACCAAGATTATAATTGTATTTCAAAGTTCCACCCATTATGATTTGTCCATATAGTTAATTCCACTTAAGGGTTTGTTTCTCTTAGAATCACCTTATACTTATGGCATGTAATTGTGGAATACCACATTAAATTGTCATTCTATGTCATATGCCATTTTTGTGTTATTGTAGAATTGCCAGGAAAGTTATGATTAGATGTAAAAGTTCCACTCCTTATGGTTGGTCTATATAGTCAATTATTCTTACTCAAGTGTTTTATTACCCTTAATTTCACTTATACAAGTCCTTGATGTAAAGGTGTAAGTTTGTTCAACTTATCTCTCCACTTAAAAGATTGCATAACTCATTCATATCAATGTTCCACCATTTATGTTTCCTCTATCTAGTTATTTGCACTCAAGAGATATGCATGTCTTAATTCCACCCTAATTCATTAATTTCCATATAAAAATAAATATATTTTATAACAAAAAAATTGTCTACTTTATTTATTTATTATTATCAACTATTTTTATGGATGCAAATATAAAACATGATACCAGATTCAAATCATGTATAGTAGTTTAACACAGCGTATTATAGAATTAGATTCCTCCCTACCAAACCTTTAATATATCTTATTTTTATCGTGTGCCTTGTCAAGATAGGACAACATATTATAGATAATGTGATCTTCACATATGCCTTGCCAAAATAGGGAGTTTAGTTATACACACACAAGTGAAATTAGCTAAGGGAATTTTGATGGTGCAACAAGTAGCGGATAGTAGGGTGTCTACAACTATGTATGGCTTAAGTTGTGGATGGTTGAATCTAGGGTTTCCATAGCCCTTCCACTCCTATATGACTATTAAATTCTTTGTACAATATCAACTTGAGATGCAACGATTAAAAGCTTATTTTAGAGGCATTTTTTCTTAAATGGGTCTATGATGATGACTAAACTTAAGTCCATAATTAGGGAGACCAAGGCTAGTGTCTACAACTTGAATTTGTGGACCATGGATCCATATTAAGAGATACTTACTATGGATACAGGGAGGGACAAATCCCTGGATACTTTTTTTGTACATGTTAGTAGCTAACATAATTATGGCATAGTAGTAGAGTTATGAATGCAATCTCAATAGTGGAAGCCACAAAGGTAGATGGCACGCCAATATTGACATTTGGCAGCAAAAAGGAGGCTAATAAATCAAATAAAATGGGATCCCCTATACTTCCTAACTCCATAAGAAAGGATTCATTCAATCCAACCTTGGGTGCATGTGTGGGGGATCAATACCAAGGTAAGCTAATAACCTATCTACTCACTCCTATGGTTAATTCACAAGTCCTAAATCCCTATTAGGTTGCCTCTTAGCAGCATGTTAGTGGTGGAAATGCGAAGGAGGATTCAAAAGTGATTAATAAAGTAGGAAGGTTTCCCATGGAGGAGAAAGAGCTCAAACATCATATTGGTTGAATCTAGAACAACCCTAAAGGTGTCAAGCCCTACCTAGCACACAAAAGAAATTGCATTAGGTCGTGACCAAACTATGTTAAGATGGTAGTTGGATGCAATGTGCAAGTATCCAAGGTGGAAGGTTTAATGACAAAGTTACTTGTAGGTCGATTTGTGGGAAAATGTGTTAAGCGCATATCACTAAAAGGGTGGTTTCTAGAGCACTAGAAGTCATTGTTGGGTTATCTCCCAACATTTCATGTATTGGTGTGAGGTTGGATTAGCTTCACATTGAATAATGAAGAAGATGTTAAGATTATTTTGGAAACGAATTGGATGTGGGGACCTTCAAGTCTGTGCCTAAAGCACTGGGTGCATAGATTCAATTCGAGTAAGGACTAAATCATGTTCAAAATGTATGTTTTCTATTGTTGGGGCTTCCTTCGACGATTTGGCATTTCAAAGTTCTAGAATGAGTGGGTAACTCAATCGGACACTTATTTTCTTTGAAAGATGGTTGTGAGGAGAAATTGGACAAGAGAATTGCACATATTCTAGTAGAAATAAACTTAAGGGATGGAATTTTGGTAGCATTAGAAATTGATGGGGGGATGGAACTATACTTAGAGGCTGGACTACTACGAACTACCTTTTACATGCATCATATGTCATGAGGTAGGAAATTTAAGGGATTCATGTACTGATGGAAGGAATGCTATGTAGAGGCAATATACATTTTGGGTTAGAAAGTCCCATGAAAATGTGCCTTTAAATTCTAAGAATGATTTAGAGGTTGTCGGCAAGGAACCAAATGATGCTACTAGTAATTTGTTGAGATTGATGGAGGATTGGATCCTTTCTTAGACCTGATTCCAGAAAATATCAAGTTTGCATCACCTATTGCTTCAATCAAAGGTAAGGAAATTATAGACCCACCTATGTGCATTCTGGAATACTTGTGTGGTCCTAAATGATGCTTCAATTTATAAATAATACATGATGGTTGGTGTTCCTTCTCCTTCCAGTAGCCTGGTCGAGAGGGAAAGGGAGAAGTTTAGACAAGGGGGGAAGTCTCTTCTCAATTATTGCTTTGAAGGGAAAATGGTATACCTTGTGGCTCTCATCTATCCCATGACCATGGTCCTTGTCTGATTTTGAATTCACCTTGAGTTTTGAAGGATGGCTCTCATTTACCTCTCAAAGACCATACACAATGGTTGGAATCCTCTCATGTGAATTCATCCTATGATCTATCAATTGAGATGAAAGAAAGATGAGGAAGTGTTGAGGCCTGGAAAATCACAGGTAACAACAGTTAGGGATTCTCCCTAGTAAACGTTCTCAACTAGCCCTCTACTGTTTGGTATGGGGAATCCATCCGGTTTACGGTCCGACTACCATAGGTCAAGTAACATAATAAAATGTTTTACTGTTTATGGCCCGGTCCACCGTGTATATTTTAGTTTTTTGAATTTAAGTATGATGTGCAAGTGCCTATCTAGAAATGAAGATTGATAGAGATAATGAGGAGCATCACAATGTGATGCACAGGTTCTTACCTCTCATATTAACTCTCTCACATCTAAATCACACACAGCAAGAAACTAAAACTAACTATCTAACCTATCCCTAGGGATCAAAATTATCAGTTATCAATGAGTAATGTGTTTCTGCGCATGCATTAAGAAAAATCATAGATAGTTGTTACTTATTTCAGAACACATGAACATTAATAGATATATGAACAACAAGATAGCTTATTGTTTATGAAAACCTTCATTACTCATAGTGGAAATTTCACAGAATAAACTAGAGTGCATTCATAACATGAACATAGATTCAATGAGTTAGAACGATCTCACAGTTAATGGACACGAGATAAAAATCAAATAGTTCACATTCAACTGATCCATAACACAACATTTGAAACATTCCACCAAGCTTTCTCCAGCAGGAAAATTGTAATTCTTTATTGCAAAAGGAAATAGTTCTTCTTACAACATACTTCTCACAAATCTGTCTGGGAAAAGTCCCTCCTTTATCTAAGCTCTCCTATATTTATACAAAAAGAAAAACCTTTGAGCTGCCCCTCTGTGACCTTTGGGCTCCCCCAATCGTTCAATCCCAAAATTTGGTCTTTTAGTGAGTGCTCATAATTTATACAATACGTTACATTAAATTAAAATTTAATAGCACTTTTATAAAGAGGGACTAGCTTGGTCGCTGATGAACTTTTCCGAAGCCTAGACCTCCGCTGCTATCAATTCTGCTCAGTAATCCATTGGCCTTTTTTATATCCTTTTGATCTCAGAACTTCACTCTCTTCTTCTTTTTCCTATCTCTGCTTCTTCATTCTTCAGCCTCTTCCTTCCTTGTTGCCGCCCTTCTACTTTGTCTTTTAGACATATCTTCTTTGCAGCAATCACCCTGTCAAGAACATAGTAGATTTTTAGACCCTTTAGCGTTTAACAAAGTAACACAAAACTGTATCAATACATGCATTCTGTAAAATGAACTACAAACAGTATTAATACATGAAAAGAAAAAAAATGATAAGGCAAAGAAAATCCTGCAAGTTCGTGTCTTGAAAATCCTCTAAGTTCGTCTGCAGTTAAAAACACAACCCTAATAGAAAAACTCATCATTAATCCAGATTGCATTCAAGATCATCTAACTTTTCAATAAAACATGAACCACACTATCAATAAGACTAATCATCAAATGTGAGACCCTGTACTGTGTTCTCATTGCGAAATCCTCAAATCGATCAAAAAACAAAAACCTCCGTCACCCATGAAATAGGGTAAAAGCACACCAAATCGGCGAGAGAACCCTATCGACAGGAAAAAAACTATCGGTGGACGGAATCACTAGACGTCGGGTGGATAGTGCACTAGACAACCGCAATAGAGGGAAACATATAGACTAAGGGTTCCACGGTCAAATAAAAATTGTCAGCGTCGAAAACTCTGAGCACTAAGTGTCGGCGATTTAAACTTCAACACTTCCATAGTGTCGGCACTCCTGAACACTAAAAACCACCGATAGTTAAGCGTCGAAGATCAGAACCACTAATGCATCGGTAGGATAGTTCACTAGAAAACCGCAATAGCGGGTGACAGACCAACTACGAGTCCCGGTAATCACATAACCATTGGCGATCGGAGACTCTAAGCGCTACGGATCAGCGACTTTAAAACTAAGCATCTCCGCAATTTCGGCGAGACAAACGACAAGGACTCCGAAATGGCGGCGTCATAGAAGACTAAAACTCCAACCGCTTGTCAAAAACATTTCGATAGGGAAAAGAAAACAAACTCATCAAAAAGAAAAAGGTTTGAGCAATAAAACCGCGAAATCGGCAAGAAAAATAACTATCCATCAGAACGTTCTCCATTTTCCCTCCGAAACAACGGCGACATAGAAAACTAATGCCCCGATTCATTCATCAACATACATCTGATAGCGATAAAGTCAAAAAGAATTTAAACAATAAAACCAAAAATACCACTTAAAGCGCATCGACGAAAAACAGGACTGTCCATCAGTGGCATAGAGAACTAATGGCCCGATTCGTTGTTCAACTAACTTCCGGCAGCGATCAAAATCACCAAAATCATACTTCAAGCTCCAAACATTCAATCAAAACTCCACAGTTCGTATGCATTGGCCAGGAAAAAAAGGCAGTTTTAGATCATTTAACTTCCGAGACGAGGGAAAACAGTTGACCTCACTTCAACCTCAAAAAATCCAAAATTGTACCAGAGGAAAGACAGAGTTCAGGAATCCAAACAATCCCAGGCAAGATAAAATCAAGAGGGTCCAAAATTTTAAAAATTTGGGAAAAAAGTTGCAGCTGCAACAATTGGCGACTACCTGGTGAACACAGATCTCTGGACAACTTCTTCTTTGAGCAACAACTATTTTGACAATAAATACCAACATGCTTAATTCTTCTAGATGTCTGGATTTCTCAAATGACGGATGTATGTACTTTAACCATTGATGATAGTCCAATTTAGGGATAATGGGAACCAAGATTTAAAAGTCTAGATAACTCTTTTGAGGCCAGGAATATGAATTTCATTTTTTACCTCTGTCTTTGAGTAGCTCCCAGCTTGGACACAACAGGATTGTAACATATGGTAAATAGAAATATTCGTTTGTTCCTCATTCCCATGCCATTTTGCAATTTTGCGCTTTTGGACCTTTTTTTCCTTTCTAAGTCCTCCTGCATGCCTTCTTTCTAATTTTTTTTTTTATTCAGGCTCCTCTATCTGTAGTGTCCTTTTGTGTGAGAGATGTATTAATTTTTTCATCTCACGGACGGAGAAGAACTTTGGCAATCTTGTACTCATATGGTTCAGTACTTTGTTTTGATACATATTGATTTCTTAGGAGATTTTGACTCTTATTTTCCTTTTGGCTTTCAATTCTTGGCATGGGATCTTTTAAATATAATATAATGTTTACCTTGCTTCCTCTCCACGGGTCTTTTGCTGTCACCCCCAAGACATTTCTAAATGTGAGATGGATGGAGCCTCGAAATAGTATTCTAGACCTTTTGATCCTGAGTTATTTTACAAGGATTAAGTAGGGCTTCAATGTGTTCATAGCCATTTAGGAAAACTGTTAAACTAGAAGAAGTTCTTTTAAATAAATCAATAGTACACAGTCTTATAATCAAATATTTTAGTTAATCCATAATTCTGATGAACTCCATGCAACCAAAAGTTTGCTTTTTATTAAAATCAATCACACCCTAACTATAAAAAACAAATATAAACAAATCAAAACAAAACCAAGCAATCAGGTTATTTATGTACAAGATAATCAAGAAATAAAAATCAAGAAAAATAAGGTTTGAGAATTGAACCACTAACTAGTCAGTTCTCTGCCCACCCCTGTAAATCTGGCAACTTGTAAGTTGAGGGGCTAGGCTTGATTGCAAATTGAAAAAGGCCTACCCATTATCTAATTCTACTGATCTTGAATTAAAAACTACATCTGAAACTAAATCTACTATTTTACAGTCAATCTCATCAGCCCGTGAAAATCGAAGGAGATTTGGCTGGGTGTTTGGTGTACTGCTGGCTTCTTCAGCTTGGTAATTTCCCAGTTCTAGTTCAATAAAGTAATTTTCCAATACAGAATTCACTGGTTCATTTTTTTCCTCCAATTGAGTAACATTGTGATTCATATGAGGCTCTCTTAATACTTTTATTTGATTGGGACTTCCCTTATGAGGCAACCACAAATGTGACCAATCTGATACAAAATATCCATCTAGCCTTGCTGACCAATCTAAACTCAAAACAAGTCCATAAGCATCAGGTATGTCTACCACTACAATATCGATGTACTGACATACCTTTTCATTTGCAAATAAGTGAATCAGAACATCTTCCATTTCCCCGATTACTTTCACAACTGTCCTGTCTAACTAAAAACCTGCCAGGTAGATGGTTTAGGTTGTCCATTTATCTTTTTGCAAACTGAAAGTGGCATAACATTGACTGATGCCCCTGAGTCTACTAAACAGTTGTGCACATTATGGTTGAAAATCTCAAAAGCTAGGAGAAATGGTGGGGTTTTATACTTAGACTTACCTCCCACACTTGCTTCACCAATTTCTTCTTCTTCAGGTTGGTTGTCAGTGGGAAGCTCTTCCTCTGGTACTTCAAGTGCTTGTAACAATTTTTCTTTCTGTTGAGGCACATTACACATTTCAAATAGTGAGATATTTGCCTTAGCTTTTTCAATATCTTCCACAATATCATACCCCATCTCATGTTCTTTGAGATTCTTTTTTACATTATCAATCTTCTCTTCAACAGGCTTAGTAGGCATGTTAATTTTCTTCCGATCTTGACTTGTAATGGTAAATTCAGGTATTTTATCAGCTATGGTGTTCTTCTGTACTTTCTTCATATTTTCTTGAAGTCTCTTAATTTTCGGAAGTATTGACTTGTCTTCTTTTACCAAACCTTGAATTCTTGTTGTCACATTGGTTTCTGATATCTCCTCTCATTTCAAAGAACCTTCTTCCAACGTATCAAACATTGAGACACAATCCCATAAAACTAAAGCATCTTCCTCTTGTTTTTCTGTGGATTGATTATTTTTTTCTTCCTCTTCATTAGTTTCTGTTAGTTTGGAGTCCAATAACTGATTCATTACCAATGTCATAGAATTTATCCATTGGGGGCAATTCTTCTCAAAATGAGGTTGCTGATGAAAGGTGCAAAAATTATCCATACCTACCTTAGTTAAATTCATTGATGTAGGACTGTGTTGAGGAGGTTTAGGTTGATTGTTGTCCTCCCTCCTTTTATAGTAAGGCTTATAAGATTTCTGATCTTCCTTTTCTTTTTCCAAATCTATTACTCTGTTGGATAGCTTCTGCATCATCTTCACCATCCCTTCAAAATCCTGTGACCGCTCATCAAAAGTTTTTTCTTCCGACTGCACATGATAATATTCTATGCTTTCCTTCTCAGCCTCTATCCTCTCAGATTCTTCATAAGTTTTTGATAATGTAGGTTTGACTGACATCTTGGAAAACATGGCCAAGTCAGGCCCTAGAGGAAGTATAGTATTCAATTAGAACTTTATCAGATAGTTTATTAGTTGCAGAATTTTTTTAGATAAGCAGCAAAACTTTGAGTGAAATTATGCACTTTTTCCTTTCTTTCTTTCTTTAAAGTGCATAACCCTTTCATTAAAGATGCATGAGTTTTCTAGACTGCATATTTACTTCTAAATATTCTTTCAAATGTGTCCCAGTCTGTGATTGAATTTACACGAAGAGAAAAATACCATGAGGCTGCTTCTCCTTTCAGGGTATGTGGAAACAATCTACAGACCACATCTTCATGCTCTCCAGCCCGTAGTCCTTCTATAGCCAAGTAAAAAATTTGCAAATCGTCATCTACCAAAATTTTTTCACTTAGGTCAAACTTAGGCAACATTTTCTCAAAATCTTGAGGCAAATCATGCAAAGGAGGTGCCAGGTTTAAAGGTGACCTAGCCTTCCAAGCAGGTGGTGGATTTGGTTGGTTTGCATTTACATGAGCCATGATTCTGGGTGGAGAATGAGATGGTGATTGAACAGGGGTATGAATAGGTGAACAGTAAGGTGTATCTGGGCCCAACTGATTCAAAGGTTGATCAACTTCCTGTAGGGCTGCTATCAGTTCTTCAAGGTCCTCTACCAACACTGAATCTTCTAATTGAGGGCGATTTTTCTTCTGATATTCTCTTCTGGGTAAGACATGAATAATTGGTAATCCTCCGATCTTCTTTGCATATGCCCAGTAAATATTCTCAGATCATCAACAACTTCATTGTCTACAGAATACAGATGCTCTTTACCCTTCTCTTCAGGAGTTGGATTGGGAAACAAACTGCTTTCAGAACTGTCACCGGTGGAATAATTTCGAGGAAATAGGTTCCCTCGGCCAGCCATGCACTGGCTGCCCTCCTTCTAGCGCCAAAAAATATTGAGGCCTGGAGAATTGCAACAGTTAGGGTTATCCCCAGTAAACGTTCCCAACTAGCCCGCTACTGTTTGGTATGAGAAATCCATCCGGATTACGGTCCGGCTACCATAGGTCAAGTAACAAAATAAAAGGTTTTACTGGTTACGGCCCGATCCACCATGTATATTTTAGTTTTTTTAATTTAAGTATGATGTGCAAGTGCCTATCTAAAAATGCAGATTGATCGAGATAACGAGGAGCGCCACAATGTGATGCCCAGGTTCTTACCTCTCGTGTTAACTCTCTTGCATCTAAATCACACACAACAAGAAACTAAAACTAACTATCTAACATATCCCTAGGGAGAAAAGTTATCAGTTATCAACAAGTAATGTATTTCTACGCATGCATTAAGAAAAATCACAAATAGTTGTTACTTATTTCAGAACACATGAACATTAATAGATATATGAACAACAAGATAGCGTATTGTTTATGAAAACCTTCATTATTCACAGTGGAAATTTCACAGAATAAACTAGAGTGCATTCATAACATGAACATAGATTCAATGAGTTATAACGATCTCACAGTTAATGGACATGAGCTGAAAACGAAATAGTTCACATTCAACTGATCAATAACACAGCATTTGAAACATTCCACCAAGCTTTCTCTAGCAGGAAACTTGTAATTATTTATTGCAAAAGGAAATAGTTCTTCTTACAACATACTTCTCAAAAATATGTCTAGGAAAAAGTCCCTCCTTTATCTAAGCTCTCCTATATTTATACAAAAAGCAAAACCTTTGGGCTGCCCCTCTGTGACCTTTGGGCTCCCCCAACCGTTCAATCCCAAAATTTTGTCTTTTAGTGAGTGCTCATAATTTATACAATATGTTACATTAAATTAAAATTTAATAGCACTTTTATAAAGAGGGAACAGCTTGGTCGCTGATGAACTTTTCCCAAGCCTGGGCCTCTGCTGCTACCGATTCTGCTCAGTAATCCGTTGGCTTTTTTTAGATCCTATTGATCTCAGACCTTCACTTTCTTCTTCTTTTTCCTATCTCTAATTCTTCATTCTTCAGCCTCTTCCTTCCTTGCTGCTGCCCTTCTACTTTGTCTTTTAGACATGTCTTCTTTGCAGCAATCACCTTGTCATGAACATAACAGATTTTTAGACCCTTTAGCATTTGACAAAGTAACAAAAAACTGTATCAATACATGCATTATGTAAAATGAACTACAAACAGTATTAATACATGAAAATAAAAAAAATGATAAGGCAAAGAAAATCTTGCAAGTTCGTGTCTTGAAAATCCTCTAAGCTCATTTGCAGTTAAAAACAAAACCCTAATAGAAAAACTCATCATTAATCCAGACTGCATTCAAGATCATCTAACTTTTCAATAAAACATGAACCACACTATCAATAAAAATAATCATCAAATGTGGGACCCTATACTGTGTTCTCATCGCAATATCCCCAAATCGATAAAAAATCAAAAACCTCCGTCGCCCATGAAATAGGGTAAAAGCAAACCAAATCGGCAGGAAAACCCTATCGGTAGGAAAAACACTATCGGTGAACGAAATCACTAGACGTCGGGCAGATAGTGCACTAGATAGCCGCAACGGCGGGAAACATACAAACTAAGGGTTTAGCGGTCAAATAAAAACTGTCGGTGTTGGAAACTCTGAGCACTAAGCGTCGATGATTTAAACTTCAACACTTCCACAGTGTCAGCACTCCTGAACACTAAAAACCGGCGATAGTTAAACATCAGAGATCGGAACCACTAATGCATCGGCAGGATAGTTCACTAGAAAACCGCAATGGCGGGTGATAGACCAACTACGGGTCCAGGTAATCACATAACCATCGGCGATCGGAGACTCTAAGCGCTATGGATCGACGACTTTAAAACTAAGCATCTTTGTAGTGTCTGCGAGACAAACGACAAGGCCTCCGAAACGGCAACGTCGTAGAAGACTAAAAATTTGACCGCTTGTCAAAAACATTTCGATAGGGAAAAGAAAACAAACTCATCGAAAAGCAAAAGGTTTGAGCAATAAAACCACGAAATCGGCAAGAAAAATAACTATCCATCAGAACGTTCTCCATTTTCCCTCTGAAACAGTGGCGACATAGAAAACTAATGCCCCGATTCATTCATCAGCAGACATTTGATAGTGATAAAGTCAAAAAGAATTTAAACAATAAAACCAAAAAGACCACTTAAAGCGCATCGGTGAAAAATAGGACTGTTCATAGGTGGCATAGAGAACTAATGCCCTGATTCGTTGTTCAACTGACTTCCGGCAACGATCAAAATCACCAAAATCAGACTTCAAGCTCCAAACATTCAATCAAAACTCCACAGATCTTATGCATTGGCCAGGAAAAAAAGGCAGTTTTAGATCACTTAACTTTCGAGACGAGGGAAAACAGTTGACCTCACTTCAACCTCAAAAAATCCAAAATTGTACTAGAGGAAAGATAGAGTTCAGGAATCCAAACAATCCCATGCAAGATAAAATCAAAAGGAGGGTCCAAAATTTTAAAAATTTGGGAAAAAAGTTGCAGCTGCAATAGGAAGATACAGAGGGATGGAAGGGGGTTTAGCCTTGAATATATATCCTCCACTCATTCAGGGATAAAATCTCACATTGATTTGGCTAAGACTCGAGCAAAGAAGGAAGATAGAGAGGGGAAGAAACAAAATATTAATGAGGATTTTAGAACAAAGAAGGCTCAGAAGTAGGGTTTTAATTTACTATTCTCTCCCTTAACGTCTGAGGGTTTAGGGGTGCTAACAAGAAGCTACCCCTTAAAATAATTTTTTATATTTCTAAACCAGACTTAGTTTTGTTTCAAGAAACAATCTGCTTTACTAGAAAAGCAATGAATTTTATGTTGTTTGTCTTAAAAGATTGGAATTTTAGTTTAGTTGATGCAATAGGGTTTTCTAATGATTTGTTTACTAGGTGGAATAACAATTTTTCCTTTATTTCATCTTTAGTTGTTATCCTAGGAATCTTGGTAGAGGTATTAACTAAAGAGCCAGGAAATTTTTTAAGGATAATCAATGTCATGGACCCTACATACATTGATGGTCCTTTTGGGATAATCTTGTTGATATTGGAGCTTTGAGTGGGGATAATGTGATTATAGGGGGAGACTTGAACCCTATCCTTAGTCTCTAGGAAATCTGGGGAGAGGTAGCCAAGAATGGCCCTCTTGTATATTACATTTCCTAGTTATTTGAGAAACTTCATATGGTTGATGTGCAACCAATCAAGATCGTTTACTTGGAGAAATGCAAGAGGAAATGAAGCAATCTCTAAAATACTTGATAGGTTCCTTTTGGTAGAGTCTGTGTTTGATGACAATATTTAAAAATAATAATAATGGGTAGGATCAAGGGGAGCATCATATCATCTTCCAGTATTATTAAATATAGACTTAGAGGAAAGGAAACCTTCAAATCCCTTGAAATACAATCATTCTTGGATGAGGGAATATTTCAGAGATTTAATTCTTAAGAATTGGACTCATGTAGATTCTCAACTTGGGGACTTTTCTATGAAGCAATTTGCAAAAAGTATCTAAAAATTCAAGGAAGTTATGAAAGGTTGGGCCAAATATCTAGATTATAAATAAAAAAAAGAGTTAAAGGAGTTAGAAGCAGGGATTAATGGCATTTTTTAGAATAATGGGGATGTAATCATCTTTGATGTTGAATCTTTGGCATTGAAAGATATGGAGGGAAAATATAAATATTTGTTTGATAGGGAATAAATTTCCTAGAGGATAAAGAGAATATCTTTTTGGATAAAAGCATGAAACATTAATACTAAATTATTTCATAAATATGATAGCCATTGGAAACTTTAAAGGACATAGCAAAGGAAGGAAGATTGCACTTCAAATCCCTCTTTAAAGATCCAGAAGGGACAAACATAAAATAAAAATCATGAAAATTATAATTTTGTTTCCCGGTATTATGGACAAGGAAATGAACAAGGACTTCGATGTAGAAGTTATCAATGATGAAATTAAGTTTGTCTTGTCCTCCTTCAAGAAAGGAAAGAGTCTGGGACCAACTAGTCTTTCTATGGAATTTTATTTTGTATCCTTTGATCTTCTGGAACCAGAATTGGTTCAAGTGGTAGAAGAGTCCAGGATCTTCGGGAAAGTGATAGGGGCTCTCAATTCCATTTTCAAATCCCTTATACTAAGAAATAAGTTGCAATCTCCTTTGAATATTATAGACTTATTTATTTGTGCAATCTAATTTATGAGCTTATTCCAAAGTCATTGTTAATGGGATAAAAGGTATTATGTTAGGTGTAGTTTATGATGAACAATTTGGGTTTCTTTTCAACAAACAAATCCATGATGTAGTGGTGGGTATTGCACAGGAAGGATTACATTTCTTAAGACACAAAAATGATCTACATCTATTATAGAGATTGACCTAGCCAAGGCTTTTTATAGAGTAAACTGGATGTTCATTAGATCATTGCTTCTTCAAATGGGGATGGATTTACATAACGTAAAATGGATTATGGGTTGCCTCACCTCATTTTATTTTGAAGTTTTAATCAATGGGTCTCCTTTTGGATTATTCACTTCTTCCAGGGGGCTTAGACATAGCTATCCTTTATCACCTTTCATTTTTCTACTAGTGTTTGAAGGATTAAGCATGTTGATCAACGATGCAATAAGTAAAGGATATTTAAAAGGGTTAAGGGTTTCAAACTCAAGTTCTATTTTGCATCTATTGTTTGTAGATGATGTCATGCTCTTTGTCCATGGTTATGTAAAAGAATCGGAAAAAACAAAGGAATTGTTATACCTTTATTGAAAATAAATAGGTATGGTAATAATCATGAATAAATTCACAATTTTGATTAATGAATTGGCAAGAGAGATCCAATTTTAGGCTAAAGCACTTTTTCCCATGAACCTTTGTGATATAAACAAGGTGTAAAATATATTGACTTTGTATTAAAACCAAATGGATATCATTATGAAGACTGGACTTGGTTATACAAGAAGGTAGAAGCTATCATTTATGTTTGGTGTTATGGATGGTTGCCTTAGGGAGGTGCTTAGTATTAGTCAAGGTAGTCCTAGAAAGTATGGTTATGCAGTGGGTCTAAATAGCCAAGATACCTAAGGGAATTCTCAATAAAACTAGAAAGAAGTTCTTTAGTTTCTTGTAGACTTGAAAAAATTCTAAGGAAGTCATACCCTTCGTCAAGTGGTCAAGACTGGCAACTCCTAAGGAGGCAGGAGGTTGGGGACAAAAGAATATTTATATCTTTTGTTTTCCCTAGTTGTTAAAATTTTGTGGAGATTGGTATATAATGAAGGTATCTAGGGGAGTGTTTTAAAATATAAGGATTTGAGGGGATTAACCATGGAGGATTGGTTTAGAATAGAAATAAAACATTGTTATGGAGCCTCTATAATATGGAGAGAATCACTGAATGTATTTCCTTTAGTAGGAAATTGGACAACTTATAAAGTTTAAAATGGAAAGAAAGTGAGAATATGAGAGGATCCTTGGTTTGGAGCTAAGGGAAACATCAAATTATCAGAGACCCTACTGGAATCCCTTTATGATCAAGGGATTTTCTATCTAAATTTTATTGATTCTAAAATGAATATGAATGCTTGGATGTAAGGCTAGGACACTTCAAATAGTTTAATTTACAAGGGACTTTGGCAGAAGATTGGGGTCAATATGTAAATTCTCTCTCTTATAGAGATATCAAATTATCAAAAGAAGAGTACAAACTCAATTGGTTCAGTAATATCGACACTAATGTTTATACAACTAAGTTAGAGTATGCATATCGAGTTGAGGAGGATAAGCAAGGAAAGAGAGTTAGGAGGTGGAGACTTGTTTAGAATTTTTCTTGTTCATTAAAAACCAGAATCCTTCTTTAGTTGTCACTTGCAAACAAATTATTAACTTGGTATGATGGGAAAAAGAGAAATTGAGTTGGACGAGGCATAATTATTGTCTATAAGAATTGTAGTGTAACCATCGACCATTTGTTTTTTAATTTTTCTTTCTCTGGTGAAGTATGGAAAAAGGTCACTAAAGGAATTATCAACAATCCTAAATGGGAAAAGGAGTTTATGAAGGATTATTTCTTGGATTCGATTACATTTAGGGAATTAGGTGAACATATTTATTCCTTTCCTTTTTGTTAATGGGATGGTGGTCTCGAAATCAAATGTTGGTTTAGGATTGAATCTTATCTATTGATATGGTATCCCATAAGATTAGATTGGCACTTCAAGACAATAAAAGGGATCATAGGGAGTGCTCCACTAATGCCCTACAATATTGATAATTAGACTCCTTAAGGATTCTTCAATGGAGAAATCCAAGAAGTGCCTGGAACTTCTGGAGCAAGGGAAATATTTTTTCTTGAATCTTTACATTACATTAGTGTTATGAACCAAATCCTTAATATAGCACAATATAACAAATTACACACAATGTAAACATGGAGCACAAGTCCAAAATGAATAATAGGATGAGTTACACAATAACTCCTTAAAGAATGGAAGAATCTCCTTCAAATACCCCACGACATTCATACATCTACTTCACATGGTCCCTGAACAATGATTGCATTACCTCTATGTATACATATTCACTCTTTTCATGTATGGGGCCTTCATTAGTCCAATCCTATAACATATATGTTTATCCCCCTATATGCCCCCATTGGTGTCATATAATATATATTTAACCTCATATATGCCCCTTTGGGTCATAACATTTATGTTGAAGCTCATTACGTGTGAAGGTTCAAAAAATCGAGATGAAATTTATGCCCTTTGGATTCTTATGGTTTTTGTTGGTGGAAAAGGGATAAAAGAGTTCCAAGTCTTTGAAGACTTGAAGCTTATAATAGATTGGGAAAATCAAAAGTGCGATGTTGGTAATTTAGGTGTATCTCCTATTATGAATCAAATTAAAGAGGTAAACAAATATTATGAGTTTATCTCTTTTACACATGTCTACCATGAATTCAATAGCCTAATAGACAAAATATCTAAGGAAGCCTTGATTTTGCAAGAGGGTGCCCTAATTGGACTTGAATTGAGAGAAGTCGCTTTCCTTTTAGAGATAGAAAGATATTTATATTAATCACTCACAACCTTTTTACATGATGTTTTTGAAAGTTTAATAGAATATATGTAAGCTCGTGATTAGATACATTAAATCTCTCAAGAGGTAGCTTTCCTTTGTTGCTCAAAATGGATATATATGTCCATAGCACTACAATAGGATTGTAATATGTTGTTTCCTATGCTTTGAACCTTGGAAGTAGACAATGCATCCCACACTTGCTAGGTTTTGAATCCACACTATACAGACTTTGTGTATTATATATATATATATATATATATATATATATATATTCTTAATTTATTTCAATTAATTTATATTTATATTATAGTTTGCATTTTTTAATAAAAATATTAATTCTATTTATAAAATTAATTGATATAAAATAAATATATTTATATGAAAAGAGAATCATATGATTACCCTCTTTTAGTCAAGTTACATGGATTTATTCTGGAAAAGAGTCAACATATAGTTAGAAAGTTACAAAAATAGAGCTAAATGCCAAGCCATGTTAAGGAGTTATATTCATTCAAATTGGGAACCACCTTTTTACGTTTAAGACCATTGTAGAGGAGTGTTGCAATAATAAAAACAATCTTTTGTGCTACTTTGTTGACTTTAGAAAAGCATTTGGTACAATGCCCAAAACTAAACTTTGGAATATATCATAATATCTAAAAGTTCCTTTCGAGCTGAGGGTTGTTGCAATAAGGTTATACAAGAATGTTGTTACCAAGTTTAGAAACTATGATGGGTGCTCAAAAGAAATTAATTATAATATAGGATTCAAGCAAGGTTCTCCCCTCTCCCTCGGATGTGGGTGTCCCAAGAAGAGAAGACATGGAGGGAGGCGAGACTTTGGTTTAATGGCCACCTGCCTTAGTTGTCTTCGTTGCCATTATAACCTCGCTTTCCTCCCTCCGGAAGAGCACTCTAGTGTGACCTCCAGCATGCACATCACCCGCTTTGGTACCTTCGGTCACTTCACATAGAACTCAACCTAGATGGCCTTCTCCACGCAAAAGAAAAATTTAATGGTTGTCGTCGTTAACCTTGGCCTCCTGGTCGTCATGTTTAATGGCTCTGCACGGTTTTTGCTCCACCACCAATAGAGTATTTCTACTTGTTTTCGTGACCTCTCCAGTGTTACCTGGCCTTTCAGCCATGGAGAAATTACAGGGAACAGGAATACTAGCAATCTCCTTGGTCACTCCAACATTCAAATTAGGGGAATTTTGAGGTCTAAAATGGGCCTCATAAGAGAGATAATGAAATAATATGAGTTAGTCATTTTGTGGGGAAGGTTTATCTACAACTCACCTTTTACACTTCAATCTATGTAACTATGGTTGAGTTAAATTGAAAAGATGTCTAAAATAAAATAAGAAAAAATACCTTTGATATGACTAGAAATATAAGTACTTTAATACATAGATGTACTAAAAGAAACTAGTAATAAATAAAGGAAAGTAAAATACTTTAATTATGAATTATAAATTTAAGTTAAAGTTTATATATATATTTATAAACCCAATTTAACTAATATTTATTAAATAATTTTAAACTTATATTTATAATTATAAATTAAAATTGAAAAAATAAATATTAAATGCTATTAAATATAGTTAACATTATTTAGTTTAATTTAACTAAATTTTAAATCTACACATATTGAAAATTTAAACTTTAAATTGATATCAACATTTATTTATCATAAATATATAGATTAATAAATTATTTCTTTATAACAATATTATATTCTATTTTTTTATAACCAAAATATATATATATATATATATATATAAACTTGAATAATATTTGATAAGTGCCTCATAACTTATTTAATATTTTATATAAATTTAGTGCTACCACATATTCATCATACCAAGTACTCAAGTAAAAATGGAAATTTAAATCATGAAATGAAGTTTGAATGAGTTGTATTTTTATTATTATATAATAATAATATGAAGTACTACATATTCATTATATGAAGTAAGTCATATAATTTTGAATTTAAGTTTTATTTTTGTTTTTAATAATAAATTTTATATTAAAATATTTATTATATATGAAATTATTTTAAAGTGTTTTATTTTATAAGTACTTAAAACTACTAAGCATATAAATATTATATTCAAAAGTAATGTGTGGCTATTTTTTCCATTATGAGTATAGTAAACTATGTGTTTACATCCACCATTTAGAAATTGACAAGTAAGTACCTTTAACTTAAGCAATGCCACATCAACTATAATAGATGATGTCATTCTCTGGAATGTGATTGGTTCTTTTAAAGTTGATTTTGATAGTACTTTTTTTGTTTGGAGGCCAATTTTAGACCTCAAAATTCCCCTAATATGATTTGGTCTTCCAACTGCTCACAAAAAACGCCAATCAGGCTCAGGACCACTCCACGCAGAGGTAGCAACTCCAGGGGAGCTAGAAGCAGGGCAACCTTACGGCGTTCTGTCTCTTTGGGTTATGACGCCCACATTCCCCTGAGTGTGCGCAGGGTGGTAGGAGATTGGGAAGTAGAAGCTATGGCTCACCATCGCACCACGCAACCTCTGTGTCAGTGACTCTCTCACTACTAGAGAATGAAGAACGTGCTTGCACAATTGCTCTGGAAACGTGACCGTGCTCCCTCTCCCTCGACCTCCAACGACTCAGATAGCTCCACGGCTTAGGATACTTCATCTACTGCACCAATCCTGAACCTGTCAGACCCTGCAAAGGACATGCACTAGGGCATTCAACACATTGGATGCATAGTTGAAGCCTCTATCAACTTGGCGGCACTGGGACAGAAAGAAGGAACATGCATGCAGACTGATAGCCAACAAAAAATGTTGGTTCCTCCTCTTGCCACAGAGCTACACCAGGACCTTGAACCGACCCTCTCGAGAGATGATGATAATTATTTCAGGTCATGCCCCATCGTTGAGGTACCTTGGCAAAAGCTGCAAGGACCATGGTCTCCATTTTATCTTCCGTGTTTGTTTTATTTTTAATCAGCCTGTTAGTTTACGATACTGATATGTTAATTTTGGATAGTAAAAACTTGATTTCCCTCTTCAAGGGCAAGTTCATTACATATGTAATAATCTCTAGTTTATGCCCTTGCATGTTTTGGACAAGTGTCAAGAACACTCTGTTTGTACCAATTTTTGTATATTGATATATATTATTGCGACTTACAAAAACAAAATTGTCCCCTCTCCCCTACCCTTTTTGGTATATATATTGACAAGTTAAAGGGGTTTTGAAGGTTGTCCTAGGAAGAAGCATGTTTTGTCAACATGACTTTAGTTAGTATAGTCATCATCCTTCTCTCTACTAACGATAATGTTCTTATGGAAAGGAGTCCCTATGATCTCGACAAACAACTTAAAATTCTATAGGACTTTTTCTCTAGTATGGGTATGGTTGTTAACACTAATAAAACAAAGGTTATGATAATCAAATCCAAAACATCACTTATTTTAGTTTCATGTATGACAACAACAACTTGGAGGAAGTGACTTTATACAAACATCTTGATATCAATATTCACCACAAGCTTCAATGGAAGATTAACATTGAGAAAATGATAAATGGAGGGTGGAAATCTTATTGTGGACTTGGAAACAATTGTACAACAATAGACCTTTGGCTTTAGGATAATAATAAACTCCTCTTTTGGAATCTTGTTATTTATCGTGTATTATATGGATCTACAATTTGGGGATGCAACATCTTTAGATAATCATGGAGAAGAATAGAGAAACCCAAAAAGCATTTTATAACATATAATCTCAAAATTAAAGGCAATACACTTTATCTTATCCTCCTCATAGAAGTGAGCATGTACCCCATTGAGGGCATGGTTATGACTAGGTACATAATGCACAAGAACAAGCTAAACAACATGGGAAACAAGAGGCTTGATAAGAATATAAACCAAATCCAAAAGCATTTTATAATATAAAATCTCAAAGTTAAATCCAATACACCCTATCTTATACTCCTCATAGAAGTGAGTCCCTTCCCTATTGAGAGTATAGTTATGACTATGTACGTAATGTACAAGAACATGATAAAAAAACATGGGAAATAAGAGGCTTCCTAAGATTGCTTCAAACTCCATTCAAAATTATTTTTGTCTTAAGAAAGATTGGCATAAACTTTGTCACGTCTTGGCTAAATAATTAGGGAATTAAGAAAGAGGTCACTTTGCAAAATAGTGAATATTGAAAATATTATTACATCTAAATTGAAGGAGAAGTTGTGGTGCAATAAAGAATTAGAGGATAAGAGGAAAATAAATTACTATAAAGAGGTGAGAAACTCTAATCTAGAAGATCAAACGTATCTCTATGTTTTAGCTAGCTTAAAGAAGAAAATGAACATTGCTAAAATAAGAACAAATTCTCACTAGCTCCATACTCAAACAAGATAGTTGAGCAATTCTAAGATATAATGAGAAGAAATTATTTGACATCTTTATAACATTTGCTGCATCTTTGTGCCATCTTTGTGGCATTGGCATCTTAATCACAACTCAATAAACTAAATTTTAAAAAATATTATTACTAATGGGTGAACCAATTTTCTTAATAAAAACTAAAAAAGAATAATTCAAAAAATTAAACGAACTTTATTTAATCTTTCCTCTTTTATGATGCAGGTTGGTTATGTCTTTATTTATTACATTTCAAAAATAGTTTCATATTCTTACAATTTAACAATAATTTTTAAGTAAAATTTAATAATATTGTTTTTATTAAGTATTTAAAAGTAATTGTAAAATTTAATAATATTGTTATTTTAATTATTTAACAATAATATTAAAAGTAATATTAAATAATATTAATATAAAATTTATATTTGAAAAAAAATTAAATGAAAAATATTGAAAATAAATAAATATTAATTGGATATAATCCAATTAGTTGTGAAGAATTTTTGGAGCTTACATTGTTATTTTTTATAGTTCTCATACTAAAGTTTCAAATTTTTATACACTTGGAACAATTTAGACCTATATCCCTATATAACTATATTTATAAAATTATTGCTAAAACCATAGCAAGAAGAACAGGGGACCCTTTCTAAATGCTTTAGTCGGCTATTGGTGTGGCACATGAGGTCATGCATTCTCTCAAAACAAAAAGGTTACCTTCCATGGTGATTAAGGTTGGCATGGTTAGTTAGTTATACATTGGGCTCATAATGCTACAAGTGGGCTTTCATCTTGTTTTAGTCAATTGGATATTATGTTGTATACCATATGTTTCATTTGTAGTTTTAGTTATAACTATACAAAGGTATTTTAACTTATTTTACTTGTCAAATTTCAAGTACATGTTCAAACACAATGAGAATCTTAATTTAATAAATAAACATATTCAAAAACAATGAGAATCTTAATCTAATAAATAAACAACGAAATAGTCATTTTGCTTCTCACATTCCAAACATTCCAAGTATATGTTCAAATACAATGAAGATTTAAATCTAACAAAAAACAATGAATTTGATTTTATTTTATTGATGTGCCGAAGTTAGAACATATTCACAGGATTCCGCACACAACAATTGGCGACCATCTAATATAACGAATAGGATATCAAAAGTCGAATAACCACATTAAGGCAGTGACACCTTTCACAAAATTAGCTCGATATGCAAAGGTCAATATCAAAACTTCTTTATGATTTATCTAAACCGGGTCGGGTCTGAGGATAATTATTTTGCAATGTCGGTGTAGGTGCGGTACTGGTATTAAGTTATCTTATCTATAACTTGTTTATTTGCAACTTGCACCTTTTACCATCATCTTGTAGGATATTTTTTTTGGTATTATCTCATAAAGATGTTCACTAAACACACAGTAATGCAACATTTAATACTACGACGTCAAGGTTGTGATCCAATAGTTATTAAACACCACTCTTGCACCTTCACATCCTATAATACCACTGTACTTATCCACGTCAGTGTAAAACTTCGATGAGGCAGAACACATGCCAGACTGTACTTATCCACTCATCAATACTTGGCTAAGGCGTTAAATGCCAGAGGCATAGGAGTAGGCAGGCCGCAGGCTCACTATTGATGGCTCGACATGGGTTGGAATTTCAATTCATCTTTATCCTTCAAACTAAAATTTTTTGATGTTTTGAATTCTTATATTCCCCGTCATATAAGTCATATAACGTTTTGTTAAAACAGTTACCCTTCAATTGTGTTAAAAAAGTTACCCTACAACCGTGTAAAACTTCTTAAAGAAATTACCTTCTGTTAATAAAAAAAAATCCAAAAAGGCTAGAAGCCCGTGCATTAGCTTAAGTTACTCTCCATGTAATTTAATCTCATGTTTAAGGTTCAGAGTCACAAATAACACCTACATTGTTCTCCTTGGCTTTAATAGTCTCTCAACACAACTTCATGATGTCAGCTCAGAGATACAGCTCCATATCAAAATGGCTTAGAACTGTTATTGCTTTGCTAGAGTAGCTCAGATTTTGCACAGTTAAATTACTAAATTAGAAATTTTTATGAACTTCTTTAACACATGTAATTTGTTAGAATCTAAATATGACTAGACTAATTTACAAATTTGATTATAAATAATTATCAAGATAAAATTAATTTACAAACATGTTTAATGAATAACAAATGTATATATTAAGACTATAAGTAATTAAACAACAACTATACCAACCCTGATCATACACTTATAACTACTACCATATATGTTACATTAGACAACAACATCCAAGTCCATACACTAATGCTGATCAACAACCATAAAAAAAATTATGACGTTTTACAAAAATAATCAAACTTCAAAAATACTTTAAGGAAAATTATTTACCCCTTAAGTTAGACAGTTTATAAAAAAATTAACCTTATTTGACTAGCAAAACACCCCATGACATGCATTTTGCTTGTCAAATTCCAACCCTCCCTGACAGTATTGGTTGAGTGCTTGTCAGTTAGATACTCAGTTCAATCCCATGCTCACTATCAATGTGTATGCCACTGTACTTTACAATGTCAATTTTAATTATAGTGGTGGGCCAAATTTATCCACCCTACAGAATTTTTGGGCTCTCCTGCTTCATCTCAATGGTGAAGATGAGAGCTAAGGATAGAGATGCAAATTTTTAAAGAGTCTGTCAGAAGGTCTGCAGCAGGTATGATCAACACTTAATCAACTGCATCTAGTGGTGAGCATACTTGCTGCAAACCTTCTAACATACTCTTTTAGAATCTGTAGCTCGGTCCTTAGCTCTCGCCAATCATGTGAATGTTATCTGAAAACTCAATAACTTGGTCGGAAATAGAATTATTGCCTAGGAGTTGTCTAATGAGGGGACGATTTGAGGCTGATTTTTTGCAGAAATCCAATGAATTAAATCAGGGGGCTGATTTTTTGTAGAAATCCAATCAGTGTGAATGTATTTTTGCGCATGCATTAAGAAAAATCACAGATAACTATTACTTATTTCAGAACACATGAACATTAATAGATATATGGACAACAAGATAGCTTATTGTTTATGAAAACCTTCATTACTCACAGTGGAAATTTCACAGAATAAACTAGAGTGCATTCATAACATGAACATAGATTCAATGAGTTAGAATGATCTCACAGTTGATGGACATGAGCTGAAAAGAAAATAGTTCACATTCAACTGATCCATAGCACAGCATTTGAAACATTCCACCAAGCTTTCTCCAGTAGGAAACTTGTAATTCTTTATTGCAAAAGGAAATAGTTCTTCTTAAAACATACTTCTCACAAATCTGTCTAGGAAAAAGTCCCTCCTTTATCTAAGCTCTCCTATATTTATACAAAAAGCAAAACCTTTGAGCTGCCCCTCTATGACCTTTGGGCTCCCCCAACCGTTCAATCCCAAAATTTTGTCTTTTAGTGAATGCTCATAATTTATACAATACGTTACATTAAATTAAAATTTAATAGCACTTTTATAAAGAGGGACCAGCTTGGTCGCTGATGAACTTTTCCCAAGCCTGGGCCTCCACTGCTATTGATTCTACTCAGTAATCCGTTGGCCTTTTTTAGATCCTATTGATCTCAGACCTTCACTTTCTTCTTCTTTTTCCTATCTCTGCTTCTTCATTCTTCAGCCTCTTCCTTCCTTGCTGCCGCCCTTCTACTTTGTCTTTTAGACATATCTTCTTTGCAGCAATCACCCTGTCATGAACATAGCAGATTTTTAGACCCTTTAGCGTTTAACAAAGTAACACAAAACTGTATCAATACATGCATTCTGTAAAATGAACTACAAACAGTATTAATACATGAAAAAAAAAAAATGATAAGGCAAAGAAAATCCTGCAAGTTCGTGTCTTGAAAATCCTCTAAGTTCGTCTGCAGTTAAAAACAAAACCCTAATAGAAAAACTCATCATTAATCCGGACTGCATTCAAGATCATCTAACTTTTCAATAAAACATGAACCACACTATCAATAAGACTAATCATCAAATGTGAGACCCTGTACTGTGTTCTCATCGCGAAATCCCCAAATCGATCAAAAAACAAAAACCTCCGTCACCCATGAAATAGGGTAAAAGCACACCAAATCGGCGGAAAAACCCTATCGACGGGAAAAAAACTCTTGGTGGACGGAATCACTAGACGGTGGGTGGATAGTGCACTAGACAGCCACAACGGCGAGAAACATATAGACTAAGGGTTCCGCGGTCAAATAAAAACTGTCGACGTCGGAAACTCTGAGCACTAAGTGTCAACGATTTAAAATTCAACACTTCCACAGTGTCGACACTCTTGAACACTAAAAACGGCCGATAGTTAAGCATCGGAGATCGAAACCACTAATGCATCGGTAGGATAGTTCACTAGAAAACTGCAATAGCGGGTGACAAACCAACTACGGGACCCGGTAATCACATAACCATCGGCGATCGGAGACTCTAAGCGCTACGGATCAGCGAATTTAAAACTAAGCATCTTCGCAGTGTCGGCGAGACAAACGACAAGGCCTCTGAAACGGCGGCGTCATAGAAGACTAAAACTCCGACTGCTTGTCAAAAACATTCCGATAGCAAAAAGAAAACAATCTCATCGAAAAGCAAAAGGTTTGAGCAATAAAACCACGGAATCGACGAGAAAAATAACTATCCATCAGAACATTCTCCATTTTCCCTCTGAAACAGTGGCGACATAGAAAACTAATGCCCCGATTCATTCATCAACAGACATCTGATAGCAATAAAGTCAAAAAGAATTTAAACAACAAAACCAAAAAGACCACTTAAAGCGCATGATGAAAAACAGAACTGTCCATCGGTGGCATAGAGAACTAATGCCCCGATTCATTGTTCAACTGACTTCCGGCAGCGATCAAAATCACCAAAATCAGACTTCAAGCTCCAAACATTCAATCAAAACTCCACAGTTCTTACGCATTGGCCAGGCAAAAAAGGTAGTTTTAGATCATTTAACTTTCGAGATGAGGGAAAATAGTTGACCTCACTTCAACCTCAAAAAATCCAAAATTGTACCAGAGGAAAGACAGAGTTCAGGAATCCAAACAATCCCAGGCAAGATAAAATCAAAAGGAGGGTCCAAAATTTTAAAAATTTGGGAAAAAAGTTGCAGCTGCAACAATTGGCGACTACCTGGTGAACACATATCTCTGGACAACTTCTTCTTTGAGCAACAGATTGTTTTGACAATAAATACCAACATGCTTAATTCTTCTAGATGTCTGGATTTCTCAAATGACGGATGTATGTACTTTAACCATTGATGATAGTCCAATTTAGGGATAATGGGAACCAAGATTTAAAAGTCTAGATAACTCTTTTGAGGCCAGGAATATGAATTTCATTTTTTACCTCTGTCTTCAAGTAGCTCCCAGCTTGGACACCAGAGGATTGTAACATATGGTAAATAGAAATATTCGTTTGTTCCTCATTCCCATGCCATTTTGCAATTTTGTGCTTTTGGACTTTTTTGTCCTTTCTGAGTCCTCCTGCATGCCTTCTTTCTTAATTTTTTTTTTTATTCAGGCTCCTCTATCCATAGTGTCTTTTTGTGTGAGAGATGTATTGATTTTTTCAGCTCACGAATAGAGAAGAACTTTGCAAATATTGTACTCATATCGTTCAGTACTTTGTTTTGATACATATTGCTTTCTTAGGAGATTTTGACTCTTATTTTTCCTTTTGGCTTTCAATTCTTGGCATGGGATCTTTTAAATATAATATACTGTTTACCTTGCTTCCTCTCTATGGGTCTTTTGCTGTCACCCCTAAGACATTTTTAAATGTGAGATGGATGGAGCCTCGAAATAGTATTCCAGACCTTTTGATCCTAAGTTATTTTACAAGGATTAAGTAGGAATTCAATGTGTTCATAGCCATTTACGAAAACTGCTAAACTAGAAGAAGTTCTTTTAAATAAATCAATAGTACACAGTCTTATAATCAAGGATTTTAGTTAATCCAGAATTCTGATGCACTCCATGCAACCAAAAGTTTGCTTCTTTATTAAAATCAATCACACCCTAACTATAAAAAACAAATATAAACAAATCAAAACAAAACCAAGTAATCAGTTTCTTTATGTACAAGATCACCAAGAAATAAAAATCAAGAAAAATAAGGTTTGAGAACTGAACCACTAACTGATCAGTTCTCTGCCCACCCCTGTAAATTTGGCAACTTGTAAGTTGAGGGGCTAGGCTTGACTGCAAATTGAAAAAGGCCTACCCATTATCTAATTCTACTGATCTTGAATTAAAAACTACATCTGAAACTAAATCTACTATTTTACAGTCAATCTCATCAACCCATGAAAATTGAAGGAGATTTGGCTGGGTATTTGGTGTACTGTTGGCTTCTTCCGCTTGGTAATCTCCCGGTTCTAGTTCAATAAAGTAATTTCCCAATATAGAATTCACTGGTTCATTTTTTCCTCCAATTGAGTAACATTGTGCTTCATATGAGGCTCTCTTAATACTTTTATCTGATTGGGACTTCCCTTATGATGCAACCATAGATGTGACCAATCTAAGGCAAAATATCCATCTAGCCTTGCTGACCAATCTAAACTCAAAACAAGTCCATAAGCATCAGGTATGTCTACTACTACAATATCGATGTACTGACATACCTTTTCATTTGCAGATAAGCGAATCAGAATATCTTTCATTTCCCCGATTTCTTTCACAGTTGTCCTGTCTAACTGAATAACCTGCCAGGTAGATGGTTTAGGTTGTCCATTTATCTTTTTGCAGACTAAAAGTGGCATAACATTGACTGATTCCCCTGAGTCTACTAAACAGTTGTGCACATTATGGTTGAAAATATCAAAAGTTAGGAGAAATGGTGGGGTTTTATACTTAGACTTACCTCCCACACTTGCTTCACCAATTTCTTCTTCTTCAGGTTGGTTGTCAGTGGGAAGCTCTTCCTCTGGTACTTCAAGTGCTTTTAACAATTTTTCTTTATGTTGAGGCACATTACACATTTCAAATAGTGAGATATTTGCCTTAGCTTTTTTAATATCTTCCACAATATCATACCCCATCTCATGTTCTTTGATATTCTTTTTTACATTATCAATATTCTCTTCAACAGGCTTAACAGGCATGTTAATTTTCTTTGGATCTTGACTTGTAATGGTAAATTCAGGTATTTTATCAGCTGTGGTGTTCTTCTGTACTTTCTTCATATTTTATTGAAGTCTCTTAATTTTCGGAAGTATTGACTTGTCTTCTTTTACCAAACCCTGAATTCTTGTTGTCACATTGGTTTCTGATATCTCCTCTCGTTTCAAAGAACCTTCTTCCAACGTATCAAACATTGAGACACAATCCCATAAAACTAAAGCATCTTCCTCTTGTTTTTCTGTGGATTGATTTTTTTTCTTCCTCCTCATCAGTTTCTATTAGTTTGGAGTCCAATAACTGATTCATTACCAGTGTCATAGAATTTATCCATTGGGGGAAATTCTTCTCAGAATGAGGTTGCTGATGAAAGGTGCAAAAATTATCCATACCTACCTCAGTTAAATTCATTTATGTAGGACTGTGTGGAGGAAGTTTAGGTTGATTTTTGTCCTCCCTCCTTTTATAGTAAGGCTTATAAGATTTCTGAGCTTCCCTTTCTTTGTCTAAATCTATTACTCTGTTGGATAGCTTCTGCATCATCTTCACCATCCCTTCAAAATCTTGTGACCGCTCATCAAATTTTTTTTCTTCCGACTGCACAGGATAATCTTCTATGCTCTCCTTCTTAGCCTCTACCCTCTCAGCTTCTTCATAAGTTTCTGATAATGTAGCTTTGACTGACATCTTGGAAAACATGGCCAAGTCAGGCCCTAGAGCTGAAGTATAGTATTCAATTAGAACTTTATCAAATGGTTTATTAGTTGCAGAATTTTTTTTTAGATAAGCAACAAATCTTTGAGTGAAATTATGCACTTTTTCCTTTATTTCTTTCTTTAAAGCACATAACCCTTTCATTAAAGCTGCATGATTTTTCTAGACCGCATATTTACTTCTAAATATTATTTCAAATGTGTCCCAGTCTGTGATTGAATTTGCAGGAAGAGAAAAATACCATGAGGCTGCTACTCCTTTCAAGGTATGTAGAAACAATCTACAGACCACATCTTCATGCTCTCCAGCCCGTAGTCCTTCTATAGCCAAGTAAAAACTTTGCAAATGGTCATCTACCAAATTTTTTTCACTTGGGTCAAACTTAGGCAACATTTTCTCAAAAGCTTGAGGCAAATCATGCAAAGGAGGTGCCAGGTTTAAAGGTGACCTAGCCTTGCAAGCAAGTGGTGGATTTGGTTGGTTTGCATTTACATGAGCCATGATTATGGGTGGAGAATGAGGTGTTGAGTGAACAAGGGTATGAACAGGTGAACAGTAAGGTGTATCTGGGCCCAATTGATTCAAAGGTTGATCAAATTCTTGTAGGGCTGCTTCTACCAGTTCTTCAAGGTCCTCTACCAACACTGAATCTTCTAACTGAGGGTGATTTTTCTTCCGATATTCTCTTCTAGGTAAGACAGGAATAATTGGTAATCCTCTGATCTTCTTCACATATGCCCTAGTAAATATTCTCAGATCATCAACCACTTCATTATCTATAGAATACAGATGCTCTTTACCCTTCTCTTTAGGAGTTGGATTGGGAATCAAACTGCTTTCAGAACTGTCACCGGTGGATTAATTTCGAGGAAATAGGTTCCCTCGTCCAGCCATGCACTGGCTGCCATCCTTCTAGCGCCAAAAACTGTTGAGGCCTGGAAAATCGCAGGTAACAACAGTTAGGGATTCTCCCCAGTAAACGTTCCCAACTAGCCCGCTATTGTTTGGTATGAGGAATCTATCCAGTTTACGATCTGCCTACCATAGGTCAAGTAACAAAATAAAAGGTTTTACTAGTTACGGCCCGGTCCACCGTGTATGTTTTACTTTTTCTAATTTAAGTATGATGTGCAAGTGCCTATCTAGAAATGCATCTTGATAGAGATAACGAGGAGCATCACAATGTGATGTGCAGGTTCTTACCTCTTGTCTTAACTCTCTTGCATCTAAATCACACACAACAAGAAACTAAAACTAACTATCTAACATATCCTTAGGGAGCAAAATTATCAGTTATCAATGAGTAATGTATTTCTACACATGCATTAAGAAAAATCACAAATAGTTGTTACTTATTTCAGAACACATGAACATTAATAGATATATGAACAACAAGATAGCTTATTGTTTATGAAAACCTTCATTACTCACAGTGGAAATTTCACAGAATAAAATAGAGTGCATTCATAACATGAACATAGATTCAATGAGTTATAACGATCTCACAATTAATGGACATGAGTTGAAAACGAAATAGTTCACATTCAACTGATCCATAGCACAGCATTTGAAACATTCCACCAAGCTCTCTCCAGCAGGAAACTTGTAATTCTTTATTGTAAAAGGAAATAGTTCTTCTTACAACATACTTCTCACAAATCTGTCTAGGAAAAATTCCCTCCTTTATCTAAGCTCTTCTATATTTATACAAAAAGCAAAACCTTTGGGCTCCCCCAACCGTTCAATCCCAAAATTTTGTCTTTTAGTGAGTGCTCATAATTTATACAATACGTTACATTAAATTAAAATTTAATGGCACTTTTATAAAGAGGGACCAGCTTGGTCACTGATGAACTTTTCCCAAGCCTAGGCCTCCGCTGCTACTGATTCTGCTTAGTAATCCATTGGCCTTTTTTAGATCCTGTTGATCTCAGACCTTCACTTTCTTCTTCTTTTTCCTATCTCTGCTTCGTCATTCTTCAGCCTCTTCCTTCCTTGCTGCCACCCTTCTGCTTTGTCTTTTAAACATATCTTCTTTGCAGCAATCACCTTGTCATGAACATAGCAGATTTTTAGACCCTTTAGCGTTTAACAAAGTAACAGAAAATTGTATCAATACATGCATTCTGTAAAATGAACTAAAAACAGTATTAATACATGAAAAGAAAAAAAATGATAAGGCAAAGAAAATCCTGCAAGTTCGTGTCTTGAAAATCCTCTAAGTTCGTCTGCAGTTAAAAACACAACCCTAATAGAAAAACTCATCATTAATCCGGACTGCATTCAAGATCATCTAACTTTTCAATAAAACATGAACCACACTATCAATAAGACTAATAATCAAATGTGAGACCCTGTACTGTGTTCTCATCACGAAATCCCCAAATCTGTAAAAAATCAAAAACCTCCGTTGCCCATGAAATAGGGTAAAAGCAAACCAAATCGGCGAGAAAACCTTATCGACGGGAAAAACACTATTGGCGGACGAAATCACTAGACGTCGGGTGGATAGTGCACTAGACAGCCACAATGGTGGGAAACATACAAACTAAGGGTTTAATGGTCAAATAAAAACTGTCGGTGTCAAAAAATCTGAGCACTAAGCGTCGACAATTTAAACTTCAACACTTCCACAATGCCAGCACTCCTGAACACTAAAAACCGTCGATAGTTAAGCGTCGGAGATCGGAACCACTAATGCATCAGCAGGATAGTTCACTAGAAAACCGCAATGGCGAGTGACAGACCAACTAAGTGTCCCAGTAATTACATAACCATCGGTGATCAGAGACTCTAATTGCTATGGATCGACGACTTTAAAACTAAGCATCCTTGTAGTGTCTGCAAGACAAATCTCAAGGCCTCCGAAATGGCAGCGTCGTAGAAGACTAAAAATCCGACCGCTTGTCAAAAACATTTCGATAGTGAAAAGAAAACAAACTCATCGAAAAGAAAAAGGTTTGAGCAATAAACCGCGGAATCAGAAAGAAAAATAACTATCCATCAGAACGTTCTCCATTTGCCCTCTGAAACGACAACGACATAGAATACTAATGCCCTGATTCATTCATCAACATACATCCGATATCGATAAAGTCAAAAATAATTTAAATAATAAAACCAAAAAATACCACTTAAAGCGCATCGATGAAAAACAGGACTGTTCATCGGCGACATAGAGAACTAATGCCCCAATTCGTTGTTCAACTGACTTCCAGCAACGATCAAAATCACCAAAATCAGACTTCAAGCTCCAATCATTCAATCAAAACTCCAAAGATCTTATGCATTGGCCAGGAAAAAAAGGTAGTTTTAGATCATTTAACTTCCGAGACGAGGGAAAACAATTGACCTCACTTCAACCTCAAAAAATCCAAAATTGAACCAGAGGAAAGACAGAGTTCAGGAATCCAAACAATCCCAGGCAAGATAAAATCAAAAGGAGGGTCCAAAATTTTAAGAATTTGGGAAAAAAGTTGCAGCTGCAATAGGAAGATACAGAGGGATGGAAGGGGGTTTATCCTTGAATATATATCCTCCACTCATTCAGGGATAAAATCTCACATTGATTTGGCTAAGACTCGAGCAAAGAAGGAAGATAGAGAGGGGAAGAAACAAAATATTAATGAGGATTTTAGAACAAAGAAGGCTCAGAAGTAGGGTTTTAAATTATTATTCTCTCCCTTAACGTCCGAGGGTTTAGGGGTGCTAACAAGAAGCTACCCCTTAAAATAATTTTTTACATTTCTAAACCAGACTTAGTTTTGTTTCAAGAAACAATCTGCTTTACTAAAAAAGCAATGGATTTTATGTTGTTTGTCTTAAAATATTGGAATTTTAGTTTAGTTGATGCAATAAGGTTTTCTAGTGATTTGTTTACTAGGTGGAATAACAATTTTTCCTCTATTTCATCTTTAGTTGTTATCCTAGGCATCTTAATGGAGGTATTAACTAAAGAGCCAGGAATTTTTTTAAGGATAATCAATGTCATGGACCCTACATACATTGATGGTCCTTTTGGGATAATCTTGTTGATATTGGAGCTTTGAGTGGGGATAATGTGATTATAGGGGGAGACTTGAACCTTATCCTTAGTCTCTAGGAAATATTGGGAGAGGTAGCCAAGAATGGCCCTCTTGTATATTACATTTCCTAATTATTTGAGAAACTTCGTATGGTTGATGTGCAACCAATCAAGATCGTTTACTTGGAGAAATGCAAGAGGCAATGAAGCAATCTCTAAAATACTTGATAGGTTCCTTTTGGTAGATTCTGTGTTTGATGACAATATTTAAAAATAATAATAATGGGTAGGATCAGGGGGAGCATCATATCATCTTCCAGTCTTATTAAATATAGACTTAGAGGAAAGGAAACCTTCAAATCCCTTGAAATACAATCATTCTTGGATGAGGGAATATTTCAGATATTTAATTCTTAAGAATTGGACTCATGTAGATTCTCAACTTGGGGACTTTTCTATGAAGCACTTTGCAAAAAGTATCAAAAAATTCAAGGAAGTTATGAAAGGTTGGGCCAAATATCTAGCTTATAAATAAAAAAAAGAGTTAAAGGAGTCAGAAGCAGGGATTAATAGCATTTTTTAATATAATGGGGATGTAATCATCTTTGATGTTGAAGCTTTGGCATTGAAAGATATGGAGGGAAAATATAAATATTTGTTTGATAGGGAAGAAATTTCCTGGAGGATAAAGAGAATATATTTTTGGATAAAAGCATGAAACATTAATACTAAATTATTTCATAAATATGATAACCATTGGAAACTTTAAAGGACATAGCAAAGGAAGGAAGACTGCACTTCAAATCCCTTTTTAAAGATCTAGAAGGGACAAACATAAAATAAAAATCATGAAAATTATAATTTTGTTTCCCGGTATTATAGACAAGGAAATGAACAAGGACTTCGATGTAGAAGTTATCAATGATTAAATTAAGTTTTTCTTGTCCTCTTTCAAGAAAGGAAAGAGTCTGGGACCAACTAGTCTTTCTATGGAATTTTATTTTGGATCCTTTGATCCTCTAGAACCAGAATTGGTTCAAGTGGTAGAAGAGTCCAAGATCTTTGGGAAAGTGATAGGGGCTCTTAATTCCATTTTCAAATCCCTTATACTAAGAAATAAGTTGCAATCTCCTTTGAATATTATAGACTTATTTATTTGTGCAATCTAATTTATGAGCTTATTTCCAAAGTCATTGTGTTACTGCCGCAACCTGTTTCCCCGACTTTAGTCTTTTACTTAAACTCAGGGACCCCTCCTTGTCATTAGTTGCTCGAACCTACTGTTGAAAGTTTGGCGTCTTGGAGCTTATTTTGTGTTTGAAGTCGATTGCTCGACTTTTAAGTGTTTGTCCAAGTTAGCTTGAGTCGTGCGTTTTTCCTGGTACCCGTCAAAGTTTGAAAATTTTGCATGAACAGGGGAAAAGACGGTTTTTTAGGATGCAATTTAATTCTAGCTATGATGTTTTTCTCTCTTTGGATCGGGCCTCTTTTGGAGGAAGTAGAGTCTTATCTCACCCGCCGTTGCGGCCCTTAGAACAAAGTCTTCGCCTGACCCACTTCTCTCCGACGCCCGATTCGAGTTGTGAATCGCTTGCCCCAGAGTTCCTGTTCACCCGACGTTGCGGCTGGGAGATAAAGTCGGGCCCCGACTTGAGTTTCACCCGGCGCCCGAACTACCGCCTTTGCAGCTTCCGTCGCCTGTCCGTAGCTTGCATCCCGTCCGCCGTTGCGGGTGGCGGAGTAGTCTGCCCGCCGATCCACTCTCCTCCGCCGCCCGATCACCCACGACGCTCGTTTTCCACTTCCTCTCTTCCCGTGCTCGCCCGCCGTTGCGGCTCCCCTAAACTTACCCATCCGATGCCTGATTATTAGCCCACCCGACAGCCGCTTCTCTTCATAAGTTTTCACCCGTAAAGCCAGGCCAATTTCTTTGTGAATCTTTCCCTAAGGTTATAAAATTTTGATGGTCGATGTCTCAAGTTAGTGGATAATGCGCATAAATTACGTGCAGGGAGAATCACATGGGTCACAAAGGCGGCCTGTGGCAAGGAAAGGGACAACCCAAACGGATGACAAAGGTGCCACTGAAGCGTTTCAGCAGTTACTGTCAGAGGGTAAAACGTTTATTCAAATGATTGAAGAAAACGAAACGGCCAGGAGAGAAACTGAATCGCCAAGAGCACTGAAAGGTCACGCGCCGAGGGAACCCAGGGGACATCAGTTGTTGTTTAAATAATGGGAAGCCCGATGAAATGAAGGGGGGGCTTTTCCCTTAGCAAATTTTGTAACTGTTGACTCAGAAGAGGAACTATTTCGTTTTTCGAAGTAAACTGCAATTTTGTCTGCTAGAAAGAGTAAAGAAGTGAAATGTACCAATGCTATTCAATGAATAATGCTGAA